>OX352773.1:110226727-110826727 GCA_947095535.1 Poecilobothrus nobilitatus
ATATATTCCGAACCCAAAATTGACGCTGATTCTTTGGTTTTTGTAAGACTTTGTAACTTTCGCACAATAAAAATATGATGTAAAGAATATCACAAATATCTTGCCAATCTTCCATTTTAAACAACGAAATAAGCAATATTAAAAAAATTAAAATGCCAAATATCAAACAGTTTAAAAGCGTAGATTGGGCCTTCAATATTTTATTAATAATATACAATATTTCAAAATGCTCAACAAATTTTTATAGTTGTAAAATTAAAATATGCAATGATGTCAGGGAAATTCCTTTTGTTACAATAAATAAAAAGAAAAAAACAAAATGTGTATATATAGGTACTACAAAGTTTTTAAATTTATTTTTAGTCTTTTCGATATTTACAATTTTTTCTTGAAATTTCTTCACAATTTTAATTAGCAATAGGCACCCCTTCAGAGTAAATAAATTTGTCCATTTATCATCTTGATCTTCTTTGAGTGAATTTAAATTGAATTACTGTTGACTCAAAAATTTAATATGATATTTTACTACCTTCTTGTATTTCTTTCTGAAAAGTTTTTTATTTTTCAAATAAAATTGGTCATACATAGGAATCGTTCTTGCGACTATTCTGGTTAAAACTAAAGAAAACTATATAAGCAGATAATTTAGATATAACATATAAAAATAACAAGAATTAACTAAATCTTCTGTGGATAGGGTAGGGTAGTTCTAGAGCTTGAAAAGAAATCTGTCAGGTATTAGATAAGTTTATGAATATTTTATATTTAGTTTAGGTTCGATCACAATTTTAAGCTGTAATCAATAACTACTTTAGGAGCAGATGATCATTTACAAAAAAATAAGCTGACTCAGCACCTCAATATGTCTCTATAGATGGGGCTATTGAGGTTTTTAGGCAGGAATTAATTTTAATAGAACGTAATATTGGTGGAATAATTATAAATAAACATATATGTTACAGACATTTTCAATTGGAATATGATAATAATAATAAAGAAATCCGTATAAGATGTGAATATAATAGTAATTTTAAACAAAAGTCTCTCGCAATTAAATGCCTAAAATATTGGGAAATATTAGCAGATAAAGTTTTAAGTAATAGGCAAATAGAAACAGTTCCTATTATAGATGGCGATTATAAATCTTAAATCTTATTCTTGATTTGCGATCAATAAAACCAAAATTATCATATTAAATGTAGATTGCTTAATTAATTATCAAAATAAAATGATAGATTGCAATAATTCTAAAATAATAAAATAAATTTTTTTTATCGGTGGCCTAGTGGGTAAGAGCGTATAAAAATACGCTGTAAACACCGAGGGAGTGTGGGTTTGAATCCCACACACGTCGTAAGAGTTATTCCCCCTTACGACATTTACAGCCACGCCTGAACAGAAAAGGCTGTGTAATTTCTGGTCCACATTTATGTGGCAGAGAAATGCATTTAAAAAAAAAATTTTTTTTATAATAAATCTTTTTAAATCCGGGAATTATGATCAGAAGAAAACCCTAACCATCTCTGTAGCATTTCTGCTAAATCAGCTTGCTAAAGATCATCAAATCTCTTAATTATAACTCTACGTTGTTTGAAATTTCTCCGTGCAAACTTATGCAGCTCTTCAACAACTCTTTTTCACTAATTTTTTAACAAAATAAAATAGATGTATGTAATTATTATCTATAACTAATTAAATGAATTCCGGTGATTACTATTTAGAATCTTACATAGAAATATATAATATCATCAGTATTTTCAATTCTTTGATTAAATCTATAACGATCCAGTGCTATAATTTTCCGATATTTTTAATTTTCAATATTGTCCTTTTTACCTTTTTTATATCATCATAATCCTATTTCTCATAACTCTCTTCAGATGACTCTGAAATATCATCATCCTTCTCATCGCTCTCATCAGATGAATCTGAAGCATCAAGCCAATCATCTACAAGTTCATCCATACTTATCTTCAAAATAACTAATTAAAATGATTTATAAATAAAATAAAATAAAAACAGCAAACAATAAATGTACAAATTGTAAAATTTATATTCTTTATTTGTATCATGGTGTACAAGTATGTATACTTTTATTATAACCTAATGTCTATTCTTTTATATAATTCTATTAGTTTGGAACAGTGTAATATACATTGTTCTGCTGAATGATAGGGCAAGTATCTGGAAAACTTTCAATATTATCTGATGTACAGAGACATATATCCCAATGATATCCTTACTGTTTACCATATCCTGCGTTTCAATTTGTGTAGAATTTTTAAATTACTTTAAAGATTTGAATTGATCTTTTACTGTTCATGATGTTCCTCCAAAAAAATATCTTCATACTCATTTAAAAAAATATTTAAAGAATTTCCGATTTTATGTATATCCATTTTGGAAGTTAAATAAAAACTAACCACAATTAATACCTTGAATTATTTATTAAGTCTAATGTTGATTGAGATTTGGCTTCAGCTTTTTGTAGACGAGCATTAATGAATCCAATTTGTTCTTTAACTTGAATTCAATAGAATCAGATATTTCTGAAAAATTTCTGATGTAACATTGTAGAAAATTTTAGATGGATTTTCTCTACACTATTCTGCATTTCTTCTTCTAATATTTTTAATTTTTCTCTTGTTAATTTTAGTGCACTAGTCAAATGGTTAAAGATATTTTCTCCTATGTCGATTTATATTAGTTCTTTGAGAAAAAAATTTGGTTATTTACAAATGTTTGCGTTGCTACATCATTTCCGTTAAGTGAATCTTGAACATTTGATAAAATTTTGATATATAAATCATAATTTTTTTCAGAAGTCAATTTGAAACTTATGTATATCTGGAGGATATTGTATATGCAGTTTTCTAGAAGAAGTTGTACTGCGCCTATACTTATCAAGTGGCATTTTGATTTTTACTGATTGTAAAGCAGTATTGAATTATATTTGCTTCTCTCAAAATTATTCAATTATAGATACAATTTCCTTATGATGGTTATTATTACCAGCTGATTGCGAGCCAAGTAGGAGTCTTAATTTGTTAACTAGCTCATTAGGATTATTCCAATAAACATAAAGATTTGATTAGTTTGTAATAACGTACTTGACCTACGCTAATACAAATTTTCATTTTAAGTTCAAGGTTAATATTATTTTCTTTCTTTTTAATTGTCATCATTGGCTTTATCATGTATTATTATGATTATAATAAAAATTATATAACAGGTATTACATTTTTAATTAACATTAACTTTAAACACATCACACACACAAACACATTTTTTGCAATCCACGTTGCATCTCCGTAGCTTTTCTACCAGCTTTATATATAACAACATCATCTTCAAATGAAGTATAGCGACTCAACATTATTATTAAATTTTTCTAATTATTATGTATATATTAAGCGCTTAAGTATATATTAAATAACGTCGGTGCCATTAGCGTTCTTTTTTGTAGGCCACTTTGCATTTGAAACCAGTTACAATACTATATATTACCCAAAATTAAAAACCACGACCAAGTTTAGTTTTAAAAAAATAAGTGAAAAAGAAACTTTAAAACTTTTGATAAGTGAAAAATAAGTGAAAAAAAGTTCACAGTTCAATTACGGATGAGATTAAAACGTCACTAATAAAAGAATGTAAAGCTGAATTATTTAAACCAATCACAATGTTAATTAATACTACAATAGAAGAAGGAACAATGTCTTAAGCATTAAAAATTAACAGAGAAATCCCTGTGTATAAAAGGCAAGGCGCCAAAGAAGATATTAAGAACTATAGGCCGATCTCTATTGCATCAGTATTTAGTAAAATAATAGAAACATTTGTAAACATTCAACTGAATGAATATCTTAGAGAAAACAAATGTGTATGTCAACGTCAATACAACTTTACAAAGGACTCAAATCCAACGGCAGCAATCTTCGATCTAATTAATTTTACTCAAGAAGTTAGTAAAGGGAATAAAGTAAGCGTCGTATTTTTGGACCTAAAAAAACTTTTGACTCTGTTGATAGATCCTCTCTTTTAAGTTGCTATTTGAGTGTGGCGTAACGAATACAGAGTTGAAATGGTTTCAAAGTTACTTACAAGATAGAGAGCAATACGCAAAATGTGACGCACTAAGAAGTTCTACTAAAAACATTTATTTCAGTGTTATCTAAGGAAGCTCGCTAGACCATCTTTGTTTTCCTGTTATATAAGCAGCTTTTCCAAGTTAAACTTAAATGGCAAGCCAATTATATATATTTTTTATTTATTTCAGTTTAAAACAAATTAAATACAATAATATATTAAATTTATGAAAAAATTAATAAATTGGTAAAAATAAAAATGAAATTAAATTACGGAAACTTAAGAGTAATTAAACTTATAAAATAAAATGAAAAACATTAAGTATTAATAGCTATTACCTTAACCAAAAATTATATTAATTAAGTTATACAAAAGTATTGAAAAATGCCATAGAATAGCAACAATAAGCTGAGAATGCTAAGGCAGAATCTGAAATAAGGATCTTTTAAGTTGAGTTTTACTCAAATCTAAATTAAGTAAATCCTTGTGGCGATTAACTAACATAAACATTCTGCTAATGGACTCATTTTTTCCCAAAGTTAGTTCGATGAAAGGGCACATAAAAGAAGTTTACAGATCGAAAGCGATTACTAGTAATTGTGTAATTTATAATTTTATTTTTTTTATAAAAGAGGAATCAATTTCGTCTTTTAAAACATGTGTAATAAATACAATATCAGCTACTACCCTTCTAGAACTAATAGAAGTAGGTAATCCTGAACTTGGGGATGGGAAAAAATCATGCCATATCGCACCGAAGACCACGCCCACTGACCTATATTTTGATTGATGGGTTTAATATAGGTTATACTTGGTTAGTAGGTCAAAAACTTGTTTTGTTTGTTTTGGTTTAGGTTATAAGCATGGGTTGTTAACTTATAAGTTGCAAGTGGTTGTATAGTAGGAAATGAAGGTTGTTGGTACTGTAGAAGTTGTTAGACAAGGTTAATGAACTGAACAAGTTTAGATTATAAGCATGGGTTGTTAACTTATAAGTTGCAAGTGGTTGTATAGTAGGAAATGAAGGTTGTTGGTAGAAGTTGTTAGGCAAGGTTAATGAACTGAACAAGTTTAGGAGATTTAGATTTTTCAATAAATTCATTGATACTTTGTAATAGGATATCATACAAATAGAAGGATGATTTTTTTCAGGTCAAATCAAGTTTATTTTTTTAAATCGTGCAAAATCGCATGCTTAATAAAAGATACGAAAAAAACTTATTTTTATTATTTAATAAGAAAAATATTCATAGGTACTTTTGAATACGAAGATGTAAATAATAAAAATAAAAACAAAACGTAAACAAGAAGTAGGTACAAAGTGTATTTTTGTTTATTAAAGAAGATCAATAATTGTTGTAAGTTGTTATAATAAAAAAATAAAAATAAGAAAAATATGTTACCTATTTTAGGATATGAGTTGTTTCTCTATATTTTGTTCTAAGTACATATGAACTTAAAAAATATTTTGCATTCTTCTAATTTCTGTTTACCTGGTGTAAAATAAATTGTTAAAACTAGTTTGACTCTTTTAAACATTGTTAAAATTTGTGAATGCATTAACAAAGTAAAAATAAAAACAAAAGAAAGAAAAAAATTATATAATTATAGGTGCATTTGTTATGTAGGATTTCTTTTTTCTGTTCTATAAGAAGATTGAGAAAATAACCTGAAATCTTCGATTTTACTTTGTTTTGTTATTATTACGTTCCATTCTATGCCGTAAGAAATGAAAAAATAAAAAATAATAAAAATTAAAAAGAAGTTAATTGCTTTTGGTATCTATTTGAAAACAAAAATAAAACAAATTTATTAATATATTTGAAATAATTTTGTATTTGAAAATATTTTACAATTTTACAGAAATCTGTGTTGGAAAATTTTTTTACGATGATCAGATGTTAAGATTTTAGAAATAGCGAGACCAACTTTTTCTATACGTCTTTGAAATCTACTTCTATCACGTGCGTATTCTTCCTAATGACCTTTCCTTGCTGATCTGTAAGCATAGACCCATACATGCATAATGTGAATTTCTTGTTTTATGTTGAAGTAAACTTTTTTTTTGTTATTTAAATTCATATTGTGCAAGTATGAAAATTGATGGTCTTAATCTAACATTTTTTTCTTTTAAAAGATGCATATATACATTAAAAGAATTTTTAACAGCACATCTGAAACTCTTGTTTGATAAGTGTATAGGATAATTTGAATTAAAGTTTTCAATCTTTTGAAATGATGGCAAGTCTCTGCTTAGATCTTCTATTTTAACACTGTCAATGTACTTTTGAAGGAAAATTTTTTTTTGTTCTCCTTTAACATAAATTTTTTCCGCTGACTCTAAATAGTGTTTTAATATACATTTTACATCTAAATATTCAACTAAACCGTTATTCCATTTAAGTCCATTTATTTTATTTTCGCAATACTGGTTATTATATTTCACATCTTGACTAAGCTCTTCTGCGGGGTACGGTGCTTTGAAATGATACACAGTTGGAATTAAATTTCCTTTTTCAAGTATGGCTAACTCTTTTAGGAAATATTGTTTTTCATTTCCTTGCAAATATTGTAGGTCAACTATAAAAATTTGTTTAACCATGTCGAAAGGTTTGTAAAAGAATGTTCAATGAAATAACTAAATTTACATTTATATTCATTTCGAAAAAGATCTGTTCATATAAATATAGGTTAGCAATGATTGTTTTAACTAAAACAACTATGTTGTTTTACCCATTTACAATGATGGTGGCGGGGCCATCCTGCTGTGGTAAAACCACATTTATTCGTAATTTAATAAAATATACTACCACATATTAATAGAATTATTTGTTGTAATCCAGACAAAAATGCTGTTCCACTATATATGAAAGATGTTGAATATAGTAACACTATTCCAGATTTTAATGATAATCAAGAACCTTTGTTAGTTATTATCGATGATATGATGTTAAGTTCTCATGATAAGTTTGTATGTGATTTATTTACTAGAGGATCAATTCATAGAAATTTATCTGTAATATTTGTAACACAAAATGTTTTTCACCAGGGTAAATTTTCAAGAGATATTTCACTCAACTGTAAATATTTAGTACTTTTCAAAAATCCAAGAGATAAATCACAGATATTACCTCTAGCTCGCCAAATATATCCCAATCAAATTAAAGCATTTGAAAAAGTATATAATGATGTGACGTCAGTCCCATATGGCTGATATGGCCATATATATTAATAGATCTTACTCAAGACGTTAATGATATATTTCGATTAAGAAGTGATATATTTGGGAAAGGTTTGTGTTATTGTACGAGAGATCAATTAGAACAATTTGGCAAAGAATATGAAACGTTTGAAGACCAATCGACATATATTGCACCTATTAAAAACCTCTAAACCAAAATTCCAGAAAGTAATTATAAAACACTGTGACCCTGAAGTAATAAAAACATTTTGCGAAACCTCTTTAAATATTTTAAAAGGTAATTGTAATCTGAGTAAAAAAGCAACAACCCAATTACGAAAGTATAAAAAAGAATTAAGATCACTTATTTGCCGGAAAAAATCTATAAATAGCAAAAGAAAAATTATTATTCAACGTGGTGGATTTTTACCTACACTTCTTGGTGCAATACTATCAGGGATAATCGGAAATTTTATAAAATGAATAATACAACATTTAATAAAATGATAATTTTAAAACCTGACATTTATGAAAGAATGAAGCAAAATGCAGACTTTGAACTCAATGAATTGGATAAAAATATGAAAATAATATTGTTAAATAAACATCTCACGGATACTCAAAAATGGTATTTATACAGACAAAATTTATTTAAAATAAGAAACAAAAAACGACAACTTCCTAGAAATAAAGAGGAGAAAATAAAAATTACGGAAACAAAAGATACTCAAACTCGTGCAAAACCAATGTATATAGATGCGGAAACTCAATCGTATTTTCCTGAATATAAGAATGCTGGAATACAAGTTGTTCCTGAAGAAGAAGAAGTATATGAAAAAGAAGCTGATGACGCAGTATTTGATGATGAAATTCAGGAAAATGTTTTAGCAAAAGCATTGTCAGCTGCTTCAGTTGGAGAACGTCTTAGAAAAAGAAAATCAATTAGAAATCAAAATGTACAAATTTTTGAAACTGATACAGGAGACATTATAACTGTTCCTTTAGATAGCCCAAGCCCACCAACGAAAAAAGAAAAAACTATAAATAGCAAAGCGTTGAATAATTAGTCAAGACGTGTTTTAAGGTCAGCAGTAGGTAATACTCAAACAGAACTTAATTTTCCAATTCGTAAGAATAAATCCGCAAGCTCATGGACAACATACAAGTAAATGATGAATTTTATGTCACTTTACTCAATGATTCCTCTATCAACTATTATCCAGAAAATTCATTATCATCTTTTACAAATAAAATGAATAAATACATGTGTGATTCAAGGTGGAAAGTCGGTATTTCAGAAATGTATGTTAATGATTTCGTTCCAAATGTGCATGGTGAAGAATGGGAAAAAAGTACTCAAATATTTATTAAAGGTATGCACAAAGATATGATAGGAGTTGGAACATCATATATTCCATACATAGAAAAACAAATGATATGCGACTGGAAAGTTTTTCTACTACCAACACTAATTCAAAATATACGCCCACTTAATAGTTTTACAAGAAAAGAAGTTGAACGACAGTTGATTTGGGGAATTTTTAATTTTATAAACGATGAAGTTCATTATACACAACCAACAAAAGCTGAGGAGATGCCTAAAAATTTAAGTTACACCACAATATGTGTTACTAAGCCTAAAATAGATATAAAAATAAGAGCAAATTACGCTTATACCCTCGAAGGACTTTTTACAACATGTTTCAATCAAGTATCTTTTAAAGTTACAGATTTTAAAAAATATAAATCACGTGTAATAGAAGCTTTCAAAACTTTTATAGATAGTGTACAATTGATTCCCATTAGTAAACCAGATATGTTTTTTATTTACACAGACATAATTGAGCCGCAAAAAATAGGTGATAAAGATATAAAGTGTTTAAGATCTGTTAACATACAAAATTCTTTCACTGATACTGTAAAAGAATTCAGTAATATTCAATATTGCAATGTGAAGAAATCATTTAATAACATTTCATTACTTTTATGTGATAAATATGGATACAAAATAAACTTTTCCAATAGTTCAATTCCAACAAAAATTGTATTACATTTTAAAAAAGTATAAATAAAAGCGATTTTACAAAACTATATATTATTTTATTTTATTTATTATGGAGAGAGCGTACTACAAATATTATTTAGTTCAATCAGGAAAAGGTCTTGAGGATATTGGTTCTTTGTTACACTCAATTGTACCTTACCAAAGGGGACGAGGGTTAGGGAACTTTTTCGGTGGTTTTTTAGATATTTAAAACCGATATTTACTTCTGGAGCTAATATATTGAAAAAAGATGTTATTAACTCTGGCATTATCTGGTATTGCCACAGGTGCAAATATAAAAGAAGTGGTTCAAGATCGAAACCTATAAAAAGTCCTTTCATTAATAATTTAAATTATTTTACGTCGAAGCGACGCAAAGTTAATAACAAAAACAAACAAAAAGATATTTTTGAATAATTATGATTGAATGTATGAAATCAGAGCTTGATATTTTTAAAACACAGCCTATTCAGTCAAGTATTTTACGATCTGAAGAACTTTCCTATAACCCTATTGCTTCTTTAGATAATCCATCTGTCATAGAATTTCTTTCACTAGGGCACGGTGATACATATAGAGACTTGTCTTCGACATATCTAAAATTAAAAGTACAAATTCTAGAAAAAGATGGAACTCAATGGAATAAAGATAAAAAAACTGATGGAACACCTATACAACAACCAAGTGTGGTTAATAATATGTTACATTCATTAATAAAACAATGTAATGTTCAACTAAATGGAAAGAATATATCTCCATCAGATGGCAATTATCATTACAGAGCTTATATTGAATCATTGTTAAATTATGGTACGGATGCCGCTACAATGCATTTGGAGTGTGGTGGATGGATGTTAGATAAGCTAGATATAGCAAAAACAGATAATAGTGGTTCAAAAGAACGTCAAAAATTATACCAAAATAGCAATGTAGTGGAACTTATGGGGAAACTACATTTAGATATGTTTAACCAACCTACACTTCTCATAAACAATGTCGATGTTCGAGTTATCCTAACATTAGAAAAACCAGATTTTTACCTCTTTGCAGATGATACTGATGAATCTCAACTGAAAATTTTAGAAGCCACTTTATTTATGAGACATGTAACAATTAATCCTAATGTGCTATTAGCACATAATGCTGTATTGGAAAAAACTAATGCCAAATACAATTACAAGCGGGTAGAGGTAAAAACTTTTACGATTCCACAGAATAGTTCATCAATATCACTTGATAATGTTTTTATTGGACAGTTGCCAAATACAATCATTTTTTGCATGACAGAAAATACAGGTTACTCTGGAAAAAGGTCAAAAAACCCATACAATTTTAAACATTTTGATATTTCACAATTTGTGTTAAACGTAAATGGTGTTCAAGTACCTAATTCAGCAATTGGAACCAGTTTTTCAGATGAAAATAATTGCTGTACAAGAGCATATAATACACTTTTTTTCAGGAACTGGAATTTACCATGGAATTTACCTTTATCATTAAAGATTATCAGATAACAAAAACCATGTTTAGTAATGGGTTTTTCATTCTAGCTTTTGATTTAACTCCAGATGCATCTAGAAATGAAGTGTGTCAAGGTATACTAAATCAAGGTACAGTTAGAATTGAGGCAAGACTATCAAAACCACTTACATCTACACTGATTGCTATTGTTTATGGAGAATTTGATGCAAGTTTACAAATTGATAAAAACCGAAATATATTCTCAAACCTATAAATAGCATACATAAAAGTAAATTTGAATATTTGACAAAATGTCACTGTCTTGTGCACTTCTGGATGTAACATTTTGTAGTGATGATAATAATACCTTGTTTGCGAAAGATATTTGTATAGTTGGTTTTAAAGAACCTTGTAAAAAGTTTGTAAAAGAGCTCAAGTATAAATTTCCAACTAGGGATTTTATAAATGATAATTTTGATAATTACTCTTTTGGAACTGTGTACAACGATAAAATAAATGAACAGCTCTGTCAAATACTAGAAAAATTTGATGTTATTATAACAAATAAACGAATCAAAAAAGAGTTTTTATCAAATTATATTAAAGAAACAACTAAAGTATATGACTTGAGTCAATTTGATTGATGAATACCCTAGAGATAAGTGACGTATTAAGATGTAACAAACACACACGTAAATTTTTTAAAGGAGTTTTTGCTCTGGATCAACTCCCCAGAATAATTGAAAAACAAACTTTTTTAATTGTAAACACTGATAAATCAAAAGATCCGGGAACACATTGGTTAGCTATTTTTAAGCCAAAGAATGGCTGTGTTGAATATTTTGATTCGTTTGGTAGAAAACCAGATAAATTAGAAATTTTAAGTTACTTAAAATATCAATGTTTAAATTTTTAAAAAAATTTAATAAAGGAAATCAACTAGAAAACGATAAGTATATTTTAAGTACCTTTCAAAATGTATTTGGAAAATATAACTCATTACAAATTTGTGTTCCTAAAACGTATAAATAATTAAAACAATACAAACAGGTTTTAGTAAAATTAAAGGAATGGAAGCACCAGGTCAGAACACAAATTTATTGCTAAGTTACACATATTTTCTCAATAAGAGTCATACATTAAAAATTTCTGTTGGATTTGACTGTGAGTCATTTGAAGCCTCAAGTATAATTCACCATATTGGTAAAAAGTCAATTGTCTTAAAATATCATGAATGGAATAAATTTTATTACGAATTTAACAAAAAACTCGATAAGGTGATAATAAAAGATATAAAACAGAACTTTCATCATGGGCTAAAATCAGCGAACAGGCAAAGTATAAGTATTAACAAAGAAGAAGCAGAGCAGTTTTACAATTTAAACGATTTACTTCACGCAGTGATGACCTATTATAAATCTGCTGAGTTAAATGTAAAAGACTATGTTCGGGAATATCTAAATTTATGTGTCGAACAACAAGTATTTAGGTTAGAAAGAGAAATTTATGTACCAATACAACGTTTTAATGTACAATGTAATTATTCAAGGTTATTTTTTGAAATTCCTGTAATTTTAAAGGAAGAAATCTGAAATATACTAAATAAAACAAACAAAATAAATCACAACAAATAATAGAAAAATTTTTATTTTTTATTTATATGTTTTAGATAGACAAATATTTTTCTGTACACCTTTCATTAGATTATTTAATTAAAATTATTTAGGATTATTAAATCATTGAAATAATCAAGATCTCCCTGCTAATTATTTATGTCCCAAATTTCATTAAATGGAACTGCTTCCTCATCTTCCTCAATTTCTTCTTCCACTTCTTCTTCTTCGTATTCTAATTCAACTATCTGGAACGGTGGTATAAATTCCTCAGTTTCTGCTAAATCTTCGTCGTCCATGGTGGACGTAATTTCATTTTCTTGTATCTGACCTTGTGTATTTACATCATCTACAGTTTCTTTAAATGGAGATGATGTGGAATCAGGCAGCATTTCAGTGAGTTGTTGAGCAGTCAGAATGGAAATGAATTAAATTTGAAATATTTAACTATGCTGAACCTGTGACAACAAAAAATGCTGAAAATGTTTTTTAAATTATACCAAAAAATATTCACTCGGATCAAGGCAAGGAATTTTTTAATTTACAATTTCAAAATTATATGAAAGAAAAATCAATCAATCATTATCACACATTTAGCGAATTAAAAGCATCAATTGTTGAACGATTTAACCGTACATTGAAAAATTCTATGTGGAAAAAATTTAGTTTAAACGGGAATTATAAATAGTTACCTATTATACAATCATTAATAAAAAAATATAATTCAACAAAACATAGCACAACAAAACTTCCTCCTGAAAAAATTACAAAGACAAACGTAGAAAAATATACTGCGGAATATATATACTGAGCCTAAAATTTTTCAAAAAAGTAAATATAAAACTGGAAATTTTGTAAGAATAAGTAAATATAAAGGTCATTTCGAAAAAGGTTATCAACCGAATTGGTCAACTGAAGTATTTAAGATTGATAAAATCAATAATACTTATCCTGTTACATATCAATTATCGGACTATACTGATACGCCAATTTCTGGGGGTTTTTATCAAGCTGAGCTTACACCTGTAAAATACCCAGATACTTATCTTGTAGAAAAAATTCTGAAAAAGCAAGGAAATAGAGTTTTTGTTAAATGGCTAGGTTTTGATGACACACATAATACTTGGATAAATTCAACAAATATTGTTTAATATCTGTTAAATAGAACTCTAATAAACACCTGAAAATAAAACTTGAAAACATCTGAAAAATAAAATAAAATTTAACGTCTGAAAAATCAAATAAAATCTTAACATCTGAAAAATGAAAATAAAATTAAAACAGTAGAAAATTTCTTTCAAATAAAATTTTTTTTATTCTATATAAAATTAGTCTAAAACTATTACTGATTTGTGGCGAATTCAAAATCACCACGTTCTTCTTTTAAATTTAATTGACTTTCCTCATTTATGAGGAAATATTCATTTTTTTCGATTTCCTCACGGAAATCATTATCTTCAAATACCACAACTTTTTGATGCGGTATAAATATAATATTATTTAGGGTATCGAAGACCCATTATTTACCGTACACGGTGTTTAACTTTTTAATTTTATTTATTTTATAGAGCCTACTTGGCTCCATATCTTTAACTATTAAAAATTTTTTTATTTTTTTTTTTTTAAATTAAATAATTCCACCAGTTTCCTTTTTCTGATGGGATTTGATGTTGCCTTACTCTGATAATCTTGTTGTTGCTGTAGTTGCTGTTGTTGTAGTTGCTGTTGTTGCTGTTGATGTTGCTGTTGTTGTTGTTGTTGATGTTGCTGTTGTTGCGGTTGTTGCTGTTGTTGTGGTTGTTGCTGTTGTTGTTGATGATGATGCTGTTGATGTAGTTGGTGTTGTTGTTGATGAAGATGAGTAGAAGCGTCATCTTCATTTTTCGCCTTTCTCCTTTTCGCAGGAAGACGCACTGCTGTACTAGTAGTAGCAGTTGTAGCAGTTGCAGCCTCTTCTGCAGTCATGAAGAAGTTTAAATATTCCTGTGCCATATCTTGCTTGTTTGAAATTAAACTTATATTTTTTGTATAAAATCCCGATGTATTTATACTAATTAAAATGTATTGAAGATAAATTTAGATTGCTTTTTGTTTTTCAATTCATTCTATTTTAAGATAGTATTAAGATAGCTAGAATCCCATCTTAATAATGTCTTAAAATAGAATGAATTGAAAAACAAAAAGCAATCTAAATTTATCTACAATACATTTATAAACAACTATAATTTATTAAAGCGACCTTTGATTACAATTGTTCATTTAACAGAGTGAATCTCTATTAAAAATTTAATATTATTCTGTTATTCAAGCATTTAACATTTAAAATTCGTATAAAGAAAATGTCGAAAAAATTGTTTTACAAAAGTTTCTTACCGAAACTATAACACCTTATATAATCGAAAGTGAAAACTCGTCATTTGTTAAACGGTTTAATATGAACGGGCACAAAATAAAATTTGTAATTAAATCCGTACCTGACAATAGAGAACCAATTAGCTGGGTTAAGGATGCTATACATCAAATAATCAACATTGCTGTGAAAGATGTGAATTCCAGGGATAAGATTGGGGTAACATTTTGTGGAGAGAGCTTTGAACATCATGGTCCTGCGTATCTCAGTTTTAGATCCGCTCATGAACTAAAATTTAGCGACGTTTGGGATGTAATTTTAAATGTTTTCCAAAGTAATTCTGAAGGTAGTTATTTATAATACATTTTTGGCTTCATTTATTATAAACTATTTTTATTTTACGTCTACAGGTTTAAGTACAGACACTTTTTGTTTAACAGTTACCCATGTTAAATTACCCGTTGGTAGAGGAAGAAGTAATAAATATTCAAATTTTGATGAGGAATGCTTAAAAAGGAGAGGAATAATAGCAATAAAAAATAGCGATAATTTATGTTTACCGCGTGCACTTGTTGTTTCAATAGCTAAAATTGAAAAATTTAATGATTATGAAGAAATTCGAAAAAATATAGGAAAACTTCAAACTTTAACAGTTTTAAAATTATTAGAAAAATCAAAAATAACATTCCATCTGAAGGTTGCGGAATTCGTGAATTGAATAAATTTCAAAAATTTTTACACAAACACAAGATTGTTGTATATAAATATGGAGCAAGGGGTGCAAAAATAATATTTGAAGGATTGAATAATGGGAAAAAAATTAACTTGTTATATCATAATAATCATTACAATGTAATAACCTCACTAACAGCTGCTTTTTGCACAGCATTTTATTGTGAAGAATATCATATTCCGTATTCTAAGAAAAATGAACATAGATGTTCGAAAAGTTGCCCTTGCTGTCAAAACTCACCAGCTTGTTCACTTAATGTTTAAAATATTTTATGTATGCAGTGTAATCGAACATTTCGTGGTTAAACATGTTTTGAAAGCCATAAGGCTGCCAGTTAAAAAAATAGAAGCATCTGTGAAGAAATTAGAAAATGTAAATCTTGTTTTAAAGTTCATAAAAGCAGTAGGACTCATATATGTGGAGAATATTTTTGTAAGATTTGCGATAATCATGTTCCTGAAAACCATAAATGCTTCATTCAGCAAAACAAAACAAAAGTAAATTTTGAAAATTGCATTTACGTATTTTATGATTTAGAAACAAGACAAGAAGAAATTAGCTCTACAAAAATAAAAGAACATGTTCCAAGTTTATGTGTGGCTCAGCTAAGATGCTTTAAATGTATTAACATTGATTCTCTATACTTCTGTGGAAAATGTAAATTAAGAGAGAGAATTTTTAAAACGAAAAATGTGATAGAGGATTTCATGCAATTTATTTTAAAATTAAGAAAGGAATTCAAAAAGATTGTCATAATTGCTCATAATGGTCAGGCGTTTGACCATCAATTTATTCTGAATTATATACTCAATAAAACTGTACTTGAACCAAAGTTAATTATGCGAGGTACAAAAATTATTGTTATGATAATTGATAATATTAAATTTATAGATTCTATGAATTACTTTCCTATGGCCTTGGCAAAATTACCAAAAGCTTTTAATTTATCAATCAATTTGAAAAAGGGTTATTTTCCGCATCTATTTAATAAATTGGAAAATGAAAATTACATTGGCCCACTTCCAGCATTTAAATACTATAACTCTAATACAATGAAAGCAGATGAGCGTAATTAATTTTTAATGTGGTATGAACAAAATAGAAACTCAGAATTTATTATGGAGAAAGATATTTTAGAATACTGTATAAATGATGTTGAAATTCTAACTAGAGCATGTCTGGTTTTCAGAAAATTTTTTATAGAAAAAAGTAAAGTGGAACCATTTGTAGAAGCTACAACAATAGCTTCAGCCTGTAATTTTGTATATAGAAAAAACTTTCTCAAATCGAATACTATAGGAATTATACCAAGAAAAGGATATAGGATGGAAGACAATCAGTCAAAAATTTATCATTTGGGAAAAAGATTTGAGAAAAATTGATTTGAAATGTGCATTTAATGGAAAAGAAAAACAAATCGGAAATGTTAAAGTCGATGAATTTTGCGAAGAGATTAAAAAAATATTTGAATTTTACGGTTGCTATTATCATGGACATCCAAAATGTTTAACAAACCAGAGGAAATATACTATTACATGATAACTCTGGCTATACTTTGAATCTACGATATGAAAAAACATTAATGAGATCAGAGTTTATAAAATCATGTGGATATGAAGTTATTGAGATGTGGGAATGCGAATCCGGGAGCTAATGAGACACAATGAAAATATGAGATATTTAGAAAATCATTCATTAATTAATTTAGTTCCTTTAAATCCTCGTGATGCATTTTATGGCGGAGGAACGAGAAATACTTACATATATTATAAATGTAAACAAGGAGAAAAAATTAAATACATAGATGTATGTTCCTTATACCCCTATGTTTGCAAACGAGGAAAATTTTCCATAAACCATCCTAAGATTTATGTAGGAGAAGATACTTGCTCTAAGTTAAACAGAATGACTATTGACGGTATTATTAAATGTAAAATCTTACCATCAACAAATCTATTACACCCCGTGTTACCTGTCAAACAAAATAATAAATTGATGTTCTCACTATGTAACACTTGTATTGAACAAAAATATGAAGGAAAATACTGTGAACATACAGACGATGAAAGAGCATTAGTAGGAACTTGGGTAATTGATGAAATTAAAAAAGCAAATGAAAAAGGGTATAAACTTTTAAATATTTATGAAGTTTGGGAATACGAAACAGTAAAATATGACAATTACAATGGTATTGATGATTTATTCACTAAAATGATGAATAAATTTATAAAAATTAAACAAGAAGCTTCTGGGTGGCCAATAAAATGTCAAACTCAAAAAGAAAAGGAAGAATATATTGATAGTTTTTTAGAAAAGGAAGAAATTAAATTAGAATACGATAAAGTAGTTAATAATCCTGGTTTAAGATCTTTTGCTAAGATTATTTTAAACTCATTCTGGTGAAAATTTGGGCAAAAGGAAAATCAACAACAAACCACCATTATAAATCAACCTTTTAAACTTTACGAGTTAATAACAAACCCCTCTGTAGAAGTATGTCACATATTTCCAGTAAATGAAGGAAACATAGTGGCTAGTTGGAAATATAAAGAAGAAGCAGCAACTTCTTTATCTACTGTCAACGTAAGTATGGCTGCTTATACAACAACACAGGCTTGTCTTCAACTTTACAGTTATCTAGAGAAGCTAGATAGTAGAGTATTATATTATGACACCGATTCGGTGTTGTATATTAGTCGAGAAGGAGAATATCAGCCACAAACAGGGGAATTTATAGGAGACATGACAGATGAGTTAGAGTGTTATGGTATAGGAAGTTATATTACAGAATTTGTAAGTGGTGGTCCCAAGAACTACGCTTACAAAATTTACTGTAAAAAAGATAATACCGAAAAAATTGTTTGTAAAGTTAAAGGATTCTCTCTTAGTTATGAAGCTTCACTAAAAATTAATTTAAATACCATAAAGGAAGCAGTTTTAAATTCATTTAATAGCACAGACAAATACGTCATTTCAGAAAATATTCGTCGAATTAAAAATCACGATGTACTTACGATTTCTGAAATAAAAAAATATCAACCAAAATCGGAAAAACGAAAATTTAATGAAGATTAATTTAATAAAGAACTACTTTACCGTATGGATATAATAAGAAAAAATCACGTGTTGATAAGTAAATCATTCAAATTTGTTTACATATTAATTTAAAATTTTTAAAATCTTAACATCTGGTTATCGTAAAAAATTTTTCAACTTAGATATAAATAAAATATAATAATAAAAAGTTTAATAAAAGATTTTTAACATAAAAATAAAAATATTTTTATCTTATGTTTACAAAGTAGGTACCAAAAGCAATTAACTTCTTTTTGATTTTTATTATTTTTTATTTTTTCATTTGTTACGGCATAGAATGGAACGTAATAATAATAAAACAAAGTAAAATCGAAGATTTCAGGTTATTTTCTCAATCTTCTTATAGAACAGAAAAAAGAAATCCTACATAACAGATGCATCTATAATTATATAATTTTTTTCTTTCTTTTGTTTTTATTTTTACTTTTTTACTGCATTCATAAATTTTAACATTGTTTAAAAGAGTCAAAATAGTTTTAACAATTTATTTTAAACCAAACAGAAATTAGAAGAATGCAAAATATTTTTTAAGTTCATATGTACTTAGAACAAAATATAGAATATAGAGCTCATATCTTAAAATAGGTAACATATTTTTCTTATTTTTATTTTACACCTTAAAGCTATAATAACAACTTGTAACAATTATTAATCTTCTTTATAAGCCAAACTACACTTTGTACTTCTTGTTCACGTTTTGTTTTTATTTTTATTATTTACATCTTCGTATTCAAAAGTACCTATGAATATTTTACTTATTAAATAATAAAAACAAGTTTTTTTCGTTTCTTTTATATCCTTTTACGTATGTAGGTATATTTTATTAAGCATGTGATTTTGCGCAATTTAAAAAAATAAACTTGATGTGACCTGAAAAAAATCATCCTTCTATTTGTATGATATCCTATTACAAAGTATCAATGAATTTATTGCAAAATCTAAATCTCCTAAACTTGTTCAGTTCATTAACCTTGCCAAACAACTTCTACAGTACCAATAACCTTCATTTCCTACTATACAACCACTTGCAACTTATAAGTTAACAACCCATGCTTATAACCTAAACCAAAACAAACAAAACAAGTTTTTGACCTACTAACCAAGAATAACCTATATTAAACCCATCAATCAAAATATAGGTCAGCGGGCGTGGTCTTCGGTGCGATATGGCATGATTTTTTCCCATCCCCAAGTGCAGGATTATCTACTAATAGAACTTAAGTTTATTAACTTAATATCGAAATACGGTGGTAAATTAATTGGATCGGACCATTGCAGATTTCGAAAAGTAAATCTGAGAAAGTTCTTTTGAACTGCTTCGATTCTATTTATATGTAAATTATATAGAGACGACCAAACAGGTCTTGCATATTCAAGATTAGGTCGAACCATGAAGGGATATAATAATTTAGGAATGTATGGATCATTAAATTCTTTAGACCGCCTTTTAATAAATCCTAACATAGAATTAGCTTTATTAATAATTTTATCATAATGATGAATAAACGTAAATTTATAATCAAAGAGTACACCCAAATCATTAAATAAAGAGTGTTTTTTAATTCGCATGCCATTAAAATTATAGTCCGTAACATTAGGATTAATGTTTCGAGTATATAAAACTGCGGCAGATTTATCTACATTTAAGCTAAGATTATTAAGAACACAACATTAACTCCGTCGTTGCCGGTCCCACGCCCGAAAGAGAAAGGAGGAGGGGGAGCAGTAATTACTTCGTTAAAAAACCATGGTTCAACTCGTCCAGTTGATACTACGATGTGAGGGCTCCTGCAAGCACTTAGATATAGCTACTGGATCAAAAACCAACATCAGTACGAAATTTAGTACACATACAGATGAAAATATTAGCAAAAGAAGTACGGTAATCCAGAGAACTCCATCTAATGCTCAATCTGGTGATGTACTTCCGAAAAATAGAAGCAGTAGTCAGGAAGAACAAAATTGATAAAATAACTTAAAAATTGCTATTAAAGAAATAGAGCAATTAAAAGCAACAATTATCGAGGTTTTCGCCTTAACATCTGCTAGAGCCACTTCTGTGGCTGCAGAAGATGTTGAGGCGAAACCTCGAAAGATAATAATAACACTGATACGAAAAATACTAACGATACAATACAAAACCAATATGTTCAGCGTATTTTGAAAGAAGTTATGAATCTAAAAGAAAGAATAACTAAAATAGAGAGTAGCAACAAAAAAGTTGCTCCAAAACCGAAGAGAAATTAACGAGCAATATATTAAAAATAATGAGTTAGAATGCAAATGGGCTACTCAACCACCAAAAAGAACTTGAAGTAGTCCTTTGCACAAACAATATCGACGTATATTTAATCTCTGAAACAGACTTTACAAAGCAGTCATTTATTAAATTCAGAGGATATAAAGTCTACCAATCCATCCCCAAAATGCAGCAAAGGGTGGAAGCGCGATAATAATCAAAGAAATTATTAGTCATTTCGAAGAAATTAAAATTTGCATGGAAGACATACAGACAACGGCGGTGAGTGTTAAAACTAAAAAATATAACATTACAATAGCTAGTTTATACAGCCCTGCAAAGCATAATATCAAAACAAAAATATACAAAGAATTATTTGATGATATGGGAGAGAGATTTATTATAGGCGGTGATTTCAACGCAAAACATACCCATTGAGGTCAAGATTAATCATTACTAAAGAGAAGGAGCTACTAAAAGCGGCTCAATCATATGGATGTGTGACTATATCAACAAGGACATCCACATATTGGTCCACTGATAAAATAAAATTCACAAATAAAATTCCAGATCTAATAGACTTTTACGTATTCAAAAAAGTAGCTACATGCACATAGAAGAAAATTTAGAATTTAATACGGATCACTCACCCATAGTATTAACGCTAAGTACATATATTATAGCTACAAAACCTACAAACCCTAGCCTGACTAATAATTAAACTAATTGGGACGGTTTTAGAAAAACATTAGAGGGAAAAGTTGAACTGAATGTACCACTTCAACTAGAATATCAATTAGACCTCGAAGTCGAGAAATTAATTAACGATATACAGCAATCAGCGTGGCAAAATACTTTAACAGCAATAAGAAAGCATAAAGGGCATAGTTATCCCAAAGAAATCCTAAAGCTAATCGCGGAAAAAAGAAAACTAAGAAAAAAATGGCACCTGACTCAAAATGTAAGAGATAAGACAAATCTAAATAAACTTACAACTCAAATAAGAATAGAAAGCAAACAACTACAAAACGACACTCTAAATGAAAATCTACAAAATTTAACTAATAATGCGAGTACTGAATATTTACTTTGGAAAACAACTAAGGGCTTAAAAAGACCTATGATGCAAATTCCCCCTATTAAGAACGTAAATGGAAGTTGGGCTAAAAGCAACGAACAAAAAGCAACACTATTTGCAGATTATTTAGAAAAAATTGTTCAGCCTAATTTATCAAATAACAGTGAACCACTACCAGATATTACAGAACAGGAATTTAGTTATATACATCCAGTTCCAGTGCGAGAAGTTAGAAATGAAAACAAAACCAATATAAATCCAAAAATTAATTACTGGAAAAATATAATTACTGACTATTACTATATAAAAATTTAATTACTGAAAGAACTCCCTAAAAAAGCATTAATAAAAATAACTAATTTGATTAATACTTCATTTCGACTGCAGTACGTTCCAAAATTATGGAAAGAAACTGAGGTGATAATGATACCCAAACCAGGAAAGCCGAATTTTGGAGCAACTTCTTACAGACCTATTTCATTATAATTCAGGCCTTCTTTTGAACTGAAGGCAAACTACAGAAAAATGCACTGGTTAATAGGTAGACACTCGTCTCTCTTTACTGAAAATAAGCTTCTACTATATCAACAAGTCCTAATACCGATTTGGAATTATGGTCTTCAACTTTGGGGTTGTACCAGTTAAAGTAATAGAGACATCATTCAACGTTTTCAAAGTAAAGTATTGCGTGGTATAGTTAATGCTCCGTGCTATATCCGCAACATTAACCTACACAAAGATTTGGGTGTAGAAATGGTAGACAGAGTCATCAAAACATACGCGCAAAGTCATCAAAAAAGGCTTCAACATCACATCAATATCGAGACTATTCAACTCTTGGAAAATGATGATACAATAAGACGACTAAAGCGAGTAAAACCGATTGATCTATGGAAAAATTTAAACTGTACTAAAAACATTTTAGAAGTTAGAGAAAAACAAGAAACTAGGGTGGGATAAGACTTGTATTAAATAAAATGTAGCCAGTTAGGATTTAAATAAACATAGTTTATTAGTCTTAAGTTACTAGATTACTATAATAAATAAAAAAAAAAAATCTTGAAGAAGTAAAGTATCACTGACAGAACTAATAGTTTTAGAGATTTTTATAACATCAGCGTATATAATAATTTCACAATGTTTAATAATTCTAGTAAAATCATCTATTGAAAGTATAAAAAGAAGTGGTCCAAGATAGCTTCCTTGAGGTACACCAGAATTAGAAATAAAAGAATCTGAAATTACATTTCTAAATTTAACTTTATAACTTCGGTTGACTAAATAGGATTCGACCCATTTTAAAAGGAAGCAAGGACAGCCTAATTTTTATACCCTACAACTAAAGTATAGGGTATATTAACTTTTGTATGATGTTTTTAACCACCAAAAGGCAGTGAGTTAGTTATGGATAGGTATATATATTATGAATCAGGATCACCTCCTAAGTCGATTTAACGATGTCCGTCCGTCAGTCTGTCCGTCCGTCCGTCCGTTCGCACGATAACTCAAAAACTAATAAAGCTATCTTGATAAAATTTATATAGTAGGTTACTAATTACGAAAGCAAGGCTAAGTTCGAATCTGGACAAAATCGATCCATGGGTTCGGATTCTGGAAGCTTCCGAATGATTCCGGAGCAAACGAGATTATCCCCAAAATCAACAAAGATAGGACCCTTAAATTTTATACAATGATGTATTTTCCCGTTCGATTTATGTCTCTGAAATTTGAGAGGATTTAGTCCATGGGTTTGGATTTTGGAAGCTTCCAAAAGAGCACCAGAGCAAATGAGATTATCTCCAAAACTAACTAAAATATAACCTTTAAATTTGGCAGAGTGGTGTTCTTTCATATTTGATTTAGGTCTATGAAATTTGAGAGGGTTTGGTCCATGGGTTCGGATTTTGGAAGCTTCCGAACGAGCCCTAGAGAAAACGAGATTATCTCCAAAATCAACAAACATATAACCTTTAAATTAGACAGAATGGTGTTCTTTCATGTTTGATTTATGTTTCTGAAATTTGTGAGGATTTGATCCATGGGTTAAAATCTTGGAAGCTTCCGGATGAGTCCCAGAGCAAACGAGTATATCTCCACAACCAACAAAGATGGAACTTTTATTTTTAGTACAAAGGTGTTCTGTTATATTTCCTTTTCTGTAAAATTGAAAACTGACATTTGAAAGAATTTGAACCATGGGTTCGTATTTTGCAAACTTCCGGACGATTACAAGAGCAACGAGCATATCTCCAAAACCAACAGAAGTAGAACCTTTAAATTTAGTACAATAGTTTTCTGGCATGTTTTCTTTATGTTCCTGAGATGGATTCGATGAATTGGACTGGCAATTCTGGTACCTGACACACACCTCCTAAGGCCTAACAATCTTAGAAATTAATAAAGATAGAAACTTAAAATTTTTTACAAAGGTGTCAAGCATATCCCAAGAGGATGCCTCTTTTACGTTTCTGAAATTCAAGTTAATAAGACAGAAAAGGGAAGAAGTTCGAACAGTTGCCAATTCAGGCAACAGGTGTAGGGTATTAGGCTATTCAGGTGTAGGGTATTAATAAGTCTGTTGCATCGACTTACTGTTACATTTACTTGTTTTAAATTAGAATTAAACCACTAATATTAATTTTAGAATTGATCCAATCAGTCGTGAATATAAGATCTAATTGTTTACTTTAATGATTTAAAATATTCGAGATTTGTTGAAGGCCCTATGCCTATGCTACAATTATCCATTAAAATTTGAGCACTTTCAGTGTTAACATTGATAGTCATCATAAAATTTTCTTCATCATCAATGACCCACTTCAACTGTGGTAGATTGAAATCACCACAAATAATTAGTTCATCAGAGTGGATCGTAAGAGAAGAAAAAGCATCAAGAGCTAAACAGAAATTTTGATAGGTATCGATTGAAGAGTTCAGAAGAATATAGCAGCAAGAAATTTCTTATTAATTTTAAGCTTAACAGTTAGGATTTCAAGTTGAGCAAATTCCTGAAGAAGTATTTCTTCGGAATCAAATGTAGATTTTAAAGCAATAAGTACGCCACCACTTTTTGGAATTAACCAATTATCAGATGGGTGACCCATGTTATACCTATGCTTACGAAAAAACAGAAAAAGAATTATTAAATACTTCAAGTGAATTAATAGAATGAGAAAGCCATTTTTCGGTTAACATATTAAAATCAAAATCTAGAATTTTGGAAGTAAGAAAAAAAAAACATTTGAAGTTTTAGTACGAAGACCTCTAGCATTTTGGTAATAAAAAGAAACGAAACTTAAACTCTTAGAGTGTGTTGTTAGTTAGGTAAATTAAACAATTAGTTGGGTCGAAAAAATCTATTGTGGTTTTCCTTTATTCTCTGTAAGTAATTGATTCTTTTGCTTTCATTATGGGAACGGTAAGCATCCAGATCAGTCTTAACCACCTTTTCAGATATTTCAAGTGTATCATGATATTTCATATAGATTTACTAAATCCTTGTAATCCGTGTTCTGGGTTGGATCAGTCAACTATTAATGTGGTATATGCAAACAATAATGTTAAATTTATTTGTGGTGATTGCGTGTTGTATATCCAAAATGTTGACCTAGTTTTACAAAACATGGAGAGTACAGTGACAACAAATAATCAGTATTTAAAGAAATATAAAAATGATTTTGAAGTGGCAATAAAAAATAAAAAGAATGAAACAGAAATAATAAATTTACTGAGAGCGATTGAGACAACTTATATGAACAGATTAGAAGAAATTAAAGTTAAACAACAACCGGAATTATATAAAATGGAAACACTTACTGAAGTCTTTAAAAATCAAAGCGATAAAGTAAATGAAACAATTTTGAGTGGAATGAAAAAAAATGATGAGACTTGCAAAAAACTTAATTGTTGTTAACGAAAAAAATATAAATATAGGTCAAACAGTATCATTTTGCTGATATGGTAAAGAAAACAAAAAATTGTGAAATGAGAATGAACAAAAAATTGCCGTTAAAAAAAATTAGCGAAGAAAAAATGATCTAAATAAGAAGGTTGATCCAAAAAAATTTAAAATCAAGAATATAGAAAATAAAACAAATGGAGCTATTTTTATAGAAACGGAAACAGTTGAAGAACGCGAAAAAATAAAAATTGAATTGGAAAAAGAATTTAAAGATTGTTACGAAATCAAAATACCAGCGAACATAAAACCACAAATCGAGATAATTCATATGAATAATAAATTTGAGGATACAGAAATTATAGAGAAACTAAAAAAGCAAAACTGTTTCATGGAAATGAGTGACATCAAAGTAGTTAAAGTGTACGCTATTAAAAAATACAACAAAGACTTGTATAATGCAGTGATTGAAGAGGAGAAGGAAACTTTCCCAAAGATTCTAGAGAATGAAAAAGTTTGTATAGGATGGGAAAGATGTAAGGTGTTTGATGCCATAAGCATAAGTAGGTGTTACAAATGCAAAGGTTTCAACCATAAATCAGCGGACTGTACAAACAAAGAAACATGTCTAAAGTGCCATCAAGAACATAGCACCAGTGAATGCGACAAGGAGGACATCAATAAATGCATCAACTGTATAAAATATAATGAACAATTAAAATTAAATGAGGATGTAAATCATAAAACTTTCAGTAAGTGCTGTCCTGCATATCAACGTAAACTAGCATTAAAAAAAAAGCTATTGGATATTGGCAACTACAGCAAATAAAAATGGATAAAATTATTTATATAAACTGTATACAAAACGATAATGTTCTTCCTAATCAAAACAATTATCAAAAAAATGGTGGTATTAAAATTGATAATAATGCTTTTAGTTATACTAATAATAACGCTACATCGAATATGAAACAAAATGTAAATAACAAAATTGAATCTTGTAGAAAAAATAGAAATTGTAGAAAAAATAGTGATAATATTAAAATAAGCAAAATTACAACAAAAAAAAAATGATAAATATGTTAAGTTACATTCCTAAAATATGGTCAACAAGAAGCTCTACAGTAAAAAATCTAAATAGCATTAATAATAGTGATAAGAATAATTATAATAATGATAATAATAATGAAAATAATAAATTAACTATAAATAGTAACAGTAATAATAATAATTTTAGTAACGCGATCGAAAATGGTGATTGTATATATCCTCTTTCACGACTGTGAGATTATAGAATATATACCAACGTCAGATTATTTTTGTCTTACTTTCACGATCAAGATGATATTTGCTATGAGGGTATGACGCAAACAAGTATCAAAGTATTGATTAATCAGGAAGGGTTGCCAACTGACTATCGGAAATTGCACAACCTATATAATCAATACCATGAAAAAATAGGAATCATGAATAAAGATGTCACAAAAGACCTTATATCATTCAGGCGTCATATTGATAGTAAGCATAGGGAGTATCTTCAAAGAATTAGAGAATCTTGGAAAAAATACATGATAAGCATAACAAGATTATAAATCATACAATAACTTTTAAGGAAAATGGTTTAAAAATTTTGTATTTAAACATATGTAGCATCAGAAACAAAATACTTGAACTTGAAACGATTATTGAGGAATTAGAAAACATTGATATAGTAATACTGAACGAAATTTGGATCTACGACAATGAAAAGGCTTACTTTAACCTTCCAAATTTTAGAGTCATCTTTAATTGTAGAAACCAAAACAGAGGTGGTGGTACAGCTATTTTTATACGTCAAAATTTAAATTTCAATATAATAATACAATATAATAATACGAGCAATATATTACTTCAAATTTCACAATAATTGAATTATCTAACACAAGATCGAAAATAAAAATTGGTACTTTTTACAAAGCTCCGAACGAAAATAACAATTCTTTCTTAGAAAACATAGAAAAAAGGAAAAAATACTGTAACGATATATTTGGACATGATTAGTACCTCTGGATATAATATTATTAATAAAACGGAAGCAACAAGAAGCTCAGAAAATAAAGACGCATTGATTGATCATATCATAACTAATTTTTCAGATGTAGATCATATAAAGCTGTAGATATAAAGCTCGAGATAATAGATACAGATATATCAGATCATAAACTGACAATTACTTTTGTTAAAACCAAAGAAATTAACAGAAAACATATGGTAAAAACAAAAATAGATCACAAAAAAATGTTTCAAATGGTTCAGAGAGATATTGAAAATGAAAATGTATCCGATCTTTAACAATTAATTAAAATTATTCAACAAGCAAAGGCATTAAGCTCCACAAAATACACAGTCAGAAATAGAAAAAACTCTTGGATTACAATTGATATTTTACAAATTTAAAAAAAACGGCGTGCCGCATACGATACTTTTCAAAAAGATCTTAATAATAAGGAAAAAAAAGAATATTATTAAAAAATTAAAAAGGAGGTAAATAAAATAATAAAAGAAGCAAAGAAGCAATATACGGAAAATATGATCGAAAATGCTGGTAAAGATATGAGAAAGATTTGGAAAGCTATTAATGATACAATTAGGAATAGCTCTGATACTGCAAAAGAAACTATCGAAAGTATTGTAACTGAAAGTGGAGAAACAATAAATAATGATCCAGAAATAGCTACTACGTTAAATACATTTTTCAACGAAATTGGTAATAAAATTATTAAGGAAAATAAAATAAACTGTAATGTTTCGAGAGGTTGCATAATTAACGACAAAACCATGTATTTAGATCTAGTTACAGAAAATGAAGTTTACAATCTTATAATGAGTTTGAACAAAAACTCTGCACCAGGAATAGATAATATCACGGTTAGAGATCTGCAATGTTTAGTCATTCTAATAAAAAAACCTCTAACCACAATAATTAACAATACATTTCGGGATAATATTTTTCCGGATTGCATGAAAGAAGCAATTATCACACCTACTCATAAAAATGGTTCCAAAACAATTTGCGGCAACTATAAGCCAATTTCTGTGTTAAACTCTATTAGCAAAATCTTTGAGAAAGCAATAAATAATAGGATTAGAAATTTTATAACTAAAACAATTTGATTTGATGTTAACCAATATGGCTTCACTGAAAAAAGTGGAACAGAATCGGCCATCAGCACTACATTGGACCAGATTTATAATGCGTTAGACTAAGGAAACTATGTAAGTAGGTATAGGGGCACTTTGGCATGGGAAAAAATAAGCCCATATACGACCTAGTTTTTAATAAACCATATCGCACGCCCACGCAAATTAACCTATATTTGAATCACCTTGAGTTTTAGAGAAATCGGAAGTGTTGTGACCTGGATTCTGTTAAAAGTTGGGGTAAAACAAGTTTTTTAGAGCTCTTTGATTGTATATTATAATATGTCAACATGAAAATAGTTAGCAAAACTATTACATGTAAATATTAAAGCACGTGTTATTTAATGTTGGTAAACTAGTTTTAAAGTGTATCTTTAAGAAATGCGTGTTTTTTTTTTGTGTTGGTAACTAGTTTTACTATAGGAAGAAATACAAAATAACAATTAGAATCTTCGTTTTTTTTTTTTTAGCAGAATATCTGGTTTAGATTAATATGTAGTATTTTAAAAAGGTAGAAAAAGAAAGAGGCAAGAAAAGTTGAATGCAAATAGATTGGTATAGTATAGTATAGTAAGAACGTAGAATATATATCTACATATATATGTTGCATATAAAAAGGTTAAAAAGAAATTCAAAATAGAAATTAGCGTCCACATGTAGCTTTTTCTTTTTTTCGTTTGATTAAATCTGGTTTTGTTTACAATATTTGTATATTATTTAAAAGATAGAAAAAAAGGTAAAAGAATAAATTGAATTATCAAGATAAATTTATTAAGAATATATTGCATTCTTAAATTTCTGAATACCTGGTATAGGATGGCTTGTATGTTATGAAATTAGAAGGTCAAAACAAAAAGGAAAATCAAAAGGGTATTAATTTCTATGTAGAAAATTCTAAAATAGAAACTATGTAATCAGAAGATTTAAATTGAAATTTGTAATTATGTCATACAGATGGTAGACAAATTACGTTTTCGTTATGTATTAAGTTGAGTATGCTTATTATACCAGTATGAACTATGTTCAAGGGTATAATAAATTTGCCATTACGTTTGTGACACCTTAAAGGAGTCGAGCTAGATATAGTGTTAAAGGTATGGATCGGCTCAGAATCGAATTCTGATTTGATTAAGCCATGTACGTCCGTCCGTCGTTCGTCCGTCCGTCCGTCCGTCCGCACGATAACTCAAAAAATATAGGAGCTAGGAGGCTGAAATTTTTTTTACGGCACTTTTGCAAAATTGTTAGTTTTGCTATTTAAATCCAACATTTTCGGTCGGCGGGTTCGAGTAGCTGCCATACTATCTTTATATAGAAATAACGCAGTATCTATTCAAGCTAGGTTTCTGAAATTTTGCAAATGATGATCAAGTTTTATGGCAACAACTTCTGTAAAATTTGGTTGTGGTGGTGCGGCGGGTTCGGGTAGCTGTCATACAACTTCTCCGTTTAAATGAGAATAATTGAGTGTCTATTGAAGCTAGCAACCTGATATTTAGTAACAAGGTGTCGAGTTACAGGCCAACAACTTTTGTAAAATTTGGTTGGTTTAGAGCAGCTGGTTCAGGCTTCTTGCACCTCTTGAAACTTAATGAAGATAGGCGCAATAGATTCAGGTAGCTGTCATACAACTCCACAATTTACATAAATATATCTCTGTAGTTCGGTACTAAAACATCTGAATGTTTTTAAAAGACGATCAAGTTTTATAGAAACAGGATATATTTCGTTCATACGAATATCCCAGAGTTGACCCAGTCTACTCTACTGCACTCTTCCTCGTTTTTTCTAATTTTCATTTTAAAAATAAATTTCTCGTTTTACTTTTTTTCGTTCTAATTAGGTGATACGAAATATAATAGTACATTGCCTACTTATATTGAATCATCTATTCTAATTTTTTTTTTTTTTTTTTATATGACTCTCCAAAATAGTCAAATACCTCTCACAGAGCTTAAACTGAAAAGTCTGAGAAAAAAAAATGTAAATAAAATGCAAACGTTTTTTATTAAATATAAGTAATTACTTTCTATTTATTAAACATTTTTTTTAAACATCTATTATTTATAATTAAAATATATAATCTAAATAGCTGTAAAAAAAAGGAAAATTTAAAAGCAAAAAAAAAAAGTGTAAACAAGTAAAATACAGAATTTTGTTTTTTTTATTAAATTTTTTTTATTTATTAATTTTATTTTTATTACAATTTTATTGGTTAATTAAATAGAAATCGCCTTTTAGAATTTCCTCCCGGAATTCTTTATCTTCGAATAGGTCCAGATAGGTTTTTGGTATGAAAATTATGTAATTTTCTGTTTTGAAAACCCAAGACGATCCATTAACTGTTGGTAATAGTTTAACTTTTTTAATTGTATAGAGCGCATCTGGCTCCATATCTTTTACCTTTCAAAAAGTTTTTCTTTTTATTTTTGCATTAAATGATTCCAAACATCCTTTTCTTTTTGGTTGCTCATATGATTGGTGTTGTTTGTATTGTTGTTGTTGTTGTTGGGATTGTTGCTGGTGCTGTAGTTGTTGCTGGTGCTGTGATGCTTGTGGGTGTTGAGGTTGTTGCTGATGCTGGGATTTCTTCCTCTTCGGTGGAAGCACAACCTGTGTTGGTTGTGTAGAAAAAAATATGTCTTCAGTGTTGTTGTCCATGCTTGATTATGTTGTTTACTTTGCTTGATTTTAAGTAAGACTATGATTTCTTCTATAAAATTCTGCAGTATTTATATTAAATAAAATTGTTAGAAATCTATAGTTTTTACCAAAGCATATTAATTAAAATTTTAATTTATTGTAACTGCTTTCGGCTTCATAAATCAAACTACATTGTTGAAATATTTTCTATTTCAAAGAAAGATTCAAAAAGATGTAGGTAGTTTTAATTAGAAAAAAAAAAGGAAGATATAATTTATTAAAAATACTTTGTTTGAAGATAGGTGTTTACTGTAAAAACAAAATATTTGTGTTTAAACCTGAATTTATTCTATAAATTCCTTTTCGATAATTTATATCAAATGCAATTGCATGTAATATATACAATCTACTAACGTATATTCAATTAAAATTGAATTTATTGTAATTACTTTTTTAGAATTCATACATCTTACAAACATTGTTCCAAATATTTGCTTGAAGAAATTTTTTTTTTACTCTAAAAACGAAATATTTAAATTAGTTTTGGTTAGTTTGGTCAAATAGCTGCAGCAAGCGAGTCAATACAAAAAAAAATAAAAAATGTCAAAAAAAATTTTATTAGAAAGATTTTATTAGCAAGATTTTTTAATCATTCACCGGAGATAGAATTACTTCCTTATAGGATTGAAAGTGATTCAGCATCAGTAGTCCAACGTTTTAACGTACGCGGACGTAAAGTCAAATTTATAATTAATTCAGTTCCTAATAACGTAGAACTGGTTAACTGGATAAAAAACGCATTGTATAAAATAATTCAAGATGTTACAACTGATTTGCACCCTCTAGATAAGGTAGGATTAACATTCTGTGGAGAAAGCTTCCAGCAACATGGTCTTGGATGGCTAAGTTTTAGAAATGCAGGCGATCTAACATTTTCTAATGTATGGGAAATGATATCAAAAATTTTTCAAAGTAATTCTGAAGGTAACTACTAAATAAATACTTCAATATTATTTTTATTATTAATACTTTTATTTTGTTTTTATGTTAAAGGTTTAAGCACAGATACATTTTGTCTTTCAGTTACTTCTGTAAGGCTACTATTTGGGAGAGGAAGATCACAAAAATATTCATCATATGATGAGGAAAGCTTAAAGCGAAAGGGAATAATTTGCATTAAAAAAAAAAACAATTTATGTCTACCTCAGGCCTTAATTGTGGCAATATCACAAACTAAAAATGATAGGAACTACAAACCCAAAATTCGTAATGATACAGGAAAATTACAAACTTTAAAAGCTATAGAACTAACTAAAAATGCAGGAGTAAAAATTCCAAATAAAGGTTGTGGAATACAGGAACTCAAAAAGTTTCAAGAATATTTGAAAAATTATAAAATTGAACAAAAAAACGGCTAAATTTTTTGTTTTATAAAAATCACTACAACGTAATAAAATCGCTGACTGCAACCTTTAGCGCCAGTTATTATTGTGAAGATTGCCACATTCCATACAACAACAAAAGTAATCATAGATGCACAGGAACATGTCCATGCTGTCAAAATTCTCCACCATGTCTTAATAATTTAAAACAAATTTTATGCAATGATTATAATCGTTAATTTCGAGGTCAAATGTCTTTAGATAACCATAGGGCGTCAAGTTCAAAACGCAACAGTATTTGTGACGAAGTTAAAAAATGTTTGTCTTGCTTAAAACTTTATAGAGCCGACAGAAACCATGTATGTGGTGAATACTTTTGCAAGATTTGCAGTAACTAAGTTCCTGAGAATCATAAATGTTTTATTCAACAAAACAAAAATCAACCTAAACTAAAAAATTTTATTTATATATTTTACGATTTGGAAACACAACAAGAAAAAGCTTTTGGAGAGAGGTACATAAGAGGCATTCTATCAGATATTAAACTACATGAACCAAATTTGTGTGTTTTCGAGCAAAGATGTGACGCATGTATTTCGTTGTCCTCGTTATATTTTTGTGAAACATGTAAATTTAGAAGAAGAGGAATTAAAGAGGGAAATATTATAGAGCAATATCTGATGTACATAATGGAGATAAGAAAAGAATTCAAAACTGTCGTGGTAATAGCACATAATGGACAATCTTTTGACCATCAATTTATTTTAAATATTATATTAGAAAAAACCTCTTTAAAAACTAAACTAATTATGTGAGGTTCAAAAATTATCATGATGTTATTAGATAACATAAAATTTATAGACTCAATTAATTACTTTGCAATGGCATTATCAAAGTTACCAAAGGCTTTTGATTTACAAATTGATTTGAAAAAAGGATATTTCCCGCATCTCTTTAATACAACGGAAAATAAAAATTATATTGAACCATTACCACCTGTTGAATATTATAACCCAGATACCATGAAAACTAACGAACGTGAAGTATTTCTGAAATGGTATGAAGATCACAAAAATGATGAATTCTATATGGAAAATGATATTGTAAAATATTGTATAAATGACGTAGCAATACTAACGCAATCATGCTTAAAGTTCAGAGAATTTTTTCTTAGAGAATGTAACGTTGAACCTTTTCTAGAGGCCACAACTATAGCGTCTGCTTGTAATCTTGCATTTAGACGTAATTTTTTAAAACCAGATACGATTGGTTTAATACCCAAAAACGGGTATAGGTATTCAGATAACCAATCAAAGGCAGCTATTCAATGGTTGGTTTGGGAGGAGGAAAAATGGAATATTAACATTAGACATGCTGCTAAACAAAAAGAAGCTGTCGTAGCCGGTGTAAAAGTTGATGGTTTTTGTTCAGAAACTGTCCATTAGTACAACTTTCACTATTAAAACCTCGGGATTCTTTTTATGGTGGTCGTACAGATAATGTTTACAACTACTACAAATGTAAAAAAGGATGGAAAAAATAAAATATATAGATATTTGTTCTTTATATCGAAATGTTTTAAATGCCCTGAAATCAATTTTTGAGCGCGCTAAAGTTATACCCAAAAATATTCCCTCTGATCAAGGCAAAGAGTTTTTTAATTCACAATTCCAAAACTATATGGCACGATGGCAAATATGGAAAATTTCCTGTCGGCCATCCAGATGTTTATGTAGGAAACGTTAATTGTACTAAACAAAATTTAAAAGATTTGAATGGACTTATAAAATGTAAAATTTTACCACCAGAAAATCTTATACATCCATTATTACCTGTAAAACAAAACAACAAATTAATGTTTTCCTTATGTCGCACATGTAGTGAGGAAAAAAACCTAAATGAATTTTGTTTACATAATGATAACGAAAGAGCTTTACTTGCAACATTGATTATTGATGAAGTGTTAAAAGCTCTTGAATTGAAATATAAAATATTATAAATTCATGAAATATGGAGTTACAGTACAATGCTGTAGTGTAAATATGTCAATACAATGGTGTAACAAAAACAGATGGTCTTTTCACACAAATGATGAACAAATTTTTAAAAATAAAAGAACAGGCATCGGGATGGCCTAGTAACTGTATAACAAAGGAAGAGAAAGAGAAGTATATAACGGATTTTCTTAGAAATGAAAATATTCAACTAGAATTTAATGAAATTGTAAATAATCAGGGACTACGATCTTTTGCAAAATTAATGCTTAATTCTTTTTGGGGTAAATTTGGACAGAGAGAAAACTTACAAAAAACAATAATTATTAATCAACCTAAGGATTTATATGACATGTTAACAAATCCATCTATAGACGTTTGTGGTATTCTTCCAGTAAGTGCGGAAAACATTATAGTTAATTGGCAGTACAAAGAAGAAGCAGGTGAATCATTATCTACTGTAAATGTATGTATTGCAGCTTACACAACTACTCAAGCTCGATTAAAATTATATAGTTATTTAGAAAAACTAAAGGATAGAGTTTTATATTATGACACTGATTCCGTAATATATATAAGTCGTACAGGAGAATATGAACCCCAAACAGGGGATTTTATAGGAGATACGACCGATGAACTAGAATGTTATGGTGTTGGAAGTTACATTACAGAATTTGTAAGTGGAGGCCCTAAAAATTATGCTTATAAAGTTCACAGTACGAAAGACAATGAAGAAAAACTAGTTTGTAAAGTTAAAGGAATTTGTTTAAACTATACAGCCTCCCAAAAAATTAATTTTCATACAATTAAAGAAGCGGTGCTAAATGTGAAGGAAGACAACGATATATACATACTTTCACAAAATATTCGACGTAATAAAGAGCATAAAGTTATCACAGTTCCTGAAATAAAAAAATATCAAACTAGGTTAGAAAAACGTAAATTTATGGAAGGTGGTAGTTCATTTCCCTATGGATATAAAAGATCTAATGTTAATAATTAATTAGAAATATAATGTTTAAATTTTTATTTAAAAATTTTAGTATAAATAGCACAAATAAATATCAAATATGTTCAAATTTATTAAATACTATTTTTTTTATTAATCCAAGTATTATGATCATCATTGAACCCTAACCATTTAACAAAAACTTTATTACCCTGTTTTTTAATAATTTTTTCTACCAGGTAAGAATTTGGATATTTAACAGGAATGAGTTCCTCTTTGTAGAAACCACCTGAAATAGGATTATTTTTATAATCTGATAATTGATATGTAACTGGATAGGTATTACTGATCTTATCAATTTTAAATATTTCAGTTGACCAATTTGGTTGATAGCCTTTTTCGAAGTTACCTTTATATTTACTTATTCTTACATATTCACCAACCTTATATTTACTTTTTTGAAAAATTTTAGTTTGCATATATATATTTTTCAATACATTTCTTTCATTTTTTCGCGTAACTTTTTCAGGTGGAAGCTTTATTGTAGAATGTTTTCTTGAATTATAATCTTTTATTATTGATTGCAGAATAGATAACCATTTATAATTTCCATTTATACTAAATTTTTTCCACATAGAATTTTTCATTGTACGATTAAATCGTTCAACAATTGATGCTTTTAATTCACTGTATGTATGATAGTGATTGATTATTTTTTCTCTCATATAGTTTTGGAATTGTGAATTAAAAAACTCTTTGCCTTGATCAGAGGGAATATTTTTGGGTATAACTTTAGCGCGCTCAAAAATTGATTTCAGGGCATTTAAAACATTTTCAGCATTCTTTGTTTTTACAGGTTCAGCATATGCGTATTTAGAAAATATATCTATGGCAGTTAACATATATTTAAAGCCATTATTAAACTTTGCGTATGGTATCATTTCAACTAAATCAATTTGTCAAGTATCATTTAAACCTCTTTGTAAGAATTTCCTTCTAGGATATCTACGCCTTGCTGGTCTTTGAATTTCCATTACAATTTAAGCTTTTGACATTATGCTTATCCATTTTACCATTTAATTAACTTTTCTAATTCTTTGTTATATTTTTCTACAAAATAGCATTCACAAGTGTCAGGCCCTGACGTACAATTATTATAAGCCCAAGGACAGCAACTAAAATGTGTACCATATTTTGAACTGTACTGTTCTTTACCAACAAATTTTTCTAAATAATTGTATAAATTTGAAATATAAGTTTTGTGTTCATCTGAAAATGTAAATCAGTATTTTTCTAAGAAATCTTTCACATCCATTCTTAAAATAAATACCAATAAAGATAATGCATTCTTTTTATACCTTTTCAAAATTTGAATATTTATTCAGTCAGTTGTCAGTTCTAATTTTATATAGTAACACTGCAAATTAATAAAGAAAAATACTTAATTTTCTCAAAAAGTCTGGTTATTCAACATTTTAACATTTCAAATGGACAGTAATTTTGTAGAAAGAGGGCAAGTTTCTGAATCTTTGGATGATAAGATAATTTGCAACCAACCAATGATAAAGATAATTTGCAACCAACCACATTATATCCATATTATTGTAGATGTTTAATATTATTTTTTACATTTTTGTTTATTTATTGTATTGTTTTTGCTATTGCCATATTTTATTGTAATTGTAAAAACAAAAGTAAATAAAGTTTATTTAAAATTTTTTATTATAAATTTATTTTACAGTTTAATCTTATTCTAACATTTTATTCTCTTGATTTATATTTAAATATTTATCTATTAATTCTTTTAATAAAAATGGAATCTCAAAAAATAATCTAGAATAATTACATTGAACATTAAACCGGTTTAATGGAATGTGTATTTCATCTTTTAATATAGTTTGCTGGTTTTCCACACACGTTCTAATATATTTTCTTACCTATTCTTTTACACATCCTTCAGCATTTTTGTTGTAAACCATTACTAAGTGGATAAAATTAAATATATTATGAAATTTATCAATTTCCTCATCTTTTAGTACAAATGACCGTGGTTTTCCAGCTTTTATACCAAATTGTAAGCAGGAAACTTTATTTTTAGGATGTAGATGATATTGCTGATAAAATTCCAACCAATCTTCATAAAACATTAATAAACATTAATTTTTTCCCAATGCGGTGTAATGAAATTGTTGCTTCTATTAATTCTGTATGAAAACCAACAACAATTTTTACCGTATGTGCTTCGTTTAAAAAGTAGGTATAGGCCAATAAGATGTTGTATATGATACTATTCCTCTCACAGTTGTTTTAAAATAAGTTAAAAAACCGCAATATTTTAGATATATATTTTATGTTTATATCTAAATATAATATTTAATATATATATATTTTATTATTTTTTGTTTAGAAACACAGCTCTGAATATACTTTTTCCCAAATATGCTGTTATAAAGTTTTAAAATTAGATTAGCATTATGGATATAAGTAACACTACTAAATTGTGTTAAAAATTTATTTATACTTATATTATTACACTTACACCAAGCGTAAACACAACAATATTGTCCACATACATCTGAAAAGTTACTTTGTAATTGTCTATCATTAAATATTATGCATTGGTTTTTTAAATAATTAAGGATTTCTGGTTTATCTGGTGTGCCACCGTAAGAATCAAAATATTCTATACAACCATCTTTTGGAATAAAAATAACTAACCAATGTGTTCCAGGATCTTTGGCTTTATCAGTGTTTACAATCGTGAATATGTTGGCCTTTCAACTATATTAGGTAATTTATCCAAAGCAAAAACTCCTTTCAAAAATTTGTTTGTGTATTTGTTACATCTTAATATATTAGTTAATTCTAAAGTATTCATGAATCAAATTTACTTAAATCATACACTTTACTTATTTCGTTAGTGTAATTTATTAAGAAATCTTTTTTTATTTTTTCATTTGTTATATTAATATCAAATTTCTCCAATATCTGTCTAAGATCGTTATTTATTTTATTATTGTGAACAGTTCCAAAAGTATAATTTTCAAGATGATAATTTAAAAGTTCTTTTGTTGGAAATTTGTATGTAAACTCTTTTATTAATTTTTTACAAGGTTCTTTAATCCAAGTAGGCAAATATCTTTCGCGAATAAGTTGTTTTTATCATCACAACAAAATGTTACATCTACAAGTGCACAGGTTAATGACATCTTAACAAATACTCAAATTCAAGTCTTAAATAATCTATTTATAGATTTGTGAACACATTTAGATTTTTATCAATTTGTAAACTTGCATCAAATTCTCCATAAACTATAGCAGATAGAGTTGATGGAAGCGGTTTTGATAGCCTTGCTTCAATTTGGACAGTGCCTTGATTAAGTAATACATGACACACTTCATTTCCTGATGCATTTGGATTTAAATCAAAAGCTAATATAAAGAATCCATTACTAAACATAGATTTTGTTATCTGATGACCTTTATCATTATGATATATGCCTGTACCAGAAAATAGCGTATGATATGCACGTGTATAACAATTATTTTCTTCCGTAAAACTGGTTTCAATTATTGTATTAGGTATTTGTACTGCATTTACATATAACATGAATTGAGAATTATCAAAGTGTTTAAAATTAAATGGATTTTTTGATCTTTTTCCAGAGTAACCGGCATTCTCTGCCATACAAAATAATATCGTGTTTGGTAACTGCCCAATAAATACATTATCAAGCGAAATAGTTGTACTATTAGAAGGAATCGTAAAACTTTTTACTTCTACCCGTTTATAATTATATTTGGCGTTCGACTTCTCAATAACAGCATTATGTGCTAATAATACACCAGGATTAATAGTTGCACGTCTCATAAACAATGTTGCTTCTACAATTTTTAATTGAGATTCATCAGAATCAGCTCCGAAAAAGAAAAAATCTGGTTTTTCTAATGTTAAAACTATTCTAACATCAACATTATTTATCAAAAGAGTTGGCTGATTGAACATATATACATGTAATTTGCCCATAAGCTCTACAACATTGCTATTTTGGTAAGCTTTTTGGCGCTCCTTTGATTTGAGAGCCTAATAATGATTCAATGTAAGCTCTGTAGTGGTAATTACCGTCTGAGGGGGTTATATTTTTACCATTTAACTGTACATTACACTGTTTTATTAGAGAGTGAAGAAGATTATTAACAACACTTGGTTGTGCTATTAGTCTTCCATGAGTTCCTTTATCATTATTCCAATGAGTTCCATCTTTTTTTAAAATTTGTACTTTTAATCGTAAATATACAGAAGGTAAGTCTCTATATGTATCACCATGACCTAATGATAGAAATTCGATTGTTGACGGATTGTCTAGAGAAGCAATTTTGGATTGTAAGAAACCTCCTCAGATCGTAAAATACTGGATTGAATAGGTTGAGTTTTAAAAATATCTAATTCAGATTTCATACATTCCACCATGATTAGTTAAAAATATCTTTTAGTTTCTTTTTCTTATTAACTTTACGCCGTTTTGACATAGAATAATTTGAATTGCTAATGTTAAGTCTTTTTATAGTTTCCTTTTTCTTTTACCAGATCCATACATTTCATTAAGCTTCCTAACAGCTCCGCGTCTTACATTTTTCATAATTTCTTTACCTCTATCTTGAACAACTTCCTTTACATTTACCCCTGATGCAATATCAGATAAAGCGCTAATACCAGAGTTAATGACCTCTTTTTTAAATATATTAGCACCTGAAGCAAATATAGGTTTCAAATACTTAAAAAGACCTACAAAAAAACTTCCTAATCCGCGACCTCTTTGGTAAGGTATGGTAGAATGTAATAAAGGCCCAATGTCATCAAGACCTCTTCCGGATTGTACTAAATAATATCTGTAATACACTTTCTCCATTACGTTTAAAATAAAATTAATATTAAAATTTACAAACTGACATTTATTTATACTTTTTTAAAATGTAATACAATTTTTGTAGGAATACTATTATCAGTAAAATTTATTTTATAACCATATTTATCACATAAGAGCATTGAAATACTATCAAATGATTTTTCAACATTACAATATTGAATTATGTTAAATTCTTTTACTGTGTTAGCAAAAGCATTTTCTGTATTAACAGTTCTTAAACATTTTCCATTTTTACCACCTATATTTTGTAGTTCAATAATATCAGTGTATATAAAAAACATATCTGGTTTCTCTACAGGAATTAAATTCATGCTATCAATAAACAATTTAAAAACTTCAATTACACGAGGTTTATATTTTTTAGGGTCAGTTAATTTTACGAAAGCTTGATCAAAACATGTTTTTAAAAGTCCATCTAAGCTGTAAGTGAAATTTGTTCTTAATTTGATATTAACTTTTGGCTTACTTAAACAGATAGTAGTATATAATAAAGTTTTTGGAAACTCCTCAGCTTTGTTTGGTATTACATAGTTTGTATCGTCATTTATAAAGTTAAAAATACCCCAAATTAGTTGACGTAAAACTTCTTTTCTTGAAAATCCTAATAATGGTCGAATATTTTGAATTAAAGTAGGAAGTAACAGAACCTTCCAATCGCATATCATTTGATCGTTACTATATGGTATATAAGTGGTCCCAACACCAGTACGGTTTGTCTGCATACCAGTGATATATATTTGAGTACTTTTTTCCCATTCCTCACCATAGACATTTGGAATAAAATCATTAGCATATATTTCAGATACACCAACTTTCCAATTAGAATCGATCATATATTTATCCATTTTATTCGTAAAAGTTGATAATGTGTTTTCGGGGTAAAAATTCATAGATGAATCACTGAGTAATGTGACGTAAAATTCATCATTTACTTGTACGTTGTCCATGAACTTGTAGATTTATTTTTACGAATTGGAAAATTAAGTTGTGTTTGAGTATCACCTGCTTTCGCTGATCGCAATAAACGTTTTGGAGATCTATTTATAGTTTTTTCCTTTTTCGTTGGTGGACTTGGACTATCTAATGGAACTGTTATTATATCACCAGTATCTGTTTCAAATATTTGAACATTTTTACTCCTAATTGATTTTTCTTAACCGTTCCCCCGCTGTTGCAGCAGACATTGCTTTTGATAAAACATTTTCTTCATTTTCTTCGTCTTCAAACACATTATCAGGGGTATCCTCATATATTTCTTCCTCAGGGAATTGCATTTTAATGTCTCTATATTTAACAGAATCTGATTTTACCTTTGCATCTTTAAGTAATGGTTTTACACGTGTTTGAGTACTTTTTGATTCCATTAGTATCGTTTTTCCTTTTCTCTGTTTTGTGGAAGAGTTCTGCTCTGATTTTGTTTTTTAAACAAGTTTTGCCGTAAAAAATACCATTTCTGGATATCAGTCAAATGCTTATTTAATATAATTTTTTTCATATTTTTATCCAACTGGTTAATTTCAAGATTAGAATTTTGTTTAAGTTTTTCATATATTTCCGGTTTGAGAATTATCATTTTATTAAACGATGAATTATTCATTTTATAAGATTTCCAATCAACCCTGAAAGAACTGCACCAAGAAGAGTAGGTAAAAATCCTCCTTTTTGAACAATAATTTTTCGTTTATTATTTATTGATTTTTTATAACAAATGAGTGATCTTAACTCCCTTTTATATCTTTTTAATTGATTTTTTGTTTTTTTATTCAACTTACAGTTACCAATTAAAATATTTAACGATATTTCACAAATTGTTTTAATTACATCTGGTTCACAATGTTTTATAATAACTCTTTGGAATTTCGGTTTAGAATTTTTTAACAGGTGCAATATATGTCGGTTGATTTTCAATCGTTTCATATTCTTTTGCATATTGTTCCAACTGATTTGTTGTACAATAACACAAATCTTGCTCCAAAAAATCACTTCTCAATCTAAATAAATCATTAACTTCTTGAGTAATATCTATTAATATATAACCATATGGCTTAGATGTTACTTCATTATATACTTTCTCAAATTCCTTGACCTGATTCGGATATATTTGACGGGCCAATGGTAATATCTGTGATTTATCTCAGGGATTCTTAAAAAGAATCATGTATTTGCAATTCAGTGAAATATCTCTGGAAAATTTACCTTAATGAAATACATTTTGGGTTGCAAATATTACCGATAAATTTCTATGATGCGATCATCTAGTAAATAGTTCGCAGACATGTTATCATAAGAATTTAACATCTATCACAATTAATACAGAGTTTCTATTATCACTAAAATCAGGAATACTGTTGCTATACTCAAGATCTGTTATATCATTTGGTACTGCATTTTTATCTGGGTTACACCAAATAATTTTATTGATTTGCGGATGTATGATTTTATTTTTTAATTTTATTAGGTTATGAATAAAAGTAGTTTTTCCACAACAAGTTGGCCCAGCCACGATCATTGTAATTGGGTGAAAAAACATAATTAAATAATTAATTATTCATGATAGCAAACCTATATTTATACCAAAATGTACACTCAGAAAGAGAATATAAAGTCCCACTTCATTCACTCAAAAGGTTATTCATTCATCAACATTCATAATGGATAACCAACAAATTTTCATTGTTGACTTACAATTTGTACAAGGAAATGAAAAGCAATATTTTATAAAGGAATTGGCTATTCTTAAAAAGGGGAGTTTGATTCCAATTCTATATCATTTTAAAGTGCCTTACCCCGAAGAAGAGCTTAATCATGAAACAAAATACAATATTCAATATTCTGAAAATAAAATAAATGGATTAAAATGGAATAGTGGTACAGTAGAATACTTATGTTTGAGGGATATACTTAAGTACTATTTACAATCAGCTGATATAATTTACGTTAAAGGAAAGCAGAAAAAAATTTTCTTGAAAAATACATAGATAGTACTAAAATAAATGATTTAACCAATACAATGCCATCATTGTTAAAAATTGAATATTTTAAATCTATGTGTCCTATTCCAACACATAATGTAAGTTCAAGTTTAAGATGTACAATTAAAAATAGTTTTAATATCTATATGTACTTACTTAAAGAAAACGTGTTAAAATAAAAAACAAAAAAATAATTTTTATTTGTAACATAAATATATAGATCATATGTAATTTAATAATCCAACTAAAAAAGTACGATTTAATTCAACTTTACAAATTAAAGTTATGTATGTATGGAGCTTTGCTTACAATTCTTCTCGGAAAAATCATTGGCAACAATATGCAATTTATAGAATGAGATTTTAAAGGCGAATAAAGATCATTGAACCCATCATATCTACAATTTTAAGTAGTAGTCATCGTAAAAACATATTTAAAAAGAGATATTTGCAATACTCTAAAAATAAAATGCACTTTATATTTTGTACATTAAAGTTAATAAAATTTGAATTTCTTTTTAACCTTTTTATATGCAATATATATATGTAGATATACATTCTACGTTCTTACTATACTATACCAATCTATTTGCATTCAAATTTTCTTGCCTCTTTCTTTTTCTACCTTTTTAAAATACTACATAGTAATCTAAACAGATATTCTGCTAAAAAAAAAACGAAGATGCTAATTGTTATTTTGTATTTCTTCCTATAGTAAAACTAGTTAACCAACACAAAAAAAAAAATTAGAATAGATGATTCAATATAAGTAGGCAATGTACTATTATATTTCGTATCACCTAATTAGAACGAAAAAAAGTAAAACGAGAAATTTATTTTTAAAATGAAAATTAGATAAAATAAGCATACTCAATTTAATACATAACGAAAACGTAATTTGTCTACCATCTGTATGACATAATTACAAATTTCAATTTAAATCTTCTGATTACATAGTTTCTATTTTAGAATTTTCTACATAGAAATTAATACCCTTTTGATTTTCCTTTTGTGTTTTGACCTTCTAATTTCATACCATACAAGCCATCCTATACCAGGTATTCAGAAATTTAAGAATTCAATATATTCTTAATAAATTTATCTTGATAATTCAATTTATTCTTTTACCTTTTTTTCTATCTTTTAAACAATATACAAATATTGTAAACAAAACCAGATTTAATCAAACGAAAAAACGAAAAAGGTACATGTGGACGCTAATTTCTATTTTGAATTTCTTTTTAACCTTTTTATATGCAACATATATATGTAGATATATATTCTACGTTCTTACTATACTATACTATACCAATCTATTTTGCATTCAACTTGCAACTTGCCACTTTCTTGTTCTACCTTTTTAAAATACTACATAGTAATCTAAACCAGATATTCTGCTAAAAAAAAAAAAACGAAGATGCTAATTATTATTTTGTATTTCTTCCTATAGTAAAACTAGTTAACCAACACAAAAAAAAACACGCATTTCTTAAAGATACACTTTAAAACTAGTTCACCAACATTAAATAACACGTGCTTTAATATTTACATGTAATAGTTTTGCTAACTATTTTCATGTTGACCTATTATAATATACAATCAAAGAGCTCTAAAAGACTTGTTTTACCCCAACTTCTAACAGAATCCAGGTCACAACACTTTCGGTTTCTCTAAAACTCAAGGTCATTCAAATATAGGTTAATTTACGTGGGCCTGCGATATGGTTTATTAAAAACTAGGTCGTGCGATATGGGCTTATTTTTTCCCATGCCAAAGTGCCCCTATACCTACTTATGTAGCAGCAGTATTTGTAGACCTTTCAAAAGCCTTTGACGTTGTTAATCACAAGAAATTGTTGATGTTTATCGACAACATGGGAATAAGAGGTTCAGTAAACAAATTAATAGCAAGTTATCTGAAAAATAGGACCCATTGCACAAGGATTAATCAAATACTTAGTGAAAAACTGTAAATCAAAATAGGAGTACCACAAGCCTCATTATTAGGTCCCTTACTATATTTGCTTTATATAACGAACATTTCTAAATTCAGCCTTAACTCAAACTACAATATTTACGCAGATGATACAAATTTTATAGTTAAAGCTAAAAGTGTTGAAAACATGCAAACAATTCTGAATCAAGATTTGAAAAAATTTTGTAACTGGCTGAACTATAATCAACTGTGTATGAATACTAAAAAAACAAATTATATAGTATTTAATCCAAAAAGAAAGAATTATAATAATTTGGAAATTTTTGCAAACAACCAACTATTAGACGGAGTGGAATGGATGAAATACTTGGAACTGTATACAGATGAAAATCTTAAATGGGATAAACATATAAGCAAAATAAAAAAGAAGATTATTCCATTATCAATGGCTATAAAAAGAGCTGGAGGGGTATCAAAGAAGGCAGCTAAGCTTATATATCAATGTCACATCCTTTCGAAAATTAGGTATAACATTACAACATGGAGTCACTGCTCAAATTTCCACAAAAAACAAATGTGATCTGACTCATGGCGCAGTGGTTAAGTCGCCAACCTTTCAATCGAAGGGTCTTGGGTTGAAACCCCGGTCAGGTCATAAATAAAAAATATGTAGTACTTTTATATCCTAATAATGTATATCGTATAATTAATAGTAGTAATAATAACATTAATAATATTAATAATAATAATAGTAATAGTAATAATAACAATAATTATAATAATAGTAATAATAATATTAGCTGCTACAGTGGGGATATCTTTGGTTATATCATGCAAGTAAGGTGTTATATACTGCTGCACGTTGTAATTCACGGATGGCGCTGACTCTGTAGAAAATAATAACAATAATAACAATAACAATAATAATAATAGTAATAATAATAATAATAATAGTAATAGTAATAATAACAATAATTATAATAATAATAATAGCTGCTACAGTGGAGCCATCTTCGGTTATATTATGCAAGTAAGGTGTTATATACTACTGCACGTTGTAATTCACTGATGGCGCTGACTCTGTAGTAAAATAATAATAGTAATATTAATAAGAATACTAATACCAATAATAGTAACCGCTACAGTGACAGTGCGGGTTGCCTTCAATAATTACCTCATGTAGTTACTATATATCCCTACTCCCTAACCAATATGCTGCGTTCGCAGGTAAGGGTTTCATCCTATTATATTGGCTAAAGCGGGAGATGGGTTTAGTCAGTAAGAATCTGACACTACCAAGGGGGACATTCTTGGTGTCTTTGGAAGAGTCCCACCTCCATTAGGGAAAAAAAAATGGGAACCATAATGAATAAAATTCTTAAAACACTATATAAAATGGCCACAAGAACAAACACAAAAACTGTATATAATGAAACGGAGCAAATGGACATAAGCCAGATTATAGTCAAGTCACGATGAAGTATGGAAGTTGAAAAAATTCTGCTATTAAGTTATTTAATAAATTACCACATGACATCAAAAGCTGTAAAAGTGCAAATAAATTTTCAAAATTGTTGAGAAAATATTTAACTAGGAATAATTAATAGAGATAAAGCAAAATTTGTAATTTTTATATATGCTTAAAGTGAATATAAAATTAAAATTATAATTAATTTCTTTAAACACAATTATTTAAATAAATTAAATCATCTGAAATTAATATGTATATATGTATAATTATAATTATATAAATAAATAAATAAATAAAAAAATAAGAAGGAGCAGTATTTTGATGCACCATATTGGGATTATTATCTGTGTTGCTACTTCTAAAATCGCAGGAAGTTGCTGCGACAGAAGTTTGAACATTATGTATTCCACTTTTTGAATTAGAATTAGACTTTTGAGAAGAAGATGTAGAAGGAATATCGGGTTGATGGTCGGAATCATAAACAATGTTATATTATTATTGATATTATTATTATTTCGGTTAAAAACATAATTATTAATTTTGCTTTGATGATTTACTTTAGAAATTTTGTACTTTTTTATTTTTAATATTAGTATTTTGATCGTTATTTTGTTTATTATTTTTAAAGTTGTTAGCAGAACCAAAAAATTTGTAGCCAAAGCCAACAAATAGAGGATATATTTTTTTACGATCAGAAGTGAAATCCGCCGAGTACATTTCCTCACCAATCAACCCATTGTTGTCCAACAATTCAAATCTATAATTTTAATATTTTTAATATTAATGTTGTAATCTTATCTTTATTATTTATATTATTTTTACTATGTATTGTAGATTTAGTTGTTTCTAGCTGTTGGAAAACTTAGAATTAGAATCAATGTGCTTGTGTGATTGACTTGTCAACCTAGTTCGAGACAGTTGCCTTCAATTTCTTCGATTTTTTTTTACTCACATGCGAAAGAATTAATGAACTAGTTCTAGCAGGCACATCAATTTTAAAGCAACTATAGAAGAATTTTTTTTTGTTGATAGATAATGGAGTCATATTTTTGAAACCAAGTAGTTTAACATTAAAATTTAGATATATTAGTTTAAAAATAGATTCTTGAGCATTATTCATAATAACTTTTTCAACATGTTCATTATTAGATTTACTAACACGGGAAATCCTGTACTTCTGGTCCTGCAGTGTCCAATTTGTTCCCAATTTTAAAATCTTTTCGGAACCCAATGGAGGTTCGGTATCGTTTGTAGTCACAACCGGACTGGCAGATGTGTTGTTTTCTCTTAAGGTATCAATCAAATTGTTTATATGACTATGCACGGGGTTTATTTGAAACTATACAAAATTTGATAGAGAGGTGACAGTTTCTTTAATTTTAGCTTGTTCGTCCTTAATACTTGAATCAGCGTTTACTCTTGATTGTTTTAAAGGCGATTTAGAAGAAAACTTTTTATCAGCATCAGTAACCTCCGCTTTAAGAATATTTAGATCAAGCCTAATAAGTTGCATTTGCTGATCAATAAATTGCATACCAATATCTGAGCATCCATCGTTATAACAAAGCGGCGATTCATTTTCATCAATTCTTAAGCATAGATCGGAAAATGACTTGAAAATTCAATTGCTCTAGAACATCTATTGATCAGTGTATTTTGCTCATCAAAAAAAGTGTCAAGCTTGTCTGAGAATCTGTCAAGAAAATTTTTACAAATGAGTTGTATATTTTCACATCCTTCACACACAAAGTACTCCATTAATCTAGCCGAATACCAGGTTCTCTTCAACCACGACAAGTTCCATGAAAAATACCAGAACAAAAGCCACTGCAAGTGATAAATTCCAATTTCAAGTTATAAATTCCAATCGTCATTTAAACAAGTAGAAATTAAGCATTTGTAACTCATTTTATTTATTTATTTTTTTAAATTTTATTAATTAAAAGAGTAAAATATATGCAGATGATATTGCGAAATTTAACATAGAAAATCAAAAAAATGAAATCAAATATAAAAATTATCAGAAACTATAATACAAATATATATATATATAATTATAATACAAAATTGGCTAATCAGTTAAGATGCCAACTAAGAGCTCGGTTACATGAACTTGATCCAATAACTAATAGCAGTTATGCATCTTATAATCAAATAGATAGTCAAATTAAAAACTTACCTATACATAAATTTAAAAAAAACTATCAAAAAGGCATTATTAGACACGTATAATATATAAACCACCTATATTTGTTGTTCTATTTATATATTTGTATTATTGTAAATTTTTTATTATGCTCTTACTGTCAATGTTAATCACGAATAAATATAAAATTTAAACTAGTTTTCATTTTAATACTCATTTATTTCATATATTAATAATATTTTTTTTGCTTTTAATCTTTTAAATTTTTTTTTTACATATGAATTTGATACTTGTAGTTACATTTTTTACTTTATAATTAACATTTTTTACACTAATATTTGACATGCACTGTATTAAAAAAAAATTTCGTTTTATGTTTTAATTTTGCCTATTAAAATTAGATTAATGAATTACTTATTTATATCAATGTAATAAATATATGGAAAAATACAGAGTGAGCGCATATAACTCTTTCTGAGATGATGAATAAAATAAAATAAATAAATAAAAACGTTTTGTAATAGACAGTATTTCCTAAATTGATTGTAAACGATTTTTCTTTTAATATATTCGAGACCATTTTAATCAGAGGTTTTGGGTAATTATAATTTAACAATTTGTACACTAGCCCTGTAATCCAAACAGAATTGGATGCAGCTTAAAAATCTATTAAACAAGCCCCAATGACAATATAAATCAGACGTTAATTTATTTATCTTATTGAATGATTGCGCCTGAACCCAAATTGCTGCGTAATTTTTATTAAATAGTTATTAACTATTTTCTCAAAAATTTTGCTAATGTTTGGTGGCATATTCATTAACCTATAACTTTTAGGATCGCAAAAATGTTTTCCCGGTTTTTTAATAAGTACTACCTTGGATTTTTTCCAAATTTTAGGAAAGTAAGAACTGTTTAGTAAATTATTGAATACAACACAGTATTTATTATTAATTTTATCTCACAGATGTTTAAGAACAATATTTGGAATATTGTCTATTCCCGACGATGTTTTGTTACTTAGCTCCCGAAATATTCTTCTGGTCTCTTCAAATGTTACTAAATTGTGTTACTGTGATGTTGGTTATACTATCCAAATTTTCTTCCAAGAAAAAACTTTTTACTATCCGTTGTATATTAGTATTATGTACAGCATTATTCGACTTTTTACTACATATGTTTTTTGAATATGTGCTCTCATTATATTTATTATATTTTCTTCATTTGTTATGAAATACCTATTTAAATTATTCTTGACCAATTCATTTTTCTTTAAACCTTATTCTTTAATTATATTCGTATAATTTGGTTCAATTTTCAACACCCTTATTTTAGTCATTTCTTTCCTACGAAATATTTTGTTAATTTGCGGAAATATATTCGCATTTGGTACAATTTTACTCAACATATCCTTCTAATTTTTACTAATTTTTGTTTTTATTTGTTCTTTAATTAGAATCTTTATATTTTGTAAAATATGCCTTTTATAATTTTTGTTAATTTCTTTAAATTGTTTTGTTTATGAAACTTTCGAATGGTGTCACATATCTGTCATTACTACTTTTTGCTTTTATTGTGGCTACTTCAGTATATATAGTTTTTAAAATAATTCCCTTAAGCTTTTTTAAGTAAGATTCTATTTCCTCATTATTTAAGTTCCTGATATTGGCACCAAATTTTCAGAATTCTCTAGCTGCTTTATTTAATTTTGTTATATTCGCTTTTGAAATTTTAACTAGTTCGTTATTTTAAAATTTAAGTTATACTTTTCTCTAAAAATAAAATCCCCGTTACTTTCTGTTTCTATTTCAATTAGTACTGCATCATGTTCACTGCCATTATGGTAATGTCTTTAAAAGTTTTAAATGTTTTAGAATTTTTAGTCTATGAACTGCTAAACATATATCCAAATATGGCTTATAAGTTGGTTCTTTTGTGTAATTCAGTTTGATTCTGTAACTAAATTCATTTTTTTCAATCCATATATATAATAGCGATCCTCTTCTATTATTATAACTATTTGTGCAAATTGTATGTCTTCCATTAAGGTCTCCTGCTACAAGATAGTAATTACTTGTTTTGTTTAATTTTAATTTATTAAATATACAGTTGTGCTCTTTTATAAAAGTGTTAGCGTTATCATTGGCTGCGTATGCAGAAACTATTTGAAAACTTTTTCTATTTGGCAGATCAATGGTAATTATACATGACTCTAAAAATTTAAAGTTTTGTATTTCTGTATCATATATATATCTATTTTCATTAACAAATTTTATTAGATTTGAACTTTTGCAATGTGATATTAATGAGTTTACATTGATAGTAATAATTTTTAATGTTTTATCTTTATGGTGATATTTTTATTCGTTATTGTTTGTATCATAGAAACTTCATACAGAGCATCTACTCCTTCTACTTGTTGATTTATAATACAGGGTTTTCCAATTTGAGTGATATGATTTCTTTTCAAAAAAAACAACACACTAATTGTTAAGGAAATTCAAATGTTATTTATTTAAGGTGAAGTACAATCGATACAATTAAGTTCTGAATAAAACGTCATTCAAATGGCCTCCACCAATTCTTTTGTAGGAACGAATTTGATGAACCCAATTTTCTACCACTTTTTCCACTAAATCAAGTCGTATGTCATGAATAGCACGCTCAATATTGACTTCTAAAGCTTGAAGAGAGTCTGGTTTATGACTAAAGACCAAAGACTTCAAATAACCCCACAAGAGTCTTTGACAACATTGTGCTATATCTGTACTAAAAAAATTGGCAGTAATATATATATTTAATCGGCTTATTTTTATCCCTTCAAAACTTTCGGTACCGATTTGCAATAAATTACTTAACCAATTTTAGTGAAATAACAGCCCAAAAAAGCTTTACTTATTCTTCCGGGAACCATGTTTTTTTTTATATTCTCGCGATATTTCAGGTGAAAACAGGTAAAACATTTTCGGTTGTGACTCAATTTGTTTTTACCAGAAACGTATATAAATGCAATTCATTTGCGGTTGCGGTTCAACAAATTAGCCGACTCACATGAAACTAAATTGAATTGTAAAGAAAAAAAATTTTTTTTTTTATTATCTATATTGCTGAGTCGACTAAACTTTTATTCTGTATCAGCAATGATTTTAGTTTGCTTCGGAATTCACTCTCTCTTTCGTTATTTTCGACTTTTTTTTCTCAACATCCCAATTTGAAATTATTAAATAAAGTGATCTTACTATGGATGTTACTTGTTTGTTTATTCTTTTTATTTTCCTTTGTTGTTCTTTTTGTAAAAAAAAGTGCACAAACATACATATTATAATAAAATCATTATACATGCAATTCAATTCAATGTTCATTGGCCTTTTCACGTAGCCTAGAAAGAACGACTAAAAACGTTTTTACGTGGACTCACTAAACCGCCTTACTTATCTATGCGTGTGTGAAAAAAATTTATTTTAAAATAAAAATTTAAAAGGGCGGGGAGGTATGTATAAGAAAGTCACCATCAACTTCTTCAAATTCATCAAAATTCCCAAATATCTTATAATCCTTATTAAAATATATTTCCTTAACACGTTCACGATCAGTGTCTGTGGGTACTTGAATGCCGAGGGTCATCATAAGTAAAAACGAGAAATAATACAGTTGCCTTTATCAACTCTTAGATACGACCGGTTAGTATGTTCATAGCATGTCACTCTGCTTATAATATAGGGTGTTCAAAATTGCGGTATCATTTTAATTTTAATAAAAAAACACTTTTTTTTTGAAATATTAAATCATAAAGAAACTATACTATATAGAGTACTCATCTAGAACAAAATTTTTTGACCACTTTTTCAATTTCAGTTTATCTAAATTTACTACACCCACCAAAGCATACTGTAATATGCATACGTATAATGTAATACACATAGGTACATATACATAGAAGTAGATAGGTAGGCACTTGGGCCAGACAGGTCAGTAGGTCAAGGTCACCCGGAAGTAGGTCAAGATCACCCAGAAGTAGGTCAAGGTCACCCGGAAGGCCAGACAGGAAGTATGTCAAGGTCATTTTAAAAGTAAGTCAGACTGGCGGCGATCGTCAGTTGTTTATAAAGATTGTATACTTGGTTTAAGTAATAGGTATGCAGGAAAATAGTAGGAAAAAAAAAATGCTTTTTCATACAATGTAAAGAGAAAAAAAATGTACCTATACGTTTCTTTAAAATTAAAAAAAAAGTGCGAACTGGTTTTTTACATCTTAGATGAAGAATCAACAAAATTAATGCAATTTTGAGATGCATTTTTTTTTCTTTTTTTCTTGTTTTTTCTTTTTTTTTATGAAGTATTTAAAGAAGAGGAAATAAAAACCATTAATTAATTGCGAGTATCACCCTATAAGATTTTATTGTTATGTAAGAATGTTGACAAAAATATGAATAAAAAGAAAACAAACAGAAAATCAAAAATATCTAACATGTGGTTTAAGTAATAGGCTTAAATGGATATAGTAAGAAAAAATGCAATTTTATAAAATGTAAAGAGAAAAATTTAAACAAATTAAGTGTACCTATGCGAATTTTTAAAATTAAAAGAAAAAAGTGCAAAGCTGGTTTTTAAATCTGAATCAACCTTGACCAAATTGATATTTTGAGATGAATTTTTTCTTTTCTTTTTTGTTCTGATGAAATATTTAAAGAAGAGGAAAGAAAAAATTATTAGTATTTTAAGATTTTATTGATATGTAAGAATGTAGAACAAAAAAGATGTATTCTTATGTTGTGTTAAAAAAAATAAAACAAATTTATTTATATGTTTGAAATAATTTTTTATTTAAAAATATTTTACAATTTTATAGAAATCTGTGCTGTTTTAATCTAACATTTTTTCATATACATATATGAAAGATACATATATACAAAAGATACATATATACATATATACATATACACATATACATTATAACAATTACATTATAACAATATACACATATACATTATAACAATTTTTAACAGCACATCTGAAATTGTTGTTTAATAAGTATAGGACAATTTGATTTAAAGTTATCAATCTTTTGTAATGACGGCAAGTTTCTGCCTAAATCTTCTATTTTATCACTGTCAATGTACTTTTGAAGGAATAGTTTTTTTTGTTCTCCTTTAACATAAATTTTTTCAGCTGACTCTAAATAGTGTTTTAATATGCATTTTACATCTAAATATTCAACTAGACCGTTATTCCATTTAAGTCTATTTATTTTATTTTCGCAATACTGGTTATTATATTTCATATCCGGACTAAGTTCCTCTGAGAGATACGGTGCTTTGAAGTGATAGACAGTTGGAATTAAACTTCCTTTTTCAAGTATGGCTAATTCTTTTAGGAAATATTGCTTTTCATTTCCTTGTAAAAATTGTAGGTCAACTATGAGAACTCGTTTAACCATGTCGACGGTTTGTGTAAGAATACTCATTAGAATAAATAAATTTACATTTATATTCACTTCGGCAAAAGAGCTTTTCATATAAATATAGGTTAACAGTGCTATTTTTAACTAATACAACTATGCTATTTCATCCATTTACAATGATGGTAGCGGGGCCATCATGCTGTGGTAAAACCACTTTTATTCATAATTTAATAAAGTATAAAAAAGAAAATATACAACCACATATTAATAAAATTATTTGGTGTAATCCAGACAAAAATGCCGTTCCAAAATATTTAAAAGATGTGGAATATAGTAACACTATTCCGGATTTTAATGACAATAAAGAACCTTTGTTAATTATTATCGATGATATGATGTTAAATTCCCATGATAAGTATGTATGTGATTTATTTACTAGAGGATCACACCATAGAAATTTATCTGTAATATTTGTAACACAAAATGTTTTTCACCAGGGTAAATTTTCAAGAGATATTTCGCTTAACTGTAAATATCTAGTACTTTTCAAAAATCCAAGAGATAAATCGCAGATATTACCTCTAGCTCGCCAAATATATCCCAATCAAATCAAAGCATTTGAAAAAGTATATAATGAAGTGACGTCAGAACCATACGGCTATATATTAATAGATCTTACTCAAGACGTTAATGATATATTTCGATTAAGAAGTGATATATTTGGAAAAGGTTTGTGTTTTTGTACAAGAGATCAATTAGAACAATTTGGCAAAGAATATGAAACGTTTGAAGGTCAACCGTCATATATTGCACCTATTAAAAAGCTCTAAAGCGAAATTTCAGAAAGTAATTATAAAACATTGTGACCCTGAAGTAATCAAAACATTTTGTGAAATTGTTTTAAATATTTTAAAAGGTAATTGTAATCTAAGTAAAAAATCAACAACCCAATTACGAAAGTATAAAAAGGAATTGAGATCCCTCATTTGCCGCCAAAAATCTATAAATAATAAAAGAAAAATCATTATTCAACGTGGTGGATTTTTACCTACACTTCTTGGTGCAGTACTATCAGGGATAATCGGAAATTTTATAAAATGAATAATACAAAATTTAACAAAATGATTATACTAAAACCCGAGATTTATGAGAAAATGAAACAAAATGCAGACTTTGAATTAAATGAGTTGGATAAAAATATGAAAAAAATATTGTTAAATAAATATCTAACAGACACTCAAAAATGGTATTTATACAGACAAAATTTATTTAAAATAAGAAACAAAAATAGAGTACTTCCTAGAAATAAAGAGGAGAAAGTAAAAATTACGGAAACAAAAGGTACTCAAACTCGTGCAAAACCAATGCATATAGATGCGGAAACTCAATCGCATTTTCCTGAATATAAGAATGTAGGAATACAAGTTGTTCCTGAAGAAGAAGAAGTATATGAAAAAGAAGCTGATGACGAAGTATTTGATGATGAAATTCAGGAAAATGTTTTAACAAAAGCATTGTCAGCTGCTTCAGTTGGAGAACGCCTTAGAAAAAGAAAATCAATTAGAAATCAAAATGTACAAATTTTTGAAACTGATCCAGGGGACATTATAACTGTTCCTTTAGATAGCCCAAGCCCACCAACGAAAAAAGAAAAAACTATAAATAGCAAAGAGTTGAATAATTCATCAAGACGTGTTTTAAGGTCAGCAGTAGGTAATACTCAAACAGAACTTAATTTTCCAATTCGTAAGAATAAATCCGCAAGCTCATGGACAACATACAAGTAAATGATGAATTTTATGCCACTTTACTCAGTGATTCATCTATCAACTATTATCCAGAAAATTCATTATCATCTTTTACAAATAAAATGAATAAATACATGTGTGATTCAAGGTGGAAAGTCGGTATTTCAGAAATGTATGTTAATGATTTCGTTCCAAATGTGTATGGTGAAGAATGGGAAAAAAGTACTCAAATATTTATTAAAGGTATGCAGAAAGATATGATAGGGGTTGGAACATCATATATTCCATACATAGAAAAACAAATGATATGCGACTGGAAAGTTTTTCTACTACCAACACTAATTCAAAATATACGCCCACGTAATAGGTTTACAAGAAAAGAAGTTGAACGACAGTTGATTTGGGGAATTTTTAATTTTATAAACGATGAAGTTCATTATACACAACCAATAAAAGCTGAGGAGATGCCTAAAAATTTAAGTTACACCACAATATGTGTTACTAAGCCTAAAATAGATATAAAAATAAGAGCAAATTACGCTTATACCCTCGAAGGACTTTTTACAACATGTTTCAATCAAGTATCTTTTAAAGTTACAGATTTTAAAAAATATAAATCACGTGTAATAGAAGCTTTCAAAACTTTTATAGATAGTGTACAATTGATTCCCATTAGTAAACCAGATATGTTTTTTATATACACAGATATAATTGAACCGCAAAAACTAGGTGATAAAGATATAAAGTGTTTAAGATCTGTTAACATACAAAATTCTTTCACTGATACTGTAAAAGAATTCAGTAATATTCAATATTGCAATGTGGAGAAATCATTTAATAACATTTCATTACTTTTATGTGATAAATATGGATACAAAATAAACTTTTCCAATAGTTCAATTCCAACAAAAATTGTATTACATTTTAAAAAAGTATAAATAAAAGCGATTTTACAAAACTATATATTATTTTATTTTATTCATTATGGAGAGAGCGTACTACAAATATTATTTAGTTCAATCAGGAAAAGGTCTTGAGGATATTGGTTCTTTGTTACACTTAATTGTACCTTACCAAAGGGGACGAGGGTTAGGGAGCTTTTTCGGTGGTCTTTTTAGATATTTAAAACCAATATTTACGTCTGGAGCTAATATATTAAAAAAAGAAGTTATTAACTCTGGTATTAATGCATTATCTGATATTGCCACAGGGGCAAATGTAAAAGAAGTGGTTCAAGATCGAAGTAAAGAGATAATGAAAAATGTAAGACGAGGTGCAGTTCGGAAACTCAATGAAATGTATGGACAAGGCAAAAGAAAACGAAGAAAATCTATAAAAAGACCTCTCATTAATAATTTAAATTATTTTACGTCGAAGCGACGCAAAGTTAATAACAAAAACAAACAAAAAGATATTTTTGAATAATTATGATTGAATGTATGAAATCAGAGCTTGATATTTTTAAAACACAGCCTATTCAGTCAAGTATTTTACGATCTGAAGAAGTTTCCTATAACCCTATTGCTTCTTTAGATAATCCGTCTGTCATAGAATTTGTTTCACTAGGGCACGGTGATACATATAGAGACTTGTCTTCGACATATCTAAAATTAAAAGTACAAATTTTAAAAAAAGATGGAACTCAATGGAATAAAGATAAAAAAACTGATGGAACACCTATACAACAACCAAGTGTGGTTAATAATATGTTACATTCATTAATAAAACAATGTAATGTTCAACTAAATGGAAAGAATATATCTCCATCAGATGGCAATTATCATTACAGAGCTTATATTGAATCATTGTTAAATTATGGTACGGATGCCGCTACAACGCATTTGGAGTGTGGTGGATGGATGCTAGATAAGCCAAATATAGCAAAAACAGATAATAGTGGTTCAAAAGAACGTCAAAAATTATACCAAAATAGCAATGTAGTGGAACTTATGGGGAAATTACATTTAGATATGTTTAACCAACCTACACTTCTCATAAACAATGTCGATGTTCGAGTTGTCCTAACATTAGAAAAACCAGATTTTTACCTCTTTGCAGATGATACTGATGAATCTCAACTAAAAATTTTAGAAGCCACTTTATTTATGAGACATGTAACAATTAATCCTAGTGTGCTATTAGCACATAATGCTGTATTGGGAAAAACTAATGCCAAATACAATTACAAACGGGAAGAGGTAAAAACTTTTACCATTCCACAGAATAGTTCATCAATATCACTTGATAATGTTTTTATTGGACAGTTGCCAAACACAATCATTTTTTGCATGACAGAAAATACAGGTTACTCTGGAAAAAGGTCAAAAAACCCATACAATTTTAAACATTTTGATATTTCACAATTTGTGTTAAACGTAAATGGTGTTCAAATACCTAATTCAGCAATTGAAACCAGTTTTTCAGATGAAAATAATTGCTGTACAAGAGCATACAGTACACTTTTTTCGGGAACTGGAATTTACCATAATAATAAAGGTCATCAGATAACAAAAACCATGTTTAGTAATGGGTTTTTCATTCTAGCTTTTGATTTAACTCCAGATTCATCAGGAAATGAAGTGTGTCAAGGTCTACTAAATCAAGGTACAGTTAGAATTGAGGCAAGACTATCAAAACCACTTACATCTACACTGACTGCTATTGTTTATGGAGAATTTGATGCAAGTTTACAAATTGATAAAAACCGAAATATATTCTCAAACCTATAAATAGCATATATAAAAGTAAATTTGAATATTTGACAAAATGTCACTGTCTTGTGCACTTCTGGATGTAACATTTTGTAGTGATGATAATAATACCTTGTTTGCGAAAGATATTTGTATAGTTGGTTTTAAAGAACCTTGTAAAAAGTTTGTAAAAGAGCTCAAGTATAAATTTCCAACTAGGGATTTTATAAATGATAATTTTGATAATTACTCTTTTGGAACTGTGTACAACGATAAAATAAATAAAGAGCTCTGTCAAATACTAGAAAAATTTGATGTTATTATAACAAATAAAAAAATCAAAAAAGAGTTTTTATCTAATTATATTAAAGAAACAACTAAAGTATATGACTTGAGTCAATTTGATTGATGAATACCCTAGAGATAAGTGACGTATTAAGATGTAACAAACACACACGTAAATTTTTTAAAGGAGTTTTTGCTCTGGATCAACTCCCCAGAATAATTGAAAAACAAACTTTTTTAATTGTAAACACTGATAAATCAAAAGATCCGGGAACACATTGGTTAGCTATTTTTAAGCCAAAGAATGGCTGTGTTGAATATTTTGGTTCGTTTGGTAGAAAACCAGATAAATTAAAAATTTTAAGTTACTTAAAAAATCAATGTATAATTTTTAATAAGAAACAGTTACAAAGTAACTATTCAGATGTTTGTGGGCAATATTGTTGTGTTTATACATGGTATAGATGTTGCGGATATAGTATGAACGCTTTTTTAAAACAATTTAATAAAGAAAATCATATAGAAAATGACAAAAATATAATAAATACTTTTCACCATATATTTGAAAATTATAATATTTCTCAATCATGTCTTCCTAAGAGATATAACATTTAATAATAAACTTTAGTGTAATTAAAATAATGGAAGAGCAAAGTCCTAGCATTAATTTGTTGCTGAGTTATACATACTTTCTCAACAGAAGTCACACATTAAAAATAGTTGTCGGATTTGACACAGATTTTTTTGAAGTTGCAAGTGTTTTTCATTGGATTGGAATGAAACGAATTATTTTAAAATATCATGAATGGTGTAAATTTTATGACCTATTTCATAATAAATTTTCCAAGCAGTCAATTAAAAATTCAAAATTATGTTTACAAAGTGGATTAAAATCTACAGTAGGACAGAATCTTAGCATTAACAAAGAGGAAGCTGACGAGTTTTACAGTTTGATTGATTTCCTACATGCAGTAGTTGCATATAATAAAACTGCAGAGCCAAATGTAAAGGAATATGTTAAAAAATACATAAAGACCTGTGAAGAAAAGAATGTTGCAAAGTTGAAAGAAGAGATTTATATTCCGGTTCAAAAATTTAATATACGATGTAATTTTTCTCGACTCTTTTATGAAATACCTGTATTTTTACAAAAAAAAAAAAAAAAAAAAAAAGATATTAAATAAAACAATTTTGTAACTATATAATTTGTTATTTATTTCATTATTTATAAATTAGGTATAATTTGTTATTTTATAAATTTGGTATAATTTCTAAATAATCTGGATCTCCTTCTTCATCACTGATATCCCACATTAAAAATCATGCCAAGATCTAAAATAGTAAAAGAAATTCATATAGATCTGTAAAGAAAAGAATGTTACAAGGTTAAAAGTAGAGATTTTTATTCCAGTTCAAAAATTTAATGTATGATGTAATTTTTCTCGGCTCTTTTATGAAATACCTGTGTTTTTACGAAAAAAATTAAATAAATCCATTTTATAACTACATATACATATTAACATTAAGTACATTTAAACATGAATCTGAAAAATAAAGCAACTAAATAAAAGAAATTTATACCTTTTTTGAAATTTATATTTATTTATGAATAATAAAAACTTATATAACTATAAACCAATTTACATCTTTTATTGGTAATTTGCATATATTTTACCAAACGACTCAGATATATCTATAATATTTAAATTTAAATTTTTATCTTTATATACAAAATGTTCTTTTTCTTTTATTTCTTTTACAAAATCTAAATTCTCAAAAATATCAGAATATTTTTGAGGTACAAATATAATTAAATTGCGGGTCTCAAAGACCCACTTAAGACCATAAATGGTCTTTATTTGCTTAACATTTATTATATGATATAGAGCATCTTGCTCCATATCTTTAGTTTTTAGGAAACTTTTTCTAGTTTCCACATTTTTGTTATTAAAAGCTTCTTTGAAGCTTTTTTTTGTTGGTGGTTCTTCTTCTTGAAGAAGTATGATTTCTTCTTGTTGTTGTTGTTGAAATTGTTGATGTTGTTGCTGTTGTGGTTGTTGTTGTTGTTGTTGATGATGATGATGATGTTGTTGTTGATGAAGTGGCTGCGATTCCTGTTGAGTTTTTATTCTTTTCCGTTTAATTGGGGCTAACTGTGTTGGCTCTATTTGCTGTGTTGGCTCTATTTGCTGAGCGTAGGCGAAAATTTCTGCTGTGTTTTCCATTTTTGCTTCCTTTTTTCTGTATTCTTATTATGTTGAGCTCTGTCTTTGAATTGACATATCTTAAGAAAAATTCCACTTTATTTATACTAAATTTTTCTTCTAAAAAATTGTATTATCAATGTTTAGAAATCAAAATCCTTAAGAAAACTAATTAAAAACAAAAAGTTGTAAAGTAAGTTGTTTATTAATGTAATAAATTCTAATTGATAATAATAAAACTATAATTTTTTTATATAACATTTTTCGCAACATTGTTGCATTTAACAGTGTTCTAAATTTAAGAAAACTCTTCTACATAAATTCCAATTATACTTTTTTATGAAAGAATATTATTTTTTATTTACCTATTCCTAAATTATTTATTTTTATTAGTAAATATTTTTCTATTTTTATTTTTTCTATTAACATTTTTGCAACATTGTTGCATTTAACAGTGTTCTAAAGTTAAGAAAAAATCTTTTACATAAATTCTAATTATACTTTTTTATGAAAGAATATTATTTTTTTATTTACCTATTCTAAATTATTTATTTTTATTAGTAAATATTTTTCTATTTTTATTTTTTCTATTACCATTTTTACAACATTTTTACAACTTTGTTGCATTTAACAGTGCTCTAAAGTTAAGAACAAATTTTCTACATAAATTCTTATTACACTTTTTATGAAAGAATATCATATTTACTTATCCATTGATTATGACTATTATCAAAACCTAAATATTTCACATATACTTTATTGACTTTTCGTTGTAAAATTTTTTCAATTAAATAAGCATTGGGGTCTTTGACACTAGTCAGTTCCTGTTCATAGAAGCCACCACGAACTAATTTATTTTTATAATCTTTTAAACTATATGTAATCGGGTCTGTCTTGTTTTTGAAAGCTATTTTAAAAACTTCAGTTGAATAGTTAGGTTCATATCCTTTTTGAAAAGTACCTTTAGACCTTGCAATTCTAACAAAATCACCAACATTAAATTTTCCCTTATTAAATATTTTAGGGTAATTATAAATTGAACGAAGAATTTGTTTTTCATTTTGTGATGTAACTTGGTTTGGTTTTAACTTAATTGTACTATGTTTTGTGTTATTATATTTTTCAATTAGTTTTGGTAAAAATTCTATCCATTTAAAATTTCCTTGTAAACTAAACTGTTTCCACATAATTGATTTTAATGTTCTGTTAAACCTTTCACAAACACTAGCCTTCATTTCTGAATAAGTATGATAGTGCTTTATTTTATAGCTTTTCATTAAATTTTGGAATTTTTTGTTGAAAAATTCTTTTCCTGGTCAGAATGAATATTTTTTGGAGACTTCCCCTCCCTTTTAAAAATCTTTTCCATACTTTTAACTACGTCATCTGCTGCCTTTGATATAACTTTTTCGGCATATGCATATTTTGAAAATATATCGATAACAGTTAAGAGAAACTTGTATCCATTATTTACTTTTTGATAGGCCGACATATCTACAAGATCAATTTCCCATGTATCATTTAACCCTCTTTGAGATATTTTTCGTCTCCGAAATCTACGTCTAACTGGACGATGAATTTCAGATACTATTTGTGCTTTTGACATTATTATTGAAGAGTTAAACTGCAAATGTGAATTTGAATAAAATCAGTAAATATATATATATATATATATATATATATATATATACTGATATATATATGTAAATAATTTTTTGGCTATATTCTGAAAATTAAAAACGGTAAAATTAAAAGATTTTGTTTAATGCTGTAATTTAATAGTTTAATACAAAATTTTTACAATATACATATTAACAATAATTTTTTTAATTTTTTTCTTTTTGAAGCCATAAGGAACTGAAGTATAATCATCTGCAAAAACTCGTTTTCTGGAATTTATTCGATATGACTTTATTTCAGGAACAGTGATGACTCTGTGATCGTATGTTCGGCGAATACTAGGAAATGTTATATTTATTTGTTGAAAGTTGTTTAATTTTTTAACTAATTGTTTCATAGAGCCAAAATTTATTTCTTGTGAAGCGTTGTAATTTAAACGAATACCTTTCACTTTGCAAACAGTTTTTTCGCATTTGGAGTTGGTACTATATATTTTGTATGCATAGTTCTTTGCACCACCACTAACAAATTCTGTAATATAGCTTCCAATTCCATATTCTTCAAGCTCATCTGTCATATCTCCTATGAAAACTCCAGTTGGAGGGTTATATTCTCCTTCACGTGCTACATATATTATTGAATCTGTATCGTAATACAAAACTCGTTCTTTTAAATTGTCTAAGTAAGAATACAATTTTAAACGAGCTTGTGTGGTAGTGTAAGCAGCTATGCAAACGTTAACTGTTGATAATGATTCAGCTGTTTCTTCTTTGTATTCCCAATTTACCAAAACTGTTTTTTCGTTTATTGGAGTTATTTGATTTACATTCTTCGAAGGATCAGTAAGAATAGTAAATAATTCATAAGGCTCATTTATTATTTCAGTTTTTGATTGATTTTCTCTCTGTCCAAATTTACCCCAGAAAGAGTTTAACATTAACTTAGCTAATGATCTAAGTCCAGGATTTTTTTCTATATCGTTAAACTGTAAATTTATGCCTTCTACTTTCGAAAATTTTTCTAAATATTTGCACTTTTCCTTTGGTGTTTTGCAAAAGCTAGGCCAGCCAGAAGCTTCTTGTTTAATTTTAAGGAACTTGTTCATCATTTCTGTAAAAATTCCTTGTTGTGATGTAAGGGGATTAAATTGTTTAACAGTATACTCCCATACCTCGTATATTTCCACAATTTTGTATCCCTGTTTAACAGCTTCTCTTACTTCATCTATAACCCACGTTCCTAAAATTGACCTACTACGATTGTCATGCGAGCAGTCATCATTATTCATTTCGAAACTACATGTTTGACAGCAGGAAAACATTAGCTTATTATTTTGATTTATAGGCAAAACCGGGTGATAGAGTTTTGCTGGGGGAAGTATCAATGCCTTTATTAATCCTTCAGTATCATTTAAATTTAATTTATTGCATTCAATTTTTCCAACATGAACTTTTGGATGACCCACTGGGAATTTTCCATATTTACACACCCAAGGATATAGTGAGCATATATCTATATACATTATTTTTTCACCAGGCGCACATTTATAATATGTTCTTGTGTTTCCTGTTCTACCGCCATAAAACGCATCACGTGGTTTTAGTGGTATCAAACTTTCGTTCTCCAATTTTGCGAAAAATTCTATGTATTCTTTTGATCTCACTTCGTTTCGAAATTCACACTCCCACTTTTCGATTACTTGATAACCTATTAAGCGTAATTTATTGGCTTTGGATAATGTAGCCTCATAACGTGTTTCATATTTTTTATTATTATTATTTTTGAAACATTTTGGATGGCCATGGTAATAACAGCCATAAAACTCAAATATTTGTTTTGTGTCTGTGCAATATCCGTCAACACGAAGACCAAAAATTACTTTTTCCTTTCCGTTACCACTATGCTGAATTTTTATTTTTCTTCGTTTTTCTTCCCACATTAACCATTTTATGACAATGATTGACTGGTTTTCTGATAAGCGATATCCTTGTTTAGGTATAAGTCCAATTGTATACGGTTTTAAAAAATTCCTTCTAAAAACCAAATTACACGCTGATGCAATTGTAGTGGCCTCTAAAAATGGCTCAACCTTACATTCTTCCAAAAATAGCTGTCTGAATTTAATACAGGCTGCTGTCAAAATTTTTACGTCATTCATACAATATTCTACAAGTTCCTTTTGGAGGTTAAAAGACTTGTTTTTATTTTCTTCATACCATTCAAGAAATTGTTTTCTTTCTGATGCACTCATTGAATTATAACAGTAATATTTCCGATCGGGTAACTTTCCATTATATTTTATATTATTTTTACGATTAAACATATGAGGAAAATATCCTTTTTTTAAATTTATATCTAAATCAAATGCCTTCGGTAAACTAGATAACGGCATTGGAAAATAGTTTAGTGAATCAATAAATTTCACGTTATCTAACAGCATTAAAATTATCTTTGTTCCCCTCATAATTAGTTTTGGTTTGATGATGGTTTTCTCTAAGATATAGTTTAATAAAAACTGATTATCAAATGCTTGTCCGTTATGTGCAATAACTACAACTTTATGAAATATCTTTCTTTGGTTGAGTATATATTCTAAGAACATTTGTATTGGATTTTGTTTCAACACATGTTCTCGAAGTCCACAAAAATTGCATCTTTCAACATTAGACAATATACAATGCGTGCAACGTTGTTCAAAAATACATAAATCAGGCTGATGTTCAATTATATCCCCTATTGCAACACCTTCATGAAGTTTCTCCCCGATGATATCATCTTGAGTTGTTTCGAGATCGTAGAAAATATATAATATATTTTTAAGTTCAGCTAATTCTTTAGACGGTGTAATAAAGCATTGGTGGTCTGAAGCTACATTTATATTACAGTTTTTACACAAATGTCCATAGCATATATGATTTACATCGGTTCTGTATACTTTAAAGCATTTTGTACAGGAATTTATAAGAGTACAAATAGATTTTTTATTTGTAGATGATGTTGCTTTATGATTATCAAAACAAGTTTGACCTTTAAAACTTCGATTGCATACATCACATTTAATATTTGGAAAATTTACGTCACATGCTGGAGATGATTTACAAAAGAAACACTACTGTTTACATCTGTGAGACAATCTATTGTTATACGGAACATTACATGTTTGGCAAAAGTAATCACAACTAAATGCTGCTGTTAATAATGTAATTACATTGAAGTGACCTTCATCGTATATCAAATTCAATCTTTTTTCCTTATCTTCTTCACCTTGAAAAATAATTGATTTTCCTTTTCCTCTGAAATCAAAAACTACAATTTGATATTTAGAGAGGTACAGTTGAAATTTTTTGAGCTCACTGATACTAGCTCCTTTTGCTGGGATGCTTACATTTGAATTTCTTATTAGTTGTAATGCTGCTTTCAACTGAAGTTGACCTGTGTCTTTTCGCATTTTACAGTAGTCAACTGATTTTTCTATGAATGAGATAGCAACAACTAACGCACGTGGTAAGCATAAATTATCTTTGTTTTTGATTGAAATTATGCCTCTTCTTTTATTACATTCTTCTTCAAAATTGTTGTATCTTTTTCCTCTTCCACTTCCTGCTGGAAGTCGTATATATGTAACATTTATACGATTTATACAATATATATAACATTTATTTTAACAAGATCTTTTGCTTCTTTAAAATTGATCCAGGCTGGACCACGTTCATGAAAACTTTGGCATCCAAAAGTGACACCAATTTTGTCAGTAGGATCAACATTTTCAAGTAAATTGCTTAATAATTCTTCAATACCGGTTTTAATCCAATCTATTGGATCTTTGTTGTCTGGTACTGCATTTATTATAAACTCCAATTTTTTTCCAAAAATGTTGAATCGTTTTACATTCACTGATTTTATTGATTTTATTGTGAATTTTTCTGTATTCATTTTAATTTCTTTTTTTTAATTTCCGATTTTTATTTTATTAAGACAACCAATCGCGAACGTTTCTAATCCTAGAATTTTCACTCTATTAACAATTTTTTAACTTTTTACACAATTTATACATAATGTCTTGCTTGTTACTTTAAAAAAAGCAATTACTCGTAACTTATTTTGAATCGCTTTTATTCCTTTGTTTTTTTTCAACATTAAAATCTTATACGGTGATACAAAGAATTTTTTTCTTTCATCTTCTTTAAATACTTCATAGAAAAAAGATAACAAGAAGAAATAAAAGCATCTCAAAATTGCATCAATTTTGTCAAGGTTGAATCTTTATGTAACATTTAAAAACCAGTTTGCACTTTTTCTTTTATTTTTTTTAAAATTAGTTTTAAAATTTTAAAGAAACGTAGTTACACATCTTTTTGTTCTGTTTTCATTTTTCTCTTTAAATTTTATAAAGTATTTTTTCTTATTCTTTTCATATATGCCTATTACTTAAGCTAAGTATACATCAACAAGAAGTATACCTGTACCACGTTAGATATTTTTGATTTCTTGTTGTTTTCTTTTTATTCATATTTTTTTCTTGAACACAGAATAAATCTGTTTTATTTTTATATTCTTGTTTTCAAAATAGGTGACAAATACAATTAACCTTACTTGTTTTTTTTTTTTTTTTATTCTTACAAAAAAAAAATATCTTACATGACACACCGACAATAATCATTAGTTTTTTTCTTTTAACTTCTTTAAATAGTTAAAGTAGAAAAAAAAAAAAAAAAAAAAAAACGTTAGATATTTTTGAACAATCTTACATAACAATTAATTAATGGTTTTTCTTTCCTCTTCTTTAAATACTTCATAAAACAAAACGAAAGAAAAAAACAACAAATAAAAAAACAACAAACAACAACATCTTAAAATTTGCAAGCATAAAAAAAATATTTTTCTTACTGTTTTTCCATGTTTACCTATTACTTAAAACAAGTATACAATCCTTATAAACAACAAGAGTTGTCTGACGGTCGCCGCCGCCTGTCTGACCTAATTTTACGTCGTTAACCTACTCCTGTCTGACCTAATTACAGTTTGACCTACTTCCGGGTGGCCTTGACCTACTGACCTGTCTGGCCCAAGTGCCTACCTATCTACTCATAGATACATAAAATGAAAATATGTAAATGTGATATATGCTTCTAATATTTTTGATTTGAAAGCGTTTTATTTGAAAGAGATGAATGTAGTATAAAAATGTCGCACTTGAGAACACAGTGTAAAATTTAATATGTATTTACTTAAAATGTAGTAAGCAATAGTGTTAAATTTAAGTTTTTTGATTCGATTTTGATCAAATCAATTGATTTTTAGTATTTTAATAGTTTCTAGAAAAGAATATGTATTCAGAAAAAAATAAAAAAGTTAGAACAGAAAAGAATAAAGTTAAGTTTTTAATGTTTTAAGTTTTTTAAAATTAAAAGCTAAAACAATACAAAATAATAAATAGGTATAAAATAAAATTACATTAGTTGAATTAATTAACATAATATTAATATTACAAAACATATAACAAAAGCATTAAACAAAAAAGTATACTAAATAACTAAATTCAATTATAAAAGACAATTCATAGTTTCTACAAATTTCAAATAGCTGGACCATTGAAAATTTAAAAAAAAATACTAAGTATACATTTATAAATTTAGTTTTGCACTATTTAAGCACTTTAATAAATATGCTCCCTTAAAATTTTTAATACCAAACAAAAATAACAACAAAGAGAAAAAAAAAGTCCGTTCAAATAAAAAAATTTATAAAAATATATACTTACAAAATACATATTTACATATATACGAACATTCATTCAAAAAAATAAATTTAAAAGCATGAATTTTTATTTTTTATGTATGTATATATGCCTATGTGTATGTAAATACTATTTACCTATGCATTTCTATTTCTACTTCTTTTCTCTGTTGTATTGTTACTTAACTTTATTACTATTAATAGTATACAATACAGTCACACAAAATATCCCAGCTAATTAATAATACTATAAGCAAATTTGGATGTTTCGTGCGATTGTATTTATTATTTAATAACATATTAAAAATATCAACACAATCGCACGAAACATCCCAATGGGATGTTTCAAAATCGTAGAAAAATGCTTAATATTTTTGTTCTACGTGAGTTCTCTATATAGTATAGTTTCTTTATGATTAAATATATTTTTATTTTAATTTATTACAAATAGGTTCCGGTTAATAATGAAAAATTTTGTCGGCCAAGTGGCCCCCTCTACTACTTCGGCAGGCTTCCAATCTCTTACCAAAATTCTGAATCACGTTGTTCAATAAACTGTTCTCAATGGTTGAAATCTGCTCGATAATGTTGTTTTTAAGCTCTTGAATTGTTGTGGGATTATTGCTGTACACTTTCGATTTCACAAAACCCCACAAAAAATAATCCAACGGTGTCAAATCGCACGATCTTGGTGGCCACATCACTCCTCCTCTACGAGAAATAATGCGATCTTCGAACTTTTCCTTCAAAAGATCCATTGTTTCTCTTGCTGTGTGGCAAGTGGCACCGTCCTGTTGAAACCACATATTCTCTACGTTCAAATCATCAATTTCCCGCCACAAAAAGCTTCGGATCATCTCCCTGTAGCGATTTCCATTGACCGTAATCGCATTTCCATTTGCGTTTTCAAAAACATATGGTCCGATGATTCCTCCTGACCGCAAACCACACCAAACCGTAACTTTTTGTGGATATACTGGTTGCTCTAAGATAACCCTTGGATTCTCTTCACCCCAAATGCGGCAATTCTCTTTATTGGCGTAGCCATTGAGCTGGAAATGAGCTTCGTCGGTGAAGATTATTTTGTTAAAAAAATTCGCATTTTCTTCTTGTTTTTCGATTGCCCAAGAAACGAATTGCCGACGTAATGCATGGTCAGTTGGTTTTAATTCTTGCGTCAGCAAGATCTTATAAGCCTTTAAATGGAGATCACGATGCAAAATGTTGAATAATGTGGATGGTTTGATGTTTAATTGCTGCGAACGATGACGAATGGAAGTTTTTGGATCTTCTTCAACACTTCTGCTCACAGCTGCTACATTCTCGGTTGAACGGCCACTACGTTGATAAATGTTGCCTCTGTTATCAAGAACAGATCCAGTTTCTAGAAATTTATCAACCATCAGCTTGATGGCACGATTTGTTGGAGCATTTTCTCTACCAAATTTTGTTCGAAATTTCCTAATTACATCTTGAAAACTTTTACCATTTTCAAAAAATGTTGTAATAACAAAAACACGTTGTTCCTTCGTGTAACGTTCCATATTAACTAACCGGAATGTATTTAGAATATACATAAAGAAACCTCGTATAAAAATTACAGGTAGAAAAAAAATGGCGGCAAAATCTAAATGATACCTCAATTTTGAACACCCTATATAATTTTTTTAATTTGTTAATTTTTTAAAATAATTAGGGTGAATTTTATAATTTCTAGAACTATGGGTTGTATATATACCTATTCAAACTATATGTTTATACATTCTTCAAAAGCAAATTCTAAGCTTCCACATAACGATTATCAATCCAAAACTCTTCCAAATATGCTATAGTACCATTTAATACTAAGCGGCAAATGCATTTTAATTTATACTATACATATGTATTATATATCATTTATTTATCAGTGACATATACGATATGTAAATAAACATGAGTTATATAAGTATGTATGCTAATTTGATATAAATATAAATTCTTCAAGCAAGCGCTACATTTTTTATTTATTTAATTTTTTTTGTACAACGCATCATCCTCAACAATTTCAAATTATCGAATAAAAAAAAACAAAAAAATCGTTAAAAATTTGTTAAAAAAATTCAGAAAAATTAAGTTACACTTTCGTCAATTTTAAGGTAACCCTATTTTATTAAAAAAAATTTGTTAATAGGAGTAAAAATATAATGTTGGGGCTTTAATTTTTGTATATGATTTCAAAAAAATTTGGACAGATGTTCAAGCTCCAGGTGTTTAAAAATAAGGAATTTTTAGTTTTTGACCACATACAGCTCCGAAACGGGGGGCATATTTACAATACAAAAATATTTTCTGAAATCACTCATGCTAATTTTCAAAGACCTAACTTCTTTCGAAATTTCAAACTTCAGAATTTCAGAAAGAATTTTGCAAAATTTGAGTTTCGCATAACGGTAAATTAATACACCCTATGCCAAAAGTATATATTTAATATATATATTTTTAATGCTAAAAAAAGCAGTAATCGTTTGGCGTTTTCAAATTGAAGATATATCTTATACAACTTGTGTTATAATAATTTAAATATAGAGCTTTTTCGAACTTTGGGGAGCTATAGCTCCGTATCGGGTGGGGCTACGGAAAAACCTTGTAGATAATAAAATTAATATTTTTATGATATCTATCAGCAGTTAAAATTTCATGGCTCTAATAAAAAAAAGATTGATTGATATACTGAATTACGAATATGACCTTAAAAATTATGCAACTGATCCAACAAACTACAGACCGATATCAGTTCTGAGTACTTTTTATAAAATATCACTTTTTAAAACAAATTGTCATTTTTAAACTAAATTTTTAGTTGGAAATAACTCTTTAGACACAAATTTACTTCACCAATTCACGTAAATTATCCTAGAGAATCTTGTCTGAAAAAAAAGTTGAAAGTGCAAAAATCTTCTTTTGAACAGACACTCCTCAATTCATCCAACAAAATTCACTAATAAACAAAGAATATTCACCTTTACTTACGACGGGTGACTTAAATATGAATGAACTATTTTTCAATACATTTACGAAGGTATTTAACGTATTGAGGTTTTACAAAAGCATATTTTAGGCAAACACGTCGCGACAAAATATTCAAATAAAACAACTTTTTGGAACGACAATATATTAAAAAAGTGCTTGTAATAGGTCACAACATACTGTAGTACGTTTATTTATAATGGAAAGATTAACTGCAAATTCTGTCTTGACGTTTTTACGTATTTTTTAATTGACGGTGTTTACGGTCTTGTCCCACAACAAACTCACCTATTGACGGTATTTGACATCTTGTCCGTGAAGGTGTATTCTTAACTGCGAATTTTTCTATAATTTTCTAAATTATATTATTGCAATGGAAGTTTCTTTAAAACAATTTATCTCAATATAGTATTTATATATGTGCCATAAAGCCCGTGAAATTGATATAAAAGCTGGAGGCAATATTTTCAAAATTTAAGTTTATAGTTATGCTTGAATTTTTTCAACCGTAAGTTTGTGGAACATATTTATTAGATTCATTGAGTAAAAAATTGTTTTTTATTTATACTTTTTGTCAACAAAATAATTTTATTAATATTTTATTTTTATAAATCTTAAAATATTATATTTATTTATTATAAAGCCTATATATATTCCGGTATCACTGCCATCATCAGGACGAATATAATTTAATACTAAACATGAATAATTTTCCTATTTTTTAATATTACATTTATACCTACTAATTAATTACAAATCTAAACAAATATATAACATAAATGAATTTCGCAATTCTAATTGTTCGTTCAAAATTGATTTATTTTGTTTTATAGCTTTTTCAATTTCTAGTGATTCCAATAAATCCAACTTTTTACCTTTTTTATCAATATGTAAGATTTTAAGGTTATTTATATTGCTAGAATGGTTTTGTTAATTAAGTGATTGGCAAAATTGGACTTGGAATTGACTTCATTAAGGTCTCTAATGTGTTCCAAATAACGAATCGCAAAATTTCTACCGGTTTGTCCTATATAGACACTGTCACATGTATCAAATTTAATTTCGTATACAGCTGAATTTTTTAATTTAAAGGAATCGTAGAATCTTGCAAACTATTTTAGACACACTTCCCGTTCAGCTAGAGATTTGAAATTTTGGGCACAGTTTATGTAAATTATTGTGACAATACATGATTCTAAAATAATAATACCAAAAAACAGTAGAGAAGTTAACTAAATTGGCAAAATAATAAAATTTTCATACAAAGATATTATAGATTTTATAACAGAATTATTGCAAAGTAAAATAAAATATGAAATTTGCCTTGACATGTGTGTGTTTTTGTTGCCTAATATACACAAAACTAAATGTTATATACATACACAATATAATGTTATACATTTACTTTATACATTTTTCTCTTTCATGAAACACACAAACAAAGAAAGGGCAATAATTTTTGAATTTTTGTTTGTTGCATTATATGTACATACATATGTATGTATATTATGTAGATATCTGATATTTGCGGTAACAAGAGTAATAGATTTTTTGTTTACATGCGATTTATGTACCTACATATATTAGAATTCGATTATAGGTATAGGTATCTAAAAATATTCACACATACATACATACATACTTTTATCCAAATTCACTTTCTTCTTTACATTTAAACGCCTTGTCAAAGGTAAAAAGGGTTGTCATGTATAAGATAAACATTCACATGTACTATGTGATTTTCAATAAAGTAATGCATATCAAATATGTACAATGTATTGTAATTAATATTTTTATGAGATCTATCAGCAGTTAAAATTTCATGGCTCTAAAGTTTGTGAAGTAAATTTGCTGACAAAATTATACCACTATCGACCAAATTTATTAATCATTCTTTCGAGTCATATGTTTTTCCGGACTCTTTGAAGATTGCTGTTGTAACGCCAATTTTCAAAAAAGATGATGCAACTGATCCAACAAACTACAGGCCGATATGAGTTCTGAGTACTTTTTCTAAAATTTGGAAAAAATGATTAGAAATAGATTATCCAGATTTTTAACTGAGAATGAAATATTACATTCGGAACAGTTCAGCTTCGAACCAAATTCCAACACAACTGCCGCTTGCCTTTCTCTTACCGACTCTATTTCTAAAAGTTTGGACCAAGGTAAATATACCGCTTGCGTATTTATCGATCTTCCAAATACGTTTGATTGCGTGGATCATGAGATAACATTACTAAAATTACAGAATATTATTCACCAGCAAATCGCGTTTTTCAATAACTATTTGGTTAATCGTATTCAAAAAGTAAAAATAGGTAATATACATAGCAGTTGCAAATATAACAAAAAGGGCGTACCCCAAGGGTCGATACTGGGACTTGACTTATTTAAAATTTACATTGACGATATATATAAAGGATAAACTTCAATTATTTGCCGATGATTTAGCAATAAAATATATAGCTAATAATTAAGTTGAGCTTAAATCATTAATAATGCATTATTTGTTTTTGATAGATGAGTGGTTGGTAAAAAGCAAACTAGTTAAAAACTTAAAACAAACTAAAATACTCTTTTTTGATAACGAAATTTTCACTGATCCCTCTTTCTTATTTAAAAATAATGAAATTGGTGTTGTTAAGAGCTTCAATTACTTAGGAATGGTTATTGACTCTAATCTGAAATGGATGGAACACATAGATTTTGTATGTAAGAAAATCGTCCCATACATCTTTGTATTAATAAGATTAAAACTATTTTTAGACCAAAAAACGCTCTTTGCTATTTATTCGTCGTATATTAATTCGAATATTACGTACTTAAACCCAATCTGGAGTAGAGCATCCAAGGTTCACATAAATAAACTAAATATTCTTCATAAGAAAGCTGTTAAAATTATCCATAATTACCCATTAGTACACCCAACAAAATTACTGTATTCACCACAATTTCCAAGCCTCAATTTTATTTGCAATAGAGAATTATACATTTTAGCTCTGAAAATAATAAATAATTATATCAAACATAATTTTATTCTAAATCAAAATATCGACTTTCATAATTATATTACAAAAATCAAATCAAATTATTATCTTTCGTTATTTCGAATGTAAAAACAGAAAACGAATTGTCTTTACAATTACATAAAGACATGTAATGATTTTCCTTCACATATTAAAGAAATAAACAGTTGCTCTCTCTTCAAAAAGAGAATAACTTGCTTTTTGTTACACACCCACAACTACTAAATTTTTAGTTGGAAATAACTCTTTAGACACAAATTTTCTTCACCAATTCACGTAAATTATCGTAGAAAATCTTCTCTGAAAAAAAAGTTGAAAGTGCAAATATCTCCTTTTGAACAGACACTCCTCAATTCATCCAACAAAATTTACTAATAGTAATAAACAAAGAATATTCACCTTTACTTACGAGGGGTCAATTAAATTTGAATGAACTATTTTTCAATACATCTACGACGGTATTTACCGCTTTGACGTTTTACAAAAGCATATTTTAGGCAAACATGTCGCGACAAAATATTCAAATAAAACAATTTTTTGGAACGACAATATATTAAAAAAGTGCTTGTAATGGGTCGCAACATACTGTAGTACGTTTATTTATAATGGAAAAATTAACTGCAAATACTGTCTTGACGTTTTTACGTATTTTTTAATTGACGGTGTTTACGGTCTTGTCCCACAACAAACTCACCAATTGACGGTATTTGACATCTTGTCCGCGAAGGTGTATTCTTAATTGCAAATTTTTCTGTAATTTTGTAAATTATATTGTTGCGATGTAAGTTTCTTTAAAAAAATTGATCTCAATATAGTGAAAGCCAGTGAAATTTATATAAAAGCTGGAGGCAATATTTCTAAAATAATAATACCAAAAAACAGAATTGTTACAAAGTAAAATAAAAATATGAAATTTACATTGACATGTGTGTGTTTGTTGTTAAAAGCTGGAAGCAATATTTCCAAAATTTAAGTTTATAGTTGTGCTTGAATTTTTTCAACCGTAAGTTTGTGGAACATCTTTATTAGATTTATTGAGTAAATAATTGTTTTTTATTTATACTTTTTGTCCAAAAAATAATTTTATTAATATTTTATTTTGATAATTCTTAAAATATTAGATTTATTTATTATAAAGCCTATATATATTTCGGCATCACTGCCATCATTAGGGCGAATATACATAATTTAATACTAAACATGAATAATTTCCTATTTTTTAAAATTACCTACTAATTAATTACAAATCTAAACAAATATTTAACATAAATGAATTTCACAATTCTAATTGTTCGTTCAAAATTGATTTATTTTGTTTCACAACCTTTTTAATTTCTAGCGATTTCAATAAATTCAACTTTTTACATTTTTTATCAATATGTAAAATTTTGAGGTATTTATATTGCTAGAATGGTTTTTTTTCCATTAAGTGTTTGGCAAAATTGGACTTCAAATCGACTTTATTAAGGTCTCTAATGTGTTCCGAATAACGAATCGCGGAATTTCTACCTGTTTGTCCTATATAGACACTGTCATATGTATCACATTTAATTTCGTATACACCTGAATTTTTTAATTTATCTAATTTTTCTTTATTATCATTTTACCTATGTATTTTTGTTATACAAAGCTACCTTTAAAAACGTTTATTTTTGTATTATATTTGGGATTTTATCATTAACAGCTTTTATTGAACTTACTTGTGGTTAAAGTAATCGTGGAATCTTACAAGCTATTTTAGACACACTTCCCGTTGAGCTAGATATTTGAAATTTTGCGCGCAGTTTATGTAAATTCATGTAAACAATACATGATTCTAAAATAATAATACCAAAAACAGTAGAGAAGTTAACTAAATTAGCAAAATAATAAAATTTTCATACAAAGATATTACAGATTTTTTAACCGAATTATTACAGAGTAAAATGAAAATATGAAATTTGCCTTGACATGTGTGTGTTTGTTGTTGTCTTTTAAATTTAGACAAAACTAAATGTTATATACATACACATTGTAATGTTATACATTTAGTTTATACATTTTTCTCTTTCATCAAAAACACAAACAAAGAAACGGTAATCATTTTTATACCCTACATCTAAAGTATAGGGTACATTAACTTTGGTATGGTGTTTGTAACCACCAAAACGAAGCGAGTTAGATATGGACATGTATATATTCTAAATCAGGATCACCTCCTGAGTCGACTTAACGATGTCCGTCCGTCCGTCAGTCCGTTCGCACGATAACTCAAAAACTAATAAAGCTATCTTGATGAAATTTATATAGTAGGTTACTAATTACGAATTGAATGCTAAGTTCGAATCTGAAATAAATCGGTTAATGAGTTCGGATTCTGGAAGGTTCCGAATGATTCCGGAGCAAACGAGATTATCTCCAAAACCAACAAAGATAGAACCTTTAAATTTTGTACAATGATGTTCCTTCCCGTTCGATTTAGGTCTCTGAAATTTGAGAGGATTTGGTCCATGGGTTCGGATTTTGGAAGTTTCCGAACGAGCCCCAGAGCAAATGAGATTATCTCCAAAAACAACAAAGATATAACCTTTAAATTTGGCAGAATGGTGTTCTTTCATGTTTGATTTAGGTCTCTGAAATTTGAGAGGATTTGGTCCTTGGGTTGGGATTTTGGAAGCTTCCGAAGGAGCCTCAGAGCAAATGATATTATCTCCCAAAGCAACAAAGATATAACCTTTAAATTAGGCAGAATGGTGTTCCTTTATTTTTGATTTGTATTTCTGAAATTTGTGAGGATTTGGTCCATGGGTTCAAATCTTGGAAGCTTCCGGACGAGCACAAGAGCAAACGAATATATCTCCACAACCAACAAAGATAGAACTTTTATTTTTAGTATAAAGATGTTCTGTTATGTTTCCTTTTCTGTACAATTGGAAACTGACATTTGAAAGAATTTGAACCATGGGTTCGTATTTTGGAAACTTCCGGACGAGCACAAGAGCAACGAACATATCTCCAAAACCAACAAAAGTAGAACATTTAAATTTAGTACAATGGTGTTCTGGCGTGTTTTCTTTATGTTCCTGAGATGGATTCGATGAATTAGAGTGGCAATTCGGGTACCTGACGCACACCTCCTCCCAAGGACTAACAATCTTCGAAATTAATAAAGATAGAAACTTAAAATTTTTTACAAAGGTGTCAAGCATATCCCAAGAGGATGCCTCTTTTACGTTCCTGAAATTCGAGTTGAATAAGACAGAAAAGGTAAGAAGTTCAAACAGCTGCCAGAAAAACTTATGGGTTTTTAATTTAATTCGAATTATTCAGGTGTAGGGTATTAATAAGTCGGTTGCATCGATTTGCTGTTACATTTATTTGTTTCTTTACATTTAAACGCCATGGCAAAGCCGAAAAAGAAGTTTTGCATGTCAGGTATAAGATAAACATTCAGATGAGTTACGTATACTTATTTATTTATTTATATATTTAGTTCAAGCTTAACACAAGCAAGTTACAATATAATTCAATTAAAAAAAAAAATTATTAAATTTAAACAATAATTTTATAAATAAAAATTTACAAAATATTTATGACATTTAATATAATAATTAATACTCGTAAATACTACATTATAAATTTAAACAAAAATAAAATTTATAAGGAAAAAAAAGAACAAGTTAAAGATAAAAATTTATTACAAAAAACTAAAATTTTTAATTAAATAATACATATGACATTAAAATCATAGTTATTATTAACAAACTGCATGAAATTACAAATCAAAATTAACCATCGATTAATATAAATAAAAAAACAATATATCTCGATAATGCAGTTTCAATGACATGAATATAAATCTCTTTTTAAAGATTCTTTGGTTAGTTGAAAGTTAATTTAGGATTTGTGTAAGTTGCATAGAGACATTATTCTATTAAGTGGTTCAAACTTACCATAATTAGTGCGATGAAACTTCAAATTAAAGAGGTTAACCGATCTTAGCCTAGTATTGGTACAAAAGCTAATGTTGGCTAATAATTGTGCAGATAAAATATTACCTTTTACCAATTCTGTCAAGAATAATATGTCTGCGACGTTACGACGTTGTTCAAGCGTACACATATGTAAAAGGTTTAGTCTATGTTCATACGGAGGTAGATTATAAGTATCTTCCCAAGGGAGATGACGTAGGGCATTTTTAAGAAATTTTTTTTGAACAGATTCAATTCTGAATATATGGGTTTTATAAAATGGACTCCACACCTGGCTGACATATTCTAAATTGGGACGAACTAAGCAAGTGTAAAGAGATTTAAAAACATAAGGGTTATTAAACTCTCTAGCCCATCGTTTAATAAAACCGAGCATAGAGTTGGATTTGTTTAAAATATATGTATAATGAACATGAAAAGAAAGTTTACTACAAAAAAATACACCCAAGTCTTTTATAGAATTAACTTTAGAGATAGTTTGACGGTTAAAGCAATAATTATATGAAATTGAATTAGAACGGCGAGTAAAAGTAATATGAGCACATTTAGTAATATTTAGTTGAAGATTATTGATATTACACCAATTATAAAAACAATTAAGGTCAGCTTGTAATCCTTTTGAATCGTCGAAGGAAGTAATTTTCTTGAAAATCTTCATATCATCAGCATAAATTCTAATATCACAATGTTGAATTACGGAAGTGACGTCGTTGATTGCAATAATAAACAAAAGCGGTCCAAGGTGGCTACCTTGAGAAACACCTGTAGGAGCTTTAAATTGAAAAGAAATTGACACATAAATTGTTATACACATAATAACAAGTAAGTTTGAAGTTTTATTAAAAATAAAATTTAAGGACTGGCGAAATATTTTCTAGTATGGTTTGAATTTTGTCACATATTTTAATTTATACATAAATATACCTCTTATTGAACAGTTATTTTCGAATACTTATATTTCCCGCTAATTCTAATTCTTACCAAATTTTTAAGAAAAAAAAAAATTTGATTTGAATGAAAAAAGTGCATTATTATTGAATTTGTGATGCATAAATAATATACATATGTATGTATCTATGTTTGTACATTTATTACCTATAAATTTTAAAAATCTAGGCTTAAATTTTATTCTTAAAAAATTTCAAAAATACATATGTACATATATGTATGTATATACTTCTTTTTTACTAGTTTACAATTCAATTCAATTTTTAAAATAAAAAAATACAAATCATTTTTCATATTATATTACATCAATGGAAACGACGAATTTTTATTAGAATAATTACGAATACTCATTCCAATAATAGCAAATTTTTATATACATATGTACAATGCACACATTTTTTAGATTTTATTTTTACAAAATATACATTCATACACAATTTGTCAGTAACTCAATAAACCTTACATATATTATACACACTCATTCAACATATTATACACACACTTACATATTATGTTCACATTCATTCTTTACACAAAACAGAAAAAAACAAAAAAGAAACAACAAAACAAACGAGGAAGAGTGCAGTGGAGTAGACTGTGTCAACTCTGGGATACCCGTATGAACGAAATATATCCTGTTTCTATAAAACTTGATCATCTTTTAAAAACATTCAGATGTTTTAGTACCGAACTACAGAGATATATTTATGTAAATTGTGGAGTTGTATGACAGCTACCTGAATCTATTGCGCCTACCTTCATTAAATTTCAAGAGGTGCAAGAAGCCTGAACCAGCTGCTCTAAACCAACCAAATTTTACAAAAGTTGTTGGCCTATAACTCGACACCTCTTTACTAAATTTCAGGTTCCTAGCTTCAATAGACACTGAGTTATTCTCATTTAAACGGAGAAGTTGTATGGCAGCTACCCGAACCCGCCGCACCACCGCAACCAAATTTTACAGAAGTTGTTGCCATAAAATTTGATCATCATTTGCAAAATTTCAGAAACCTAGCTTGAATAGATACTGAGTTATTTCTATATAAAGATAGAAGTTGTATGGCAGCTACTCGAACCCGCCGGACGAAAATATTGGATTTAAATAGAAAAACTAAAAATTTTGCAAAAGTGCCGTAAAAAAAATTTCAGCCTCCTAGCTTCTTTATTTTTTGAGTTATCGTGCGGTCGGACGGACGTACATGGCTTAATCGACTCAGAATTCGATTCTGAGCCGATCCATACCTTTAACACTATATCTAGCTCGACTCCTTTAAGGTGTCACAAACGTAATGGCAAATTTATTATACCCTTGAACATAGTTCATACGGGTATAAAAATATGTAGATAAATACTTAGCTACATATGTATATAAATACATACATTTTTATATCATTCATATACAAATTTCAAACTATATGTACAGCAACCGTATATATTGTATAGAAACACACAAAAAAAAAAATAAAAAATAAATACGTATAGCTATTATAGATACCTAACACTACGTAGCTCTATAAATACATTTGTATAATGTATATGATTCATATTCAAATTTCAAACTATAGTATAGCAATAGCATATATTGTATAGAAACATAAACATAAATCGAAAAAAAAAAGAAAAAAGGAGGAAAACAAAGACTCATATATTTCGCCAATAAAAATGATCTACCTCTTATAATTAAAAAAGGAACATGTTGAAATACAGATAACAAATATGCTAATGCTTTAACATCTATCAATAATAAAATATATAATAATAAATAATGTAACTAGATTAAGATGTTATAACAATAGTAGGTAGTAAGTAGGTTCATTTTGCTGAAGTAATTAATAAATAATAAATTAGCAAGACTAGACATGTTTAAAGATTAATAAAGTAATTAGACTAAAAGAGTCGCTGTTAATGATTATAGTTTTTAAGATAACATATTAAATAAAATAAATAAAAACAATTTAAAAAAAAATCAGCTTTTTTGAACTAAAAAGTAGAAAATAAATTTTTCTGTAATTTTCTAAACTACATTGTTACAATCAGGATTTCTTTAAAAAAGTTTATTTCAATATGTCAAATATATACATAAATATAAGTATATATAAGTTTTGCAGTCTGTGAAATTAAAATAAAAGCTGGAGGCAACAAACGCATATCTATAAACTTATATTTTTAAATTTTGCCTCTTTTATATTAATTTCACCGACTTTAAAACTTATATATACTTATATTTATATATATATTTGACATATTGAAATAAACTTTTTCAAAGAAATCTCGATTGTAACAATATAGTTTAGAAAATTACAGAAAAATTTGCTATTAAAAATTTATTTTCTACTTTTTAGTTCAAAAAAGCTGTTTTTTTTTAAATTTTTTTTATTTATTTTATTTTATTCTTTTTAGTAACGACAAATATAAGTATTCAAAATTTAAATAAAAATATTGCAATTTTATAATGTTCTTTATATCCACTTAAAAATGCGACCCTTTAAAAACTTTGATTTATATACCTTGTTTTTTCTTTCTTTTATAGCATGACATTTTAATATTTTTTTTTTCTATCTGTTATGTGTGTAAATATCAGATGTGCACATATTATAAGAAATAGACGTTAAAAATATTTAAAAACAATCAAAGTAACATTTTTTGTTCTCTTTTTTTTCTGTTCGTTTTTATTTTTCTTCCAGTATTACATTTTCCTTTTTTTTTGTTTTCAGTATTTCTTTTTTTTTTTTAAATGTTTAATTTATACATGCATTCTATTTAAAAAATATAAATTATAACCTATAGAACATTCTGAATTTTTTTTTGTTCGTTTATATTTACCGTCCATTCATATGCATACACAAAATTTTTTTTTGTTCGTTTATGTTTACCGTCCATTCATATCCATACATAAAATTTTTTTTGTTCGTTTATGTTTACCGTCCATTCATATAAATATAACTGTTGCCTACATATTAAAAAATAATAAATCGATGAATCAACTAAATAATAATATTTGGGAATTTGGGAATTTGGTGTGACTGTGTTAGCAGATTTTTAATAGTACAGCACACATAAAAATATGCATACCATTTTTGTACATGTTTGTACCTACATATGTAGTAAAAAAATTTGGTTTTAAAAGTATGTAATCTAGACGATGTAGATATATATGTTAGTATGTACATAACATATATTTTATGATTAATTCATAGTTATTGTTATTAAAAAGAAAAATATTGTTGCTATTTACTATTTTTAAAAAAGACTGGATTTCTTATTTTTAATATATTCTTTTTGTTGTTTAGTGTTTTTACATAGTTGGAAATATATTCTTAGTTTTTATACTTCATATACCATAATATGCGATTTTAATATGTTAAGAGTTTCGAAAGAAAAGCCCTATTTTAATTATAATTAAGAAAGGAAAAACACATATCTATATAAATATTATAAATAAACACATTGCTTTTATAAATAAAAAATTAATTTATTTGATGAAAAAAAACTTAAATTTAACACTATTGCTTACTAAATTTTAAGTAAATGCATATTAAATTTTACACTGTGTTCTCAAGTGCGGCACATTAATTTATTTACACATTCAAGTTCATCGCTTTCAAACCAAAAATATTTTCGAAGCACATTTATTACATATTTTGAAGTATGTACCTATGTATATGTACGCATACAATGCAATGGGCTACATAAAAAACAATAGTCTTTTATAGAAAAAAAAACATTTATGTATTACGTATACGTATTGGTATTGTATTGGTGAGTTTAGTAAATTTAGATAAAATGTTTTATTTTGGTTCTGTAATAATTCCGTTAAAAATTCTGTTATATCTTTGTATGAAAATTTAATTTTGAAATTAAGCTAATTTCTCTAATGTTTTCCGATATTATTATTTTAAAATCATGTATTGTCATCGGGATCTGATCTAATGAAGAAAATTTCAAGTCTCCAGCTCAACGGGAAGTGTGTTTAAAATGGCTTCTAAGATTCCATCCTTTACCCAACCAAGTTAATAAAAAGCTGTTAAAAAGGAACATGTTCAAATACAGATAACAAATATGCTAATGCTTTAACATCTATCAATAATAAAATATATAATAATAAATAATGTAACTAGATTAAGATGTTATAACAATAGTAGGTAGTAAGTAGGTTCATTTTGCTGAAGTAATTAATAAATAATAAATTAGCAGGACTAGACATGTTTAAAGATTAATAAAGTAATTAGACTAAAAGAGTCGCTGTTAATGATTATAGTTTTTAAGATAACATATTAAAAAAGAAATGTAATAGTAAAGTAATTACATAAAGACTAAGATATTTCCTAAGATATTTTTTTTGGCATATCTAAATACCGGAAAATATAATTGGCGCAGTCGGTAGGTGCAAACGAAAATTGTTTAAATTAGTGAAAACAGGTTCAAAAGAATTATCAATTAAAGAACTTAAGATATTTTTAAACTAATAACATTTTTATATATATATATAATTAATATTAAAAGTGGTTAACAAAAAGCTCCAAAATTGCTCGCAGAAACAAGCATAAAATTTAACTATCTTTATTAAATAGTGGAAATATACAATTTACAAATTCAAAGACACCAACTCACATTAAAGTGAATGACCGAATTCAATAAATTTGACACACAACGAGATACTATAATGGCAGCACAATTACAAGAGGAAGTGGTTAGACAGCAGGCTCAATTCCAAAAACTAATGAATCAGATAAGAACAATGCAGGTAAATTATCCACCAGTACAACAGCGAGTAGCAGCATCATCAAATCAATGTAACAACCAAGACTTTGTGCACAAGCGAATAAGATACATGTCTCCATTTACGGGACAAAATGTTATAAGTATTAACTCTTTTATAAATACAGTAGAGTTCTACTTATCTGAAGTAACAGATGCAGAATTAAAAAAGGAAATGGTAAGGGCAATTTTTTTTGAAAAGATACAAGGCGAAGCAAAAAATGCGCGTTATCAATCTACCAGATCCTACAGATTGGGAGGATATAAAAATAATGCTTAGAATGCAGTATAAGCCTGACATGGAACCATCCGACTTCTATAAGAAAATTAGCAGCATTATGGCGAACTCGGTAAGTGAATTAGCCACAATTGTCCAGAAAATTAAATATAAGTCAGATGAAATTAGTATTTTTTATAAAGATAACACATATATAGATTTAAGTAATGTAGAAAGCTTGTTAGTCAATACTATCAAAGATATAACACAAGGTATTCTGTTAGATAAAATAAGTTCAGAAAGAAATTTAGGAAATATTATAACAATAATGAGACAGAAGAGATTTGAAGATAGTTGTATTAGGGAGGAATATAAAGAAAAAAATTTTGAAAATAAAAATTTTAACAAAAATATTAGACACAATAATTTTTCTAAACAAAACTCAAATAATTATACTAAAACTCAACAAAATACTAACTATAACTATGCCAATAATAACTCAGGATAAATTCGTCAGAACTATTATAGAAAATTTAATAACGACGATAGAAATAGAGGTAATTCTTATCAAATGGACAGTAGGTCAGGTAACGTTAATAGAAATAATTTTCGTGAATCGGGACATTTCAGAAACGGTAGTAATTTCCGTAACTCGGGGAATTTTAGAAATAATAATGTAAATAGTTCAGGTCCTTATCGCCAATACAACCAACAAAACTATAACAGATAAAATCAACCGGAACCTATGGATATAGCAAATACAGAAAGAGGGAAACAGGCTAATAACGTAGAGTTTTTTATGAACTAGCCTCAGAAGATCTACCCATAATTCAACTTACAATCCAAAATAGAAAATTGCTCGCTTTAATAGATACGGGTTCAACTCTAAGTATAATAGATAATAGAGTACGGGGATATAAAGAAATTAAAATACCTCCTATACATTTTTCTACTATTAATTCTAACGACACTATCAATTATAAAGTACATACCCCAGCCCCTAACGAATTAAATGCCCCTATAGGTGCAAAAATTAGATGGAAACAAAAACACCTTCCATACAGAAAGTACCAATTTATTATAGGTAATAATTTACTCACAAACCTTAATGCATTGATAGATTTAGAAGAAGGAATAATTAAATTAAATAATGGAAAAATAAAATTAAAAAATAAAAAATAATCCATATACAAATAATGAGGTTTGCACTTTAGAAACGGTTGATAAAAATATAAGAGAACATTTAGATTTAAATCATTTGAACAAAGAGGAATTAAAAAAGATAAATGAAATTATTAAAAGATTTAACGAGTTATTCTTTAAAGAGGGTGATAAATTAACAAGTACACCAGAGGTAGAACACGAAATTGTGACTACAACTGATCAAATAATAAACGCTAAATTATATAAATACCCCCCTCAACATGAAACAGAAGTAACGCGTCAGATTAAAGATATGGAAGAACAGGGTATAATTAGAAAAAGTAGCTCCAAATAGTCAAGCCCATTAGTAGTAATACCAAAGAAGAACGACAATTCAGGAAAAAAGAAATTTAGAATAGTAATCGATTATAGGAGGTTGAACGAGATAACCATCGATGACAAATATCCCCTACTAAATATAGATGCTATACTAGATAAGCTTGGAAAGACGCAATATTTTACAACATTACATTTAGCAAAAGGATATCACCAAATTTTGATTCGAAGAAGACAAAAAGAAAACTGCATTTGTGACACCATTTGGATTATATGAATACAACAGGATGCCATTTGGACTAAAGAACGCATCAGCAACATTTCAAAAAATGATTAACGGGATTTTGAGGGATTATATTAATAAAAACTGTGTAATATATTTAGAAGACATTTTGATATTCTTCACTTCTTTAGAAGAACATATTAAGGCAATTACAGACACTTTTAAGGTATTAGAAGAGAAACGACTAAAAATACAAATTGATAAGTGCAATTTTATGAGAAAGGAAACTGAGTTTTTAGGACACGTACTAACAAAAGAGGGAATAAAACCTAACGCAGATAAAGTAAAGATAATAGAGAAATTAGAATTACCGAAAACAAAGGATAAGAATTACCGATAAGAAAGGAGGCAATAAGAACCGTCTTCCGAACCGAGACATGCAATCAATTAAAAAAAAGAATTTACTATCGTAAACTTTTACAACTAACACAAGTAGTAGTAAATCAATGTGAAGTTTGTCAGGAAGTAAAATATGACAGACTCGCAATAAAATCTAAATATAAACAGTCTGAAACTCCAAAGGATATAAACGAAATCATTCACATCGACACATACACCATAATGAAACGAAACTTTTTAACTATAATAGACAAGTTCTCGACATTTGGACCAGTTTATTATCTGACGGATAAAACCCATTTATCTCTAATAGAACAATTGGAAAATCATTTTAGTAAACTAGGTAAACCAAAAAAGATAATAGCAGATAATGAGTTTAAAACAATTCAAGTAAAAGAATTTTTACAGGAAGAGGGAATAAGTTTACATTTAACCAAACCTAATAGTCACACTGGTAATATATCTAGTGATGTAGAAAGACTCCATAATTCATTAGCAGAAAAATTTAGAATATTAAAATCATTAAATAAAAATATGTCAATGGTACGATTAATGCAACAAGCTGTTAGGTATTATAACGAAAGGTATCATTCAACAATTAAAAATATCCCAATAGAGGTTCAAAATCGTAAAGTAGAATTTAGTAAAGTAATAGAGAATTTAAGAACAACAAAAATAAAAAGAATAAGATAATAAAGTATAACATTATATTGTGTATGTATATAACATTTAGTTATATAACATTAGTCTATATTTAAATTAACTTAGTTTTAAATATATATATTTAAATATATTTAACTTAATATAATATATATATTTATATATATTTAAATATATTTAACTTATATTTAAATTAATTTAAATTAGTCTATATTAATTTAACATTAGTCTATATTTAAAAGGCAACAACAAACACACACATGTCAAAGCAAATTTCATACTTTCATTTTACTCTGTAATAATTCTGATAAAAAAACTGTAATATCTTTGTATGAAAATTTTATTATTTTGCTAATTTAGTTAACTTCTCTACTGTTTTTGGTATTATTATTTTAGGATCATGTATTGTCACCGAAATTTACATAAACTTCAAATCTCTAGCTCAAAGGGAAGTGTGTCTAAAATAGATTGCAAGATTCCATTATTCCTTTAACCACGAGTAAGTTCAATAAAAGCTGTTAATAATAAAATCGCTAATATAATAGAAAAATAAACGGACTTAAAGGTAGCTTTGTATACCAAAAATACATAGGTAAAATTATAACAAAGAAAAATTAGATAAATTAAAAAAATCAGGTGTATACGAAATTAAATGTGATACAACTTCCGCGATTGGTTATTCGGAACACATTAGAGACCTTAATAAAGTCAAATCCAAGTCCAATTTTGCCAATCACTTAATGGAACAAAACCATTCTAGCAATATAAATAACCTTAAAATCTTACATAATTAGAAATTAAAAAAGCTATAAAATAAAATAAATCAATTTTGAACGAACAATTAAAATTGCAAAATTCATTTATGTTAAATATTTGTTTAAATTTGTAATTAATTAGAGATGCCGGAATATATAGGCTTTATAATAAATAAATATAATATTTTAAGAACTATCAAAATAAAATATTAATAAAATTATTTTTTGGACAAAAAGTATAAATAAAAAACTCAATAAACTTAAAATATTGATTTAATCAATAGTCAATAAATCTAATAAAGATGTTCCACAAACTTACGGTTGAGAAAAAATCAAGAACAAATATAAACTTAAATTTTGAAAATATTGCCTCCAGCTTTTAACAACAAACACACACATAAAATTTGTCAAGGCAAATTTCATATTTTTATTTTACTTTGTAATGATTCTGTTTTTTAATATTATTATTATAGAAATATTACCTTCAGCTTTTATTTCAATTCCACGGGCTTTATGGCACATATATAAATACTATATTGAGATAAATTTTTTTAAAGAAACTTTTATCGCAACAATATATGTAGAAAATTACAGAAAAATTTGCAATTAAGAATACACCTTCACGGAGCAGACGTCAAATACAGCAATTGGTGAGTTTCTTGTGGGACAAGACGGTAAACAGCGTCAATTAAAAAATATGTTAAAACGTCAAGACAGTATATGCAGTTAATTTTTCCATTATAAATAAACGCACTACAGTATGTTGTGACCCATTACAAGCACTTAATATATTGTCGTTCCAAAAAATTGTTTTATTTGAATATTTTGTCGCGACGTGTTTGCCTAAAATATGCTTTTGTAAAACGTCAAAGCGGTAAATACCGTCGTAGATGTATTGAAAAATAGTTCATTCAAATTTAATTGACCCGTCGTAAGTAAAGGTGAATATTCTTTGTTTATTACTATTAGTAAATTTTGTTGGATGAATTGAGGAGTGTCTGTTCAAAAGGAGATATTTGCACTTTCAACTTTTTTTTCAGACAAGATTTTCTACGATAATTTACGGGAATTGGTGAAGTAAATTTGTGCCTAAACAGTTATTTCCAACTAAAAATTTAGTAGTTATGGGTGTGTAACAAGAAGCAAGTATTCTTTTTTTGATGAGAGAGAAACTGTTTATTTCTTTAATATGTAAAGGAAAATCATTATATGGCTTTAGGCAATTGTAAAGATAACATTACATATGTATACATATACATACATATGTATATTATGTAGATACGAGACTCACATCAATTATCAGACCATGAAGTGCAGAGAGTAAAAGCTTAATAAGGGGCCAGCTTTTAACAAATTTTCACGCAGTCTTATGGAAAAAAATAGGGGGCCGACCATAAATCTTGCAATAACACAAAAACCATTTACTTTATTCAATTTGGTCCAAAGAAAAAATTAAAGTCGTATCTTTTTTACATAATTCATTAAAGAAAGATATTTTAAAATATAATATTTTCATTCATAAATATGCATTTAAAAAATTGTTTTCCTTTATATTTTTTATTTTAAAAGCTTCTTAAGTTAAATTGCCTCAATATCGTAATAGTATACGTCGAGACTACTTTCATACTCTAAAATTTTGTACACGCTTATATGGCTATAATGGAGACTCACATCAATTATTAAATTATTCATACGCGCAATCTTTACATTTAAATGCCTTGGCGAAGTCGAAAAAAAAGTTTTGCATGTCATGTATAAGATAAACATTCACATGAATTATGTATACACATAATAACAAGTAAGTTTGAAATTTTATTAAAAATAAAATTTAAGGACTGGCGAAATATTTTCTAGTATGGTTTGAATTTTGTCACATATTTTAATTAATACATAAATATACCTCTTATTGAACAGTTATTTTCGAATACTTCTATTTCCCGCAATCAGATTTCTAATTCTTACCAAATTTTTAAGAAAAAAAAATATTTGATTTGAATGAAAAAAGTGCATTATTATTGAATTTGCGATGTATAAATAATATACATATGTATGTATCTATGTTTGTACATTTATTACCTATAAATTTTAAAAATCTAGGCTTAAATTTTATTCTTAAAAAATTTCAAAAAAACATATGTACATATATGTATGTATATATTTCTGTTTTACTGGTTTACAATTCAATTCAATTTTTAAAATAAAAAAATACAAATCATTTTTCATATTATATTACATACCTCAATGGAAACGACGAATTTTTATTAGAATAATTACGAATACTCATTCCAATAATAGCAAATTTTTATATACACATGTACAATGCACACATTTTTTATATTTTATTTTTACAAAATATACATTCATACACAATTTGTCAGTAACTCAATAAACCTTACATATATTATACACACTCATTCATCATATTATACACACACTTACATATTATGTTCACATTCATTCTTTACACAAAACAGAAAAAAACAAAAAAGAAACATAACAAAACAAAAAATTTGTAGATAAATACTTAACATCACATAGCTACATATATATATAAATACATACATTTTTATATCATTCATATTCAAATTTCAAACTATATGTACAGCAACCGTATATATTGAAGAGAAACACAAAAAAAAAATAAAAAAAAAATACGTATAGCTATTATAGATACCTAACACTACGTAGCTCTATAAATACATTTGTATAATTTATATGATTCATATTCAAATTTCAAACTATATGTATAGCAATAGCATACATTGTATAGAAACATAAAGATCCGAAAAAAAAAGAAAAAAGGAGGAAAACAAAGGCTCATATACTTCGCCAATAAAAATGATCTACCTCTTATAATTAAAAAAGGAACATGTTCAAATATAGATAACAAATATGCTAATGCTTTAACATCTATCAATAATAAAATATATAATAATAAATAATGTAACTAGATTAAGATGTTATAACAATAGTAGGTAGTAAGTAGGTTCATTTTGCTGATGTAATTAATAAATAATAAATTAGCAAGACTAGACATGTTTAAAGATTAATAAAGTAATTAGACTAAAAGAGACGCTGTTAATGATTATAGTTTTTAAGATAACATATTAAAAAAGAAATGTAATAATAAAGTAATTAGATAAAGACTAAGATATTTCCTAAGATATTTTTTTGGCATATCTAAATACCGGAAAATATAATTGGCGCAGTCGGTAGGATTGGAGCACCGTTAGTATCAATAAAAATAAATATACCTTGTTATAAATAAATTAAAAGTGTTTTTTTTTGTTTGCATATCTAAGTGTCATAAAATATAATTGGCGCAGTCGGTAGGAGCAAACGAAAATTGTTAAAATTAGTGAAAACAGGTTCAAAAGAATTATCAATTAAAGAACTTAAGATATTTTTAAACTAATAAAATTTTTATATATATATATAGTTAATATTAAAAGTGGTTAACAAAAAGCTCCAAAATTGCTCGCAGAAACAAGCATAAAATTTAACTATCTTTATTAAATAGTGGAAATATAGAATTTACAAATTCAAAGACACCAACTCACATTAAAGTGAATGACCGAATTCAATAAATTTGACACACAACGAGATACTATAATGGCAGCACAATTACAAGAGGAAGTGGTTAGACAGCAGGCTCAAATCCAAGAACTAATGAATCAGATAAGAACAATGCAGGTAAATTATCGACCAGTACAACAGCCAGTAGCAGCATCATCAAATCAATGTAACAACCAAGACTTTGTGTACAAGCGAATAAGATACATGTCTCCATTTACGGGACAAAATGATATAAGTATTAACTCTTTTATAAATACAGTAGAGTTCTACTAATCTGAAGTAACAGATGCAGAATTGAAAAAGGAAATGGTAAGGGCCATTTTTTTTGAAAAGATACAAGGCGAAGCAAATCATGCCGTTATCAATCTACCAGATCCTACAGATTGGGAGGATATAAAAATAATGCTTAGAATGCAGTATAAGCCTGACATGAAACCATCTGACTTCTATAAGAAAATTAGCAGCATTAGGGTGAACTCGGTAAGCGAATTAGCAACAATTGTCCAGAAAATTAAATATAAGTCAGATGAAATTAGTATTTTTTACAAAGATAACACATATATAGATTTAAGTAATGTAGAAAGTTTGTTAGTCAATACTATTAAAGATATAACACAAGGTATTCTGTTAGATAAAATAAATTCAGAAAGAAATTTAGAAAATATTATAACAATAATGAGACAGAGGAGATTTGAAGATGTTTGAATTAGGGAGGAATATAAGGAAAAAAGTTTCCAAAATAAAAATTTTAACAAAAATATTAGACACAATACTTTTTCTAAACAAAACTCAAATAATTATACTAAAACTCATCAAAATACTAAAACTATAACTATGCCAATAATAACTCAGGACAAATTTGTCAAAACTATTATAGAAAATTTAATAACGACGATAGAAATAGAGGCAATTCTTATAAAAATATAAAAATTATAAAAATATCAGAAACGGTAATAATTTCGGTAACTCGGGAAATTTTAGAAATAATAATGTAAATAGTTCAGGTCCTTATCGCCAATACAACCAACAAAACTATAACAGATAAAATCAACCGGAACCTATGGATATAGCAAATATAGAAAGAGGAAAACAGGCTAATAACGTAGAGTTTTTTATGAACTACCCTCAGAAGATCTACCCATAATTCAACTCACAATCCAAAATAGAAAATTTCTAGCTTTAATAGAAACGAGAAACGGGTTCAACTCTAAGTATAATAGATAATAGAGTACAGGGATATAAGGAAATTAAAATACCTCCTATACATTTTTCTACTATTAATTCTAACGACACTATCAATTATAAAGTACATACCCCAGCCCCTAACGAATTAAATGCCCCTATAGGTGCAAAAATTAGATGGAAACAAAAACACCTTCCATACAGAAAGTACCAATTTATTATAGGTAATGATTTACTCATAAACCTTAATGCATTGATAGATTTAGAAGAAGGTATAATTAAATTAAATATTGGAAAAATAAAATTAAACAAGTAAATGTAACAGTAAGTCGATGCAACCGACTTATTAATACCCTACACCTGAATAATTCGAATTAAATTAAAAATCCATAACTGTTTTTGGCAGCTGCTTGAACTTCTTCCCTTTTCTGTCTTATTCAACTCGAATTTCAAGAACGTAAAAGAGGCATCCGCTTGGGATATGCTTGACCCCCTTGTATAAAATTTTAAGTTTCTATCTTAATTATTTTCGAAGATTGGTAGTCCTTGGGATGTTTGTGTCAGCTACCCGAATTGCCACTCCAATTCATCGAATCCATCTCAGGAACATAAAGAAAACTCGCCAGAACACCATTCTATTAAATTTAAAGGTTCTACTTTTGTTGGTTTTGGAGATATGCTCGTTGCTCTTGTGCTCGTCCGGAAGTTTTCAAAATACGAACCCATGGTTCAAATTCTTTCAAATGTCAGTTTCCAATTTTACAGAAAAGGAAACATAACAGAACACCTTTGTACTAAAAATAAAAGTTCTATCTTTGTTGGTTGTGGAGATATACTCGTTTGCTCTGGGGCTCGTCCGGAAGCTTCCAAGATTTGAACCCATGGACCAAATCCTCACAAATTTCAGAAACATAAATCAAACATGAAGGAACACCATTCTGCCTAATTTAAAGGTTATATCTTTGTTGCATTTGGAGATAATATCATTTGCTCTGCGGCTCGTTCGGAAGCTTTCAAAATCCGAACCCAAGGACCAAATCCTCTCAAATTTCAGAGGCCTAAATCATACATGAAAGAACACCATTATGCCAAAAGTAAAGGTTATATCTTTATTGGTTTTGGAGATAATCTCATTTGCTCTGGGGCTCGTTCGGAAGCTTCCAAAACCAAACCCATGGACCAAATCCTCTTAAATTTCAGAGACATAAATCAAACACGAAAGAACACCATTGTACCAAATTCAAAGGTTCTACCTTTGTTCGTATTGGATATAATCTCATTTGCTCTGCGGCTCGTTCGGAAGCTTCCAAAATTCGAATCCACGGTTCAAATTCTTTCAAATTTAAACCCATGGCCAAATCCTCTCAAATTTCAGAGACTTAAATCATACATGAAAAAACACCATTCGGCCAAATTTAAAGGTTATATATTTGTTGTTTTTGGAGATAATCTCATTTGCTCTGGGGCTCGTTCGGAAGCTTCCAAAATCCAAACCCATGGACCACATCCTCTTAAATTTTAGAGACATAAATCAAACTGGAAGAAACATCATTATAAAAAATTTAAAGGTTCTATCTTTATTGGTTTTGGAGATAATCTCGTTTGCTCTGGGGCTCGTTCGGAAGTTTCCAAAACCCGAACCCATGGACCAAATATTCTCACATTTCAGAGACTTAAATAAAACATGAAAGAACACCACCCTGCCAAATTTAAAGGTTATATCTTTGTTGGTTTTGGAGATAATCTCATTTGCTCTGGTGCTCGTTCGGAAGCTTCCAAATCCAAACCCATGGACCAAATCCTCTTAAATTTCAGAGGCCTAAATCATACATGAAAGAACACCATTCTGCCAAAAGTAAAGGTTATATCTTTATTGGTTTTGGAGATAATCTCATTTGCTCTAGGGCTCGTTCGGAAGCTTCCAAATCCAAACCCATGGACCAAATCCTCTTAAATTTCAGAGACATAAATCGAACGGGAAGGAACATCATTGTACAAAATTTAAAGGTTCTATCTTTGTTGGTTTTGGAAATAATCTCATTTGCTCTGGTGCTCGTTCGGAAGCTTCCAAAACCCAAACCCATGGACCAAATCCTCTTAAACTTCAGAGACATAAATCGAACGGGAAGAAACATCATTGTACAAAATTTAAAGGTTCTATCTTTGTTGGTTTTGGAAATAATCTCATTTGCTCTGGTGCTCGTTCGGAAGCTTCCAAAACCCAAACCCATGGACCAAATCCTCTTAAATTTCAGAGACATAAATCGAACGGGAAGAAACATCATTGTACAAAATTTGAAGGTTCTATCTTTGTTGCTTTTGGAGATAATCTCGTTTGCGGAGATTATCTCCAAAAGCCCGGAATCATTCGGAAGCTTCCAGAATCCGAACCCATGGACGGATTTTGTCCAGATTCGAACTTAGCCTTTCTTTCGTAATTAGTAACCTACTATATAAATTTCATCAAGATAGCATCATTATTTTTTGAGTTATCGTGCGTACGGACGGACGGACATCGCTAAATCGACTCCGGCGGTGATCCTGATTCAGAATATATATACATGTCTATACCTAACTCGCTTCCTTTTGGTGGTTACAAACACCATACCAAAGTTAATATACCCTATACTTTAGGTGTAGGGTATAAAAATAAAAAATAATCCATATATAAATAATGAGGTTTGCACTTTAGAAACGGTTGATAAAAATATAAGAGAACATTTAGATTTAAATCATTTGAACAAAGAGGAATTAAAAAAGATAAATGAAATTATTAAAAGATTTAACGAGTTATTCTTTAAAGAGGGTGATAAATTAACAAGTATACCAGAGGTAGAACACGAAATTGTGACTACAACTGATCAACAAATAAACGCTAAATTATATAAATACCCCCCTCAACATGAAACAGAAGTAACGCGTCAGATTAAAGATATGGAAGAACAGGGTATAATTAGAAAAAAAAGTAGCTCCAAATAGTCAAGCCCATTAGTAGTAATACCAAAGAAGAACGACAATTCAGGAAAAAAGAAATTTAGAATAGTAATCGATTATAGGAGGTTGAACAAGATAACCATCGATGACAAATATCCCCTACTAAATATAGATGCTATACTAGATAAGCTTGGAAAGACGCAATATTTTACAACATTAGATTTAGCAAAAGGATATCACCAAATTTTGATTCGAAGAAGACAAAAAGAAAACTGCATTTGTGACACCATTTGGATTATATGAATACAACAGGATGCCATTTGGACTAAGGAACGCATCAGCAACATTTCAAAGTATGATTAACGAGATTTTGAGGGATTATATTAATAAAACTGTGTAGTATATTTAGACGACATTTTGATATTCTTCACTTCTTTAGAAGAACATATTAAGGCAATTACAGACACTTTTAAGGTATTAGAAGAGAAACGACTAAAAATACAAATTGATGAGTGCAATTTTATGAGAAAGGAAACTGAGTTTTTAGGACACGTACTAACAAAAGAGGGAATAAAACCTAACGCAGATAAAGTAAAGATAATAGAGAAATTAGAATTACCGAAAACAAAGGATAAGAATTACCGATAAGAAAGGAGGCAATAAGAGCCGTCTTGTCGCAAGAAGGACATCCTGTATGATTTGCATCACGTATACTTAATAAGCATGAAAGTAAAGATAAAAAAGATAAAAGAGAAAAAGATAAAATAGATCGTTGTTCAGATACAAGTAATTCTGATTTTGGAATACTTAATATGGAAGAAAATGGCGACGACATTGCAATGGGAATAGTACACTCAGGAGAAGAGGAACTATTGGATCGCATACCTATAAAAGAAGAAATTGTGAACAAAAAGGAAAAGTGGGTATTTTTTCGGAATTACCAGATTATCAGTATAATCTAGTACAAGAGAAACTAATAGAAATGCTCTCTAATTGTAGGCAAATTAAATTTATAAAATGTTCATTTAGGGCACAAGAAATCGAAACAGAAGTAGAAGCTGTTAAACAAATTTCGTTATATCACGTGAAAGAAAGTTGTCATTCAGGGATTCAAGAGACATGCAATCAATTAAAAAAAAGAATTTACTATCGTAAACTTTTACAACTAACACAAGTAGTAGTAAATCAATGTGAAGTTTGTCAGGAAGTAAAATATGACAGACTCGCAATAAAATCTAAATATAAACAGTCTGAAACTCCAAAGGATATAAACGAAATCATTCACATCGACACATACACCATAATGAAACGAAACTTTTTAACGATAATAGTCAAGTTCTCGACATTTGGAACAGTTTATTATCTGACGGATAAAACCCATTTATCTCTAATAGAACAATTGGAAAATCATTTTAGTAAACTAGGTAAACCAAAAAAGATAATAGCAGATAATGAGTTTAAAACAATTCAAGTAAAAGAATTTTTACAGGAAGAGGGAATAAGTTTACATTTAACCAAACCTAATAGTCACACTGGTAATATATCTAGTGATGTAGAAAGACTCCATAATTCATTAGCAGAAAAATTTAGAATATTAAAATCATTAAATAAAAATATGTCAATGGTACGATTAATGCAACAAGCTGTTAGGTATTATAACGAAAGGTATCATTCAACAATTAAAAATATCCCAATAGAGGTTCAAAATCGTAAAGTAGAATTTAGTAAAGTAATAGAGAATTTAAGAACAACAAAAATAAAAAGAATAAGATAATAAAGTATAACATTATATTGTGTATGTATATAACATTTAGTTATATAACATTAGTCTATATTTAAATTAACTTAGTTTTAAATATATATATTTAAATATATTTAACTTAATATAATATATATATTTATATATATTTAAATATATTTAACTTATATTTAAATTAATTTAAATTGGTCTATATTTAAATTAGTCTATATTAATTTAACATTAGTCTATATTTAAAAGGCAACAACAAACACACACATGTCAAGGCAAATTTCATACTTTCATTTTACTCTGTAATAATTCTGTTAAAAAACTGTAATATCTTTGTATGAAAATTTTATTATTTTGCTAATTTAGTTAACTTCTCTACTGTTTTTGGTATTATTATTTTAGGATCATGTATTGTCACCGAAATTTACATAAACTGTGCTCAAAATTTCAAATCTCTAGCTCAAAGGGAAGTGTGTCTACAATAGATTGCAAGATTCCATTATTCCTTTAACCACGAGTAAGTTCAATAAAGGCTGTTAATAATAAAATCGTTAATACAATAGAAAAATAAACGGATTTAAAGGTAGCTTTGTATACCAAAAATACATAGGTAAAATTATAATAAAGAAAAATTAGATAAATTAAAAAAATCAGGTGTATACGAAATTAAATGTGATACAACTTCCGCGATTGGTTATTCGGAACACATTAGAGACCTTAATAAAGTCAAATCCAAGTCCAATTTTGCCAATCACTTAATGGAACAAAACCATTCTAGCAATATAAATAACCTTAAAATCTTACATAACTAGAAATTAAAAAAGCTATAAAATAAAATAAATCAATTTTGAACGAACAATTAAAATTGCGAAATTCATTTATGTTAAATATTTGTTTAAATTTGTAATTAATTAGAGATGCCGGAATATATAGGCTTTATAATAAATAAATATAATATTTTAAGAATTATCAAAATAAAATATTAATAAAATTATTTTTTGGACAAAAAGTATAAATAAAAAACTCAATAAACTTAAAATATTGATTTAATCAATAGTCAATAAATATAATAAAGATGTTCCACAAACTTACGGTTGAGAAAAAATCAAGAACAAATATAAACTTAAATTTTGAAAATATTGCCTCCAGCTTTTAACAACAAACACACACATGTCAAGGAAATTCTGTTTTTTGATATTATTATTATAGAAATATTGCCTCCAGCTTTTATATCAATTTCACGGGCTTTATGGCACATATATAAATACTATATTGAGATAAATTTTTTTAAAGAAACTTTTATCGCAACAATATAATTTAGAAAATTACAGAAAAATTTGCAATTAAGAATACACCTTCACGAAGCAGACGTCAAATACAGTCAATTGGTGAGTTCATTGTGGGACAAGACGGTAAACACCGTCAATTAAAAAATACGTAAAAACGTCAAGACAGTATATGCAGTTAATTTTTCCATTATAAATAAACGCACTACAGTATGTTGTGACCCATTACAAGCACTTAATATATTGTCGTTCCAAAAAATTGTTTTATTTGAATATTTTGTCGCGACGTGTTTGCCTAAAATATGCTTTAGTAAAACGTCAAAGCGGTAAATACCGTCGTAGATGTATTGAAAAATAGTTCATTCAAATTTAATTGACCCGTCGTAAGTAAAGGTGAATATTCTTTGTTTATTACTATTAGTAAATTTTGTTGGATGAATTGAGGAGTGTCTGTTCAAAAGGAGATATTTGCACTTTCAACTTTTTTTTCAGACAAGATTTTCTACGATAATTTACGGGAATTGGTGAAGTAAATTTGTGCCTAAACAGTTATTTCCAACTAAAAATTTAGTAGTTGTGGGTGTGTAACAAAAAGCAAGTTATTCTCTTTTTGAAGAGAGAGAAACTGTTTATTTCTTTAATATGTGAAGGGAAATCATTATATGTCTTTAGGCAATTGTAAAGATAACATTACATATGTATACATATACATACATATGTATATTATGTAGATACGAGACTCACATCAATTATCAGGCCATGAAGTGCAGAGAGTAAAAGCTTAATAAGGAACCAGCTTTTAACAAATTTCCACGCAGTCTTATGGAATAAAATAAGGGGCCGACTATAAATCTTGAAATAACACAAAAACCATTTACTTTATTCAATTTGGTCCAAAGAAAAAATTAAAGTCGTATCTTTTTTACATAATTCATTAAAGAAAGATATTTTAAAATATAATATTTTCATTCATAAATATGCATTTAAAAAATTGTTTTCCTTTATATTTTTTATTTTAAAAGCTTCTTAAGATAAATTCCCTCAATATCGTAATAGTATACGTCGAGACTACTTTCATACTCTAAAATTTTGTACACGCTTATATGGCTATAATGGAGACTCACATCAATTATTAAATTATTCATACGCGCAATCTTTACATTTAAATGCCATGGCAAAGTCGAAAAAGAAGTTTTGCATGTCATGTCTAAGATAAACATTCACATGAGTTATGTATACACATAATAACAAGTAAGTTTGAAATTTTATTAAAAATAAAATTTAAGGACTGGCGAAATATTTTCTAATATGGTTTGAATTTTGTCACATATTTTAATTAATACATAAATATACCTCTTATTGAACAGTTATTTTCGAATACTTCTATTTCCCGCAATCAGATTTCTAATTCTTACCAAATTTTTAAGAAAAAAAAATATTTGATTTGAATGAGAAAAGTGCATTATTATTGAATTTGTGATGCATAAATAATATACATATGTATGTATCTATGTTTGTACATTTATTACCTATAAATTTTAAAAATCAAGGCTTAAATTTTATTCTTAAAAAATTTCAAAAAAACATATGTACATATAGTATGTATATATTTCTTTTTTACTGGTTTACAATTCAATTCAATTTTTAAAATAAAAAAATACAAATCATTTTTCATATTATATTACATACCTCAATGGAAACGACGAATTTTTATTAGAATAATTACGAATACTCATTCCAATAATAGCAAATTTTTATATACATATGTACAATGCACACATTTTTTAGATTTTATTAAAATATACATTCATACACAATTTGTCAGTAACTCAATAAACCTTACATATATTATACACACTCATTCATCATATTATACACACACTTACATATTATGTTCACATTCATTCTTTACACAAAACAGAAAAAAACAAAAAAGAAACATAACAAAACAAAAAATTTGTAGATAAATACTTAACATTTCATAGATACATATGTATATAAATACATACATTTTTATATCATTCATATTCAAATTTCAAACTATATATACAGCAACCGTATATATTGAATAGAAACACAAAAAAAAATATGTATAGCTATTATAGATACCTAACACTACGTAGCTCTATAAATACATTTGTATAATGTATATGTTTCACATTCAAATTTCAAACTATATGTATAGCAATAGCATATATTGTATAGAAACATAAACATCGGAAAAAAAAAGAAAAAAGGAGGAAAACAAAGGCTCATATATTTCGCCAATAAAAATGATCTACCTCTTATAATTAAAAAAGGAACATGTTCAAATACAGATAATGCTTTAACATCTATCAATAATAAAATATATAATAATAAATAATGTAACTAGATTAAGATGTTATAACAATAGTAGGTAGTAAGTAGGTTCATTTTGCTGAAGTAATTAATAAATAATAAATTAGCAGGACTAGACATGTTTAAAGATTAATAAAGTAATTAGACTAAAAGAGTCGCTGTTAATGATTATAGTTTTTAAGATAACATATTAAAAAAGAAATGTAATAATAAAGTAATTAGGTAAAGACTAAGATATTTCCTAAGATATTTTTTTTGGCATATCTAAATACCGGACAATATAATTGGCGCACCGTTGGTATCAATAAAAATAAATATACGTTGTTAAATTGAATAAATCAATTAAATAAATTAAGAGTGTTTTTTTTTTTTGCATAAATATAATTGGAGCAGTCGGTAGGAACAAACGAAAATTGTTTAAATTAGTGAAATAACGTTTATTAAGTACAGACGTATTATGAAATAACGTTTATTAAGTACAGACGTGTTTTTTTATCGATTAAAAAAAATTTTTTCTATAAATACGGTAAAATTGAAAATAAAAGGTAAAAACAAAGAAAATAATATTCAGCAGTTTTTATTTTTTATTTTAATTAATAATTACTAACTATGGCGTCGTGCCAAAAGTGCAAAATGAAAATAAAGGGAGAAACTGGAATAGAAAGTGCAGGAGTGTGTAAGAAAATATACCACGAAGCTTTTGGATGTTCAGGTTTGGATCAATCATCAATTAACATGATATGTGCTAATCAAAATATTAAATTTATATTTGACGACTGTGTTCTGTATATTCAAATTATAGACCTAGTCCTTCAAAATATGGAAAGAGTGCTGGGAAAAAGTAATGATCAGCTGAAAGAGTACAAAGAAGAGTTTGATAGAGCTATCAAAAATAACGAGAAAGAAGTTATCGATTTACTAAAGGCAATTGAAACTAATTATATGAAACGGTTGGAGGAAATCAAATTTAGTCAACAAAAAGAATTAGATAAAATGGCAAAATTTACAGAAGTCTTTAAAAATCAAAGCGAGAAGGTGAACGAATAATTTATGAATGTAATAAAAAAAAGTGATGAGATATGCAATAAACTTACTAATACTGGGATTGAAAAAAAATAAATACAGGTCATACGGTGTCATTTGCCGATATTGTGAAAAATACAATAAGCGGTTCTGATATCATAAAAAAGAACTACCTTTAATTGTAAAACCGAGGAGTAAGCAAAAAAATGAAAAAACAAAGAGTGATTTGAATACAAAGGTGGATCCAAAAAATTTTAAAATTAAAAAAGTTTTTAATAGAAAAAATGGTATAATTTTAATTGAAACTGATACAAAGGAAGATCGGGAAAAAATAAGAAATGAATTAGAACTAAAATTGAATGAAAATTACGAGATAAAAATACCGGTAGAAATGAAACCAAAAATAGAAATTGTTCACATTAATCAGAAATATAGTGAAATAGAAATAATTGAAAAGTTAAAAAAACAAAATGATTTCCTTGAAATGAGTGAAATGAAAGTGCTAAAAACATATTCTGTTAAAAACTATAATAAGAAAATGTTTAACATAGTTATTGAAGTTGATAAGGAGTCATTTCCTAAAATTTTGGCACATGAAAAAGTTTGCATAGGTTGGGAAAGATACAAAGTCTTCGACGCTATAAACATTCCAAGATGTTTTAAGTGTAAAGGCTTTAATCATAAATCAGCTGAATGTAGGAATGCGGAAACATGCTTGAAATGCCATCAGGAACATAAAACTAGCGAATGCAAGCAAGAACATATTAATAAGTGCATAAACTATTTGAAATACAATGAAAAATTAAAAATCAATGTGGATGTTAATCATAATACATTAAGTAGAACCTGCCCGGCTTTTCAGCATAAACTAACTTTAAAAAAACAAAAAATAGGCTACTAGCTATCACAGATGATGGGAAAAGATCACAATAAAACAATTGAAATAATATGAAATAATGCTAATTATAATGATAATAATAATGATAATTGTAGTAATACACAAATAGAATTGAAATTAATAGCAACAATACCGATATCAATAATAACAATAGTAATAATAATAATAACACTGATAATAATGATAATATTAATAATAGCAATATGAATAATAATAACAATAAGTATAATAATAACAATAAAAATAATAATAACAAAGATGATAATCATAGTAATAATAATATTAATAAGAATGCAGTAAGCAATAAAAATATTAATCATAAAATGCGAAAACACATAAAGAAGAAAAAAGACCTTTAGCTTACTTAAATATGTTCCTAAGGTATGGTCAAAAAAAACTAATAGTAATAATACAAAATTGAAAATTATTAAAAGTAATTCTAATGGAATCAAAAATGATACATTGCATCAACGAAATGAAATAAATAACATTAAAACAGAAAATAAAAACAATAGTACCATATAAAATAAAGTTAGTGATAATTGTACTCTTACTTCTTTGCAACCTAAGCCGTTAAGCTGTTCTCAAAATAGTAATAGCTTTATTGATCCAATGGCTTCACCAATCGTTAAAATGACAAGAAAAGCGATCGCAGACGGTGATAGCATATATATACTCTCCCGATTAAGAGATAACAGGATTTATAATAATGTAAGGATATATCTATCATACTTTCACAATGAAGATGATGTCTGTATTGAAGGTATTACAAAAACAAACATCAAAGTACTTATTGATCAAGAATGGTTTCCATCGGATTACGAAGAATTAAGTAGAATATATTATAGATATCATAAAAGCAGAGGTATTCCCCATGAAGATGTTAAAAAAGATCTAAAAATGCACAGACGTCATATTGACAACAAACACAGAGAGAATCTTCGAAAACAAAGAGAAACTTGGCGTAATAGGTATTCCATAATGATAGAACCAAATGAAAACAATATAGGTGAACTCAACATTTTGTACTTGAACATCTGCAGCTTAAGAAATAAATTGTTCGAACTTGAGATTCTTATAAATGAATGTGGACCAGTTGATATTGTAATAGTTACAGAAGTATGGTTGTATGATAGTGAGATTGGAATCTTTAACTTACCTAAATTTAAAGCAGTATACAACTGTAGGAATAAAAATATTTGTTATAATGGTATGACACAAACAAATATCAAAGTGCTAATCGATCAAGAAGGATTACCAACAGATTATAAAGAACTACGTAGTATATATTATAAATATCATGAAAATATAAGAGTCTCTCATGAGGATGTTATAAAGGATCTAAAATCGTATAGAAATCACATTGATAATAAATATCGAGAGTACCTGCAAAAAATAAGAGAAAACTGGCAAAATTATATGATAAGCATTCCATAATGATCAATCACCCAAATATAAGAAAACAAATAGGGAACCTAAATATTTTATACTTAAATATCTGTAGCATAAGAAATAAAATATTAGAATTAGAAGTTTTAATCACAGAGCTCAAGGATATTGATATAGTAGTACTTACAGAGGTATGGATATTCGACAACGAAATTGATGTATATAATATCCCCAATTATAAGGTGGTTTATAACTGCAGAAAAGAAAAAAAGGGGGGGGGGAGGAACAGCAATTTTGTAAATGATAACATTCACTTTAATGTAGTGTAAAACTCTAATAGATCATATAATAACAAACTTTAATGAAAAATATCAGGTTTCTTTCACAATAAAGGATAACAGTTTATCTGATCACCAAATAGCCGTAACATCAATCAAAGCAATTAATGTTAAGAAAATACCTATGCAAAACTATACTATAAATAAAACAGACTATATTCAAATGTGTAACATCATAAAAACTAAAATAGGAAATACAAACATTATGGAAATTGATACACTAGTTAAAAAGCAAAAGAATTGTGTACTAAAACAGTTAAAGTCAGAACTAGAAATAATAGCTGGATTACACCCATGATATTTGAAAAACTTAAAATTAGAAAATCACTCTATGATGCACATACAAAAGATCCAAACAATAGGGAAAAAAGAGTAAAATATATTCTATTCAAACAGAAAGTAGAAAAATTAATAAGGGAAGCTAAAAATAATCATGTTATTAAAAGTATTGAAAAAGCAGGGAATGATTCTAGGAAACTATGGAAATTATTAAATAATACTATAAAAAATAAGAATGACCAAAAAACTGAAACTATTACTTACGTTTTAAAGAAAAATGGCGAGAAAACAATTAATGAAAATGAGACAGCAGATACTATTAATAAATTTTTTAACAAAATAAGTAAAGGTATTCTAACTGAGAGTCGGAATTGTGGTACAGTTAATAATGCTGCCTATAAAATATATAATAGTAAATCGTTATTTCTTACTCCAGTTACACAAGATGAAATCTATCAAAGTATCATGAAATTAAATAAAAATGCAACTCCAGGATTAGATAAAATTACAGTTAAAGACTTACAGGAATTGGTTAATGTTATAAAACAACATTTAGAAATAATAATCAATAAGTGTTTTACAGAAGGAATATTTCCAGATCAACTTAAAAAAGCCTTTATAGTTCCTATACATAAATCTGGGTTAAAAGAAGATTGTAATAATTATAGGCCAATCTCAATTTTAAATTCTATATCAAAAATATTTGAAAAAGCAATTAATATAAGAATTAGAAATTTTATTACACGAACAATTGGCTTTGATACCAATCAATATGGTTTCTTAGAAAATAGTGTCACAGAGTCAGCCATTACAGTTACATTGGAGAAAATCTATGACGCATTAGATGATGGTTTCTATGTAGGTGCGATATTTATTGATTTAACAAAACCATTTGACATGGTAAATCATTCCAGATTACTTAATTTCTTAGAGAACATGGGAATAAGATGAAATTGTAATCTCTTATTAAAAAGTTATTTAACAAATAGAACCCAATGCGTTAAAATAAACCAAATTTTGAGCGATGAACTATTAATAAAAACAGGTGTACCACAAGGGTCTCTTCTTGGGCCGCTTTTATACTTACTATGTATAATGAACATACCAAAAAATAATATCATGTTATATACAATATTTATGCGGATGACACCAACCTGATTGCAAAAGCTAAAACAATGAAAGAATTGGAAGGTGTACTAAATAAGGACTTGGAAATATTATGTAATTGGTTAGAGTATAATGAGCTAAGTATAAATGCCAAAAAAACTAATTACATAATATTCAAAACCCAGATAAATAATATAATTCAAAGAGTGGATAGCGTTCAATATTTAGGAATGATATTTGATGAAAATTTAAGATGGGATAATCACATTAAAAAAATTAAGAAACAAATTACCCCTATATGTATGGCTATAAAAAGATCTGGTGGCATTCCATATCATGCAGCTAAGCTTGTTTACAATGGTCACATTTTAGAAAGAATTAGATATAATATATGCAGCTGGATTCACTGTTCAAAATTTCACGTAAATTCGATTGGAACTATAATGAATAAGGCATTAAAAATTTTATTTAAAATAAATCCTAAAACTAGTACTAGGAAATTATACAAAGTAACTAATGTACTTGATATAAATCAACTAATTTATTTTGATAAATGTAAATACATTTATAATATACTAAATAGTAATTCCAAGTCAAAATTAATTCTAAATAATAGGGAGAATGTACATAATTATTTTACTAGACATAGAAAAAATATTGTAATAAAAGCTAGAACATCCAAACAACAAAAAAGCTTAAAATGTAGTGCAATTAAACTCTTCAACTCTTTAGCTATGGAAATTAAAAATTGTCAAAATGTAGCGATATTTAAAAATAAACTTAAAAAAGATATAAAAAATTTTAGAAATTAAAGTAGTTAAAATTAAGCATAAGCATAAAATAACAAGCATAAAATTTAACTATCTTTATTAAATAGTGGAAATATAGAATTTACAATTTCAAAGACACCAACTCACATTAAAGTGAATGACCAAATTCAATAAATTTGACATACAACGAGATACTATAATGGCAGCACAATTACAAGAGGAAGTGGTTAGACAGCAGGCTCAAATCCAAGAACTAATGAATCAGATAAGAACAATGCAGGTAAATTATCGACCAGTACAACAGCCAGTAGCAGCATCATCAAATCAATGTAACAACCAAGACTTTGTGTACAAGCGAATAAGATACATGTCTCCATTTACGGGACAAAATGATGATAAAAATTTTTCTAAACAAAACTCAAATAATTATACTAAAACTCATCAAAATACTAACTATAACTATGCCAATAATAACTCAGGACAAATTTGTCAAAACTATTATAGAAAATTTAATAACGACGATAGAAATAGAGGCAATTCTTATCAAATGCATAGTAGGTCAGGTAACGTTAATAGAAATAATTTTCGTGAATCGGGAAATTTCAGAAACGGTAATAATTTCGGTAACTCGGGGAATGTAAATAGTTCAGGTCCTCATCGCCAATACAACCAACAAAACGATAACAGATAAAACCAACCAGAACCTATGTATATAGCAAATATAGAAAGAGGGAAACAAGCTAATAACGTACAGTTTTTTATGAACTAGCCTCAGAAGATCTACCCATAATTCAACTTACAATCCAAAATAGAAAATTTCTCGCTTTAATAGATACGGGTTCAACTCTAAGTATAATAGATAATAGAGTACGGGGATATAAGGAAATTAAAATACCTCCTATACATTTTTCTACTATTAATTCTAAAGACACTAGCAATTATAAAGTACATACCCCAGCCCCTAACGAATTAAATGCCCTTATAGGTGCAAAAATTAAATGGAAACAAAAACACCTTCCATACAGAAAGTACCAATTTATAATAGGTAATTTACTCACAAACCTTAATGCATTGATAGATTTAGAAGAAGGAATAATTAAATTAAATAATGGAAAAATAAAATTAAAAAATAAAAAATAATCCATATATAAATAATGAGGTTTGCACTTTAGAAACGGTTGATAAAAATATAAGAGAACATTTAGATTTAAATCATTTGAACAAAGAGGAATTAAAAAAGAGATTTAACGAGTTATTCTTTAAAGAGGGTGATAAATTAACAAGTACACCAGAGGTAGAACACGAAATTGTGACTACAACTGATCAACAAATAAACGCTAAATTATATAGATACCCCCCTCAACATGAAACAGAAGTAACGCGTCAGATTAAAGATATGGAAGAACAGGGTATAATTAGGAAAAGTAGCTCCAAATAGTCAAGCCCATTAGTAGTAATACCAAAGAAGAACGACAATTCAAGAAAAAAGAAATGTAGAATTGTAATCGATTATAGGAGGTTGAACGAGATAACCATCGATGACAAATATCCGCTACCAAATATAGATGCCATACTAGATAAGCTTGGAAAGGCGCAATATTTTACAACATTAGATTTAGCAAAAGGATATAACCAAATTTTGATTAGAAGAAGACAAAAAGAAAACTGCATTTGTGACACCATTTGGATTATATGAATACAACAGGATGCCATTTGGACTAAAGAACGCATCAGCAACATTTCAAAGAATGATTAACGAGATTTTGAGGGATTATATTAATAAAAACTGTGTAGTATATTTAGACGACATTTTGATATTCTTCACTTCTTTAGAAGAACATATTAGGCAATATTAGGCAATTACAGACACTTTTAAGGTATTAGAAGAGAAACGACTAAAAATACAAATTGATAAGTGCAATTTTATGAGAAAGGAAACTGAGTTTTTAGGACACGTACTAACAAAAGAGGGAATAAAACCTAACGCAGATAAAGTAAAGATAATAGAGAAATTAGAATTACCGAAAACAAAGGATAAGAATTACCGATAAGAAAGGAGGCAATAAGAGCCGTCTTGTCGCAAAAAGGACATCCTGTATGATTTGCATCACGTATACTTAATAAGCATGAAAGTAAAGATAAAAAAGATAAAAGAGAAAAAGATAAAATAGATAGTTGTTCAGATACAAGTAATTCTGATTTTGGAATACTTAATATGGAAGAAAATGGCGACGACATTGCAATGGGAATAGTACACTCAGGAGAAGAGGAACTATTGGATCGCATACCTATAAAAGAAGAAATTGTGAACAAAAAGGAAAAGTGGGTATTTTTTTGGGAATTACCAGATTATCAGTATAATCTAGTACAAGAGAAATTAATAGAAATGTTCTCTAATTGTAGGCAAATTAAATTAATAAAATGTTCATTTAGGGCACAAGAAATCGAAACAGAAGTAGAAGCTGTTAAACAAATTTCGTTATATCATTAAGATTTAATTTACCTACGGAAATTAAAAATTGTCAAAATGTAGCGATATTTAAAAATAAACTTAAAAATATATAAAAAATTTTAGAAATTAAAGTAGTTAAAATTAAGCATAAGCATAAAATAACAAGCATAAAATTTAACTATCTTTATTAAATAGTGGAAATATAGAATTTACAAATTCAAAGACACCAACTCACATTAAAGTGAATGACCGAATTCAATAAATTTGACATACAACGAGATTCTATAATGGCAGCACAATTACAAGAGGAAGTGGTTAGACAGCAGGCTCAAATCCAAGAACTAATGAATCAGATAAGAACAATGCAGGTAAATTATCGACCAGTACAACAGCCAGTAGCAGCATCATCAAATCAATGTAACAACCAAGACTTTGTGTACAAGCGAATAAGATACATGTCTCCATTTACGGGACAAAATGATATAAGTATTAACTCTTTTATAAATACAGTAGAGTTCTACTAATCTGAAGTAACAGATGCAGAATTGAAAAAGGAAATGGTAAGGGCCATTTTTTTTGAAAAGATACAAGGCGAAGCAAATCATGCCGTTATCAATCTACCAGATCCTACAGATTGGGAGGATATAAAAATAATGCTTAGAATGCAGTATAAGCCTGACATGAAACCATCTGACTTCTATAAGAAAATTAGCAGCATTAGGGTGAACTCGGTAAGCGAATTAGCAACAATTGTCCAGAAAATTAAATATAAGTCAGATGAAATTAGTATTTTTTACAAAGATAACACATATATAGATTTAAGTAATGTAGAAAGTTTGTTAGTCAATACTATTAAAGATATAACACAAGGTATTCTGTTAGATAAAATAAATTCAGAAAGAAATTTAGAAAATATTATAACAATAATGAGACAGAGGAGATTTGAAGATATTTGAATTAGGGAGGAATATAAGGAAAAAAGTTTCCAAAATAAAAATTTTAACAAAAATATTAGACACAATACTTTTTCTAAACAAAACTCAAATAATTATACTAAAACTCATCAAAATACTAAAACTATAACTATGCCAATAATAACTCAGGACAAATTTGTCAAAACTATTATAGAAAATTTAATAACGACGATAGAAATAGAGGCAATTCTTATCAAATGCATAGTAGGTCAGGTAACGTTAATAGAAATAATTTTCGTGAATCGGGAAATTTCAGAAACGGTAATAATTTCGGTAACTCGGGGAATGTAAATAGTTCAGGTCCTCATCGCCAATACAACCAACAAAACGATAACAGATAAAACCAACCAGAACCTATGCATATAGCAAATATAGAAAGAGGGAAACAAGCTAATAACGTACAGTTTTTTATGAACTAGCCTCAGAAGATCTACCCATAATTCAACTTACAATCCAAAATAGAAAATTTCTCGCTTTAATAGATACGGGTTCAACTCTAAGTATAATAGATAATAGAGTACGGGGATATAAGGAAATTAAAATACCTCCTATACATTTTTCTACTATTAATTCTAAAGACACTAGCAATTATAAAGTACATACCCCAGCCCCTAACGAATTAAATGCCCTTATAGGTGCAAAAATTAAATGGAAACAAAAACACCTTCCATACAGAAAGTACCAATTTATTATAGGTAATGATTTACTCACAAACCTTAATGCATTGATAGATTTAGAAGAAGGAATAATTAAATTAAATAATGGAAAAATAAAATAAAAAAATAAAAAATAATCCATATATAAATAATGAGGTTTGCACTTTAGAAACGGTTGATAAAAATATAAGAGAACATTTAGATTTAAATCATTTGAACAAAGAGGAATTAAAAAGGATAAATGAAATTATTAAAAGATTTAACGAGTTATTCTTTAAAGAGTGTGATAAATTAACAAGTACACCAGAGGTAGAACACGAAATTGTGACTACAACTGATCAACAAATAAACGCTAAATTATATAGATACCCCCCTCAACATGAAACAGAAGTAACGCGTCAGATTAAAGATATTGAAGAACAGGGTATAATTAGGAAAAGTAGCTCCAAATAGTCAAGCCCATTAGTAGTAATACCAAAGAAGAACGACAATTCAAGAAAAAAGAAATTTAGAATTGTAATCGATTATTGGAGGTTAACGAGATAACCATCGATGACAAATATCCCCTACTAAATATAGATGCTATACTAGATAACCTTGGAAAGACGCAATATTTTACAACATTAGATTTAGCAAAAGGATATCACCAAATTTTGATTCGAAGAAGACAAAAAGAAAACTGCATTTGTGACACCATTTGGATTATATGAATACAACAGGATGCCATTTGGACTAAAGAACGCATCAGCAACATTTCAAAGAATGACTAACGAGATTTTGAGGGATTATATTAATAAAAACTGTGTAGTATATTTAGACGACATTTTGATATTCTTCACTTCTTTAGAAGAACATATTAAGGCAATTACAGACACTTTTAAGGTATTAGAAGAGAAACGACTAAAAATACAAATTGATAAGTGCAATTTTATGAGAAAGGAAACTGAGTTTTTAGGACACGTACTAACAAAAGAGGGAATAAAACCTAACGCAGATAAAGTAAAGATAATAGAGAAATTAGAATTACCGAAAACAAAGGATAAGAATTACCGATAAGAAAGGAGGCAATAAGAGCCGTCTTGTCGCAAAAAGGACATCCTGTATGATTTGCATCACGTATACTTAATAAGCATGTAAAGATAAAAAAGATAAAAGAGAAAAAGATAAAATAGATCGTTGTTCAGATACAAGTAATTCTGATTTTGGAATACTTAATATGGAAGAAAATGGCAACGACATTGCAATGGGAATAGAACACTCAGGAGAAGAGGAACTATTGGATCGCATACCTATAAAAGAAGAAATTGTGAACAAAAAGGAAAAGTGGGTATTTTTTCGGAATTACCAGATTATCAGTATCTAGTACAAGAGAAATTAATAGAAATGCTCTCTAATTGTAGGCAAATTAAATTTATAAAATGTTCATTTAGGGCACAAGAAATCGAAACAGAAGTAGAAGCTGTTAAACAAATTTCGTTATATCACGTGAAAGAAAGTTGTCATTCAGGGATTCAAGAGACATGCAATCAATTAAAAAAAAGAATTTACTATCGTAAACTTTTACAACTAACACAAGTAGTAGTAAATCAATGTGAAGTTTGTCAGGAAGTAAAATATGACAGACACGCAATAAAATCTAAATATAAACAGTCTGAAACTCCAAAGGATATAAACGAAATCATTCATATCGACACATACCCCATAATGAAACGAAACTTTTTTAGCCATAATAGACAAGTTCTCGACATTTGGAACAGTTTATTATCTGACGGATAAAACCCATTTATCTCTAATAGAACAATTGGAAAGCCATTTTAGTAAACTAGGTAAACCAATAAAGATAATAGCAGATAATGAGTTTAAAACAATTCAGGTAAAAGAATTTTTTACAGGAAGAGGGAATAAGTTTATATTTAACCAAACCTAATAGTCACACTGGTAATATATCTAGTGATGTAGAAAGACTCCATCATTCATTAGCAGAAAAATTTAGAATATTAAAATCATTAAATAAAAATATGTCAATGGTACGATTAATGCAACAAGCTGTTAGGTATTATAACGAAAGGTATCATTCAACAATTAAAAATATCCCAATAGAGGTTCAAAATCGTAAAGTAGAATTTAGTAAAGTAATAGAGAATTTAAGAACAACAAAATAAAAAGAATAAGATAATAAAGTATAACATTATATTGTGTATGTATATAACATTTAGTTTTGTCTATATTTAAAAGGCAACAACAAACACACACATGTCAAGGCAAATTTCATATTTTCATTTTACTCTGTAATAATTCTGTTAAAAAAGCTGTAATATCTTTGTATGAAAATTTTATTATTTTGCTAATTTAGTTAACCTCTCTACTGTTTTTGGTATTATTATTTTAGAATCATGTATTGTCACCGAAATTTACATAAACTGTGCCCAAAATTTCAAATCTCTAGCTCAACGGGAAGTGTGTCTAAAATAGTTTGCAAGATTCTACGATTCCTTTAACCACGAGTAAGTTCAATAAAAGTTGTTAATAATAAAATCGCTAATATAATAGAAAAATAAACGGATTTAAAGGTAGCTTTGTATAACAAAAATACATAGGTAAAATTATAATAAAGAAAAATTAGATAAATTAAAAAAATCAGGTGTATACGTAATTAAATGTGATACAACTTCCGCGATTGGTTATTCGAAACACATTAGAGACCTTAATAAAGTCAAATCCTAGTTCAATTTTGCCAATCACTTAATGGAACAAAACCATTCTAGCAATATAAATAACCTTAAAATCTTACATAATTAGAAATTAAAAAAGCTATAAAATAAAATAAATCAATTTTGAACGAACAATTAAAATTGCGAAATTCATTTATGTTAAATATTTGTTTAGATTTGTAATTAATTAGTGATGCCGGAATATATAGACTTTATAATAAATAAATATAATATTTTAAGAATTATCAAAATAAAATATTAATAAAATTATTTTTTGGACAAAAAGTATAAATAAAAAACTCGATAAACTCAAAATATTTATTTTTACTCAATAAATCTAATAAAGATGTTCCACAAACTTACGGTTGAAAAAATTCAAGCACAACTATAAACTTAAATTTTGGAAATATTGCCTCCAGCTTTTAACAACAAACACACACATGTCAAGGCAAATTTTATATTTTTATTTTACTTTGTAATAATTTTGTTTTTTGGTGTTATTATTTTAGAAATATTGCCTCCAGCTTTTATATTAATTGCACGGGCTTTATGGCACATATATAAATACTATATTGAGATAAATTTTTTTAAAGAAACTTTCATCGCAACAAAATAATTTAGAAAATTACAGAAAAATTTGCAATTAAGAATACACCTTCACGGAGCAGACGTCAAATACAGTCAATTGGTGAGTTTCTTGTGGGACAAGACGGTAAACACCGTCAATTAAAAAATACGTAAAAACGTCCAGACAGTATATGCAGTTAATTTTTCCATTATAAATAAACGCACTACAGTATGTTGTGACCCATTGCAAGCGCTTTTTTAATATATTGTCGTTCCAAAAAATTGTTTTATTTGAATATTTTGTCGCGTCGTGTTTGCCTTAAATATGCTTTTGTAAAACGTCAAAGCGGTAAATACCGTCGTAGATGTATTGAAAAATGGTTCATTCAAATTTAATTGACCCGTCGTAAGTAAAGGTGAATATTCTTTGTTTATTACTGTTAGTAAATTTTGTTGGATGAATTGAGGAGTGTCTGTTCAAAGGAGATATTTGCACTTTCAACTTTTTTTTCAGACAAGATTTTCTACAATAATTTACGGGAATTGGTGAAGTAAATTTGTGCCTAAACTGTTATTTCCAACTAAAAATTTAGTAGTTGTGGGTGTGTAACAAAAAGCAAGTTATTCTCTTTTTGAAGAGAGAGAAACTGTTTATTTCTTTAATATGTGAAGGAAAATCATTATATGTCGTTAGGCAATTGTAAAGATAACATTACATATGTATACATATACATACATATGTATATTATGTAGATACGAGACTCACATCAATTATCAGGCCATGAAGTGCAGAGAGTAAAAGCTTAATAAGGGACCAGCTTTTAACAAATTTTCACGCAGTCTTATGGAAAAAATAGTGGGCCGACTATAAATCTTGAAATAACACAAAAACCATTTACTTTATTCAATTTGGTTCAAAGAAAAAATTAAAGTCGTATCTTTTTTATGTAAAATTATGTAATTCATTAAAGAAAGATATTTTAAAATATAATATTTTCATTCATAAATATGCATTTAAAAAATTGTCTTCCTTTAAATTTTTTATTTTAAAAGCTTTTTAAGATAAATTACCTCAATATCGTAATAGTATACGTCGAGACTACTTTCATACTCTAAAATTTTCTACACGCTTATATGGCTATAATGGAGACTCACATCAATTATTAAATTATTCATACGCGCAATACGCGAAAATCGATTGCAATTCTTTCACAACTACATCATGTGTTTTCAGTTCTTGGCCTGTTTACTTAGGTCTTGTGTAGATATCTGATATTTACGTCAACAAGAGTAATAGATTTTTTGTTTACATGCGATTTAAGTACCTACATATATTAGAATTCAATGATAGGTATCTAAAACTGTAAATATACGTATCTATACATACATACATTTATATATCTAGTTAGCATTAAGCTTATTTTTTAATCTGTAAATCATAAAAATTCTAAATATTAAAAAAAAATATGTTTTCTTTACATTTAAACTGTTTAAAACTGTTTTCTTTACATTTAAATGCCATGGCAAAGTCGAAAAAAAAGTTTTGCATGTCATGTATAAGATAAACATTCACATGAGTTATGTATACACATAATAACAAGTAAGTTTGAAATTTTATTAAAAATAAAATTTAAAGACTGGCGAAATATTTTCTAGTATGGTTTGAATTTTGTCACATATTTTAATTAATACATAAATATACCTCTTATTGAACAGTTATTTTCGAATACTTCTATTTCCCGCAATCAGATTTCTAATTCTTACCAAATTTTTAAGAAAAGAAAATATTTGATTTGAATGAGGAAAGTGCATTATTATTGAATTTGTGATGCATAAATAATATACATATGTATGTATCTATGTTTGTACATTTATTACCTATAAATTTTAAAAATCTAGGCTTAAATTTTATTCTTAAAAAATTTCAAAAATACATATGTACATATGTATGTATGTATATACTTCTTTTTTACTGGTTTACAATTCAATTCAATTTTTAAAATAAAAAAATACAAATCATTTTTCATATTATATTACATACCTCAATGGAAACGACGAATTTTTATTAGAATAATTACGAATACTCATTCCAATAATAGCAAATTTTTATATACATATGTACAATGCACACATTTTTTAGATTTTATTAAAATATACATTCATACACAATTTGTCAGTAACTCAATAAACCTTACATATATTATACACACTCATTCATCATATTATACACACACTTACATATTATGTTCACATTCATTCTTTACACAAAACAGAAAAAAACAAAAAAGAAACAACAAAACAAAAAATATTTAGATAAATACTTAATATTACATAGCTACATATGTATATAAATACATACATTTTTATATCATTCATATTCAAATTTCCAACTATATGTACAGCAACCGTCTATATTGTATAGAAACACAAAAAAAAAAAAAAAAAAATACGTATAGCTATTATAGATACCTAACACTACGTAGCTCTAGAAATGCATTTGTATAATGTATGTGATTCATATTCAAATTTCAAACTATATGTATAGCAATAGCATACATTGTATAGAAACATAAAGATCCGAAAAAAAAAGAAAAAAGGAGGAAAACAAAGGCTCATATATTTCGCCAATAAAAATGATCTACCTCTTATAATTAAAAAAGGAACATGTTCAAATACAGATAATGCTTTAACATCTATCAATAATAAAATATATAATAATAAATAATGTAACTAGATTAAGATGTTATAACAATAGTAGGTAGTAAGTAGGTTCATTTTGCTGAAGTAATTAATAAATAATAAATTAGCAAGACTAGACATGTTTAAAGATTAATAAAGTAATTAGACTAAAAGAGTCGCTGTTAATGATTATAGTTTTTAAGATAACATATTAAATAAAATAAATAAAAACAATTTTAAAAAAAACAGCTTTTTTGAACTAAAAAGTAGAAAATAAATTTTTAATTGCAAATTTTTCTGTAATTTTCTAAACTATATTGTTACAATCAGGATTTCTTTAAAAAAGTTTATTTCAATATGTCAAATATATACATAAATATAAGTATATATAAGTTTTGCAGTCTGTGAAATTAAAATAAAAGCTGGAGGCAACAAACGCATAACTATAAACTTATATTTTTAAATTTTGCCTCTTTTATATTAATTTCACCGACTTTAAAACTTATATATACTTATATTTATATATATATTTGACATATTGAAATAAACTTTTTCAAAGAAATCTCGATTGTAACAATATAGTTTTGAAAATTACAGAAAAATTTGCTATTAAAAATTTATTTTCTACTTTTTAGTTCGAAAAAGCTGTTTTTTTAAAAAATTTTTTTATTTATTTTATTTTATTCTTTTTAGTAACGACAAATATAAGTATTGAATTGATATTTTTTTTTTCCTTGTTTAATTTTGAATTTTTACAGTTGCCCTCACAGTCAATAATTATATTATTACCTGTTATATTGAATTTTTTTATTATTAATTTATTGTGGCAAAATTTTAAAAAAATTAAGGAAACATTGCATAGCAAAATTAAAAATTTAAATAAAATTGTTATTGCAATTTTATAATGTTCTTTATTTCCACTTAAAAATGCGACCCTTTAAAAACTTTGATTCATACACTGCCTTGTTTTCTCTTTCTTTTCATAACATAACATTTTAATATTTTTTTTTATCTGTTATGTACGGAAATATCAAACTTATGTTTCTTTCTTTTAAAATCATAACATTTTAATAGTTCTTTTTTTCTATCTGTTATGTGGGTAAATATCAGATGTGCACAATATATACATAAGAAATAGAATTTAAAAATATTTAAAAACAATCAAAGTAACATTTTTTGTTCTCTTTTTTTTCTATTCGTTTTTATTATACCCGTATGAACTATGTTCAAGGGTATAATAAATTTGCCATTACGTTTGTGACACCTTAAAGGAGTCGAGCTAGATATAGTGTCAAAGGTATGGATCAGCTCAGAATCGAATTCTGAGTCGATTATGCCATGTACGTCCGTCCGTCCGTCCGTCCGCACGATAACTCAAAAAATAATGGAGCTACGAGACTGAAATTTTTTTTACGGCACTTTTGCAAAATTGTTAGTTTTGCTATTTAAATCCCACATTTTTGGTAGGCGGGTTCGAGTAGCTGCCATACAACTTCTATCTTTATATAGAAATAACTCAGTATCTATTCAAGCTAGGTTTCTGAAATTTTGCAAATGATGATCAAGTTTTATGGCAACAACTTCTGTAAAATTTGGTTGTGGTGGTGCGGCGGGTTCGGGTAGCTGCCATACAACTTCTCCGTTTAAATGAGAATAACTCAGTGTCTATTGAAGCTAGCAACCTGATATTTAGTAACAAGGTGTCGAGTTACAGGCCAACAACTTTTGTAAAATTTGGTTGGTCTAGAGCAGCCGCTTCAGGCTTCTTGCACCACTTCGAACTTAATAAAGCTAGGCATCTGAAATCTTGCAAATGATGATCAAATTTTATGGCAACCACTTTTGCAAAATTTGGTTGTGGTGGTGCGACGGGTTCGGGTAGCTGCCATACAACTTATCCGTTTAAATGAGAATAACTCAGTGTCTATTGAAGCTAGGAACCTGAAATTTAGTAAAGAGGTGTCGAGTTATAAACCAACAACTTTTGTAAAATTTGGTTGTGCTGGTGCGGCGGGTTCGGGTAGCTGCCATACAACTTCTCCGTTTAAATGAGAATAACTCAGTGTCTATTGAAGCTAGCAACCTGATATTTAGTAGCAAGGTGTCGAGTTACAGGCCAACAACTTTTGTAAAATTTGGTTGGTCTAGAGCAGCCGGTTCAGGCTTCTTGCACCTCTTGGAACTTAATGAAGCTAGGCGTCTGAAATCTTGCAAATGATGATCAAGTTTTATGGCAACCACTTTTGCAAAATTTGGTTGTGGTGGTGCGACGGGTTCGGGTAGCTGTTTGAGGTATTCCATATAAATTATTTTCTGGGTAATCAGATGTATCGAAACGAAAAATATTTTTTTTCATGTCATCATAAACATCTTTTGTATGTATTAAGTAAATTGAGAAATCTGTATCAGTATAACAGAGCTCACAATTATTAGCATATGTTTCTTTCATATAATCATAATTAAATTCGTATAATTTAGTTTTAGAAATATCTAGAATTGTCATTCCTACATAAATTGGTTTATCGAAAATTACATCAGTTTTTAATAATTCAGTTACTAATAAGTTTTCATTAAATATTTTTCGAGAATAAAAATTTGGTCGAGAAATCAAGATTCAGCGTTATATCGACCCTCCAACGAAGGCGAACGTTTTCCATTGTTTTTCCAAATACTGCATTGCATATTAATTTAAAATTTTTTTTTTCGAAATCGTTTTTTGCGTTTTTTCTTAATAGTGTATTCAATTCAATAAATGATCTCATCCAGTCTGTTTGTTTAAATTTTAAAACTCGATGTATTTTTGTAATAACTAAACCCTCTATCGTGTATTATAGATGGATATTCCAAATCTACCTCCAATATATATCCAAATGGTGAATCATCTGGAATATTAATATCCAAATTGTTTAATTCTTCTATCCATTCAAGATGTTTGTAGGGTAAATATTGCAACATTGCCCAGGAGTACATAGCATTTATATCATAATACATCAGATATGTAGAATCTTGTTTATCATCATATTGAAGTAGATATTTTTTGTTAGCTTCTGCATATCTTTTTGAGCATTGTGTTAGTCCTCCTCTAATTCCTTTTTCAATAAACATCAACATATCAACGTTATATATTAAATCTATTTTAGTGATTTTAATAATATATCCCATACTAAACCAGGTACAGTATAGTGAGCTGCATCTAAACCGTAATTTTCGAGACAAGTTTCTCTAAAATTTTCAAATACTTCAGCAAGCAAAAGTACATCAACTTTTAAATAAAGATCGCTATATTCCCCCAAATTTTGTATTTTAAATTCATTCCAAACTTTTTTAGCATGTTCATAATGTTCAAAACTTATATGCGTTTTATTTAAAGAACTATAAAATTGGTCTTTTGTAGGTAAATTTGTTTCATCAAGATTTGACCAGTTTTTAATATATTTGTAAGGAAAAACTCCTTTTCTTGTTAATAGCTTCAATTTATCATTGCTAATATTTGTAAATTGAGTTCGTAAAATTTTGTTTTCACTCAAATAAGATGATAACTTATCTAAAGATGAAGCCATAAAACGAAATGAGTCTATGAATTTAAATATTATTCTACTGTTTTTAATAAATTTAATTATAGCAATGTAATTTTCTTGATTATTTGCAATTATTTTGACTGTACCACCAATACTAGCACATATGTCTGTTATGATTAAATGAGCATCATATTTGCTAAGGTTATGAAAAACTACTGGAATTGTATTAGAATTTTTAAAATTGAGATTACAATTTTGATGAGCGGCTCCTCTATAATTACCAGTTTAATGACAATGATCTTTAACTTTTATATCCGTATTCAAAATTTCTTTTTCACATATATGACAAATATTAGTCAACATTAATTCTTCAATATGTTGTTGAGATAATTCTGTTATAGGTTTCAAATTTGAAAAAACAGTTTCCACCTCATGAGCTATTCGTTGTAAATCTTTGCTAAACCATTCCGCACATTTTGAACCTCTATCTATAGCTATCATAAAATGATAACGTATCATTGTAAGAAGTTTTAAAATAATATCCTATGCTGTGTGCCCTATGTTGTTGGTATTGCTTAGTATTATAAGTTATATTAGATACTGGTTTCAGAATACATTCAAAGTCCGCATAAATGACAAATGGAACCTTTTGTTGATTTTTAAAATTTTTAAATTTTACGGTTTTTTCTTTTGAAAAAGAAACTTTATACGCATTTAATTGCTTACAATGTTCTGTATGACTATTTAAAAGATCTTTTTTGTGAAAATAATGAAGGCAGCGATCGCATACAAATATTTTTCCGTTACGCTTTGATTTTTGCGTGCTTAAAAGTCTTGAAAGATTTTTAATCCAAACATAATGATAAAATACTGGTTCAAGAATTTCATCTTCATTATTATTTTCATATTGATTTCGAATTACGAATAGATTAGCATGTTTTTGTTTCTTATTTTCTGTTAATCTAATTGGTAATATTTAATTCTGTAGTTCGTATAAATTCACGCTAATATCATTCATTTTTTCAAATTTTTTTAAATCAACTCTTTTTATTGGAAAAGTAATTCCATCAAATTTTAAAATTGTAGAAAAATGAGGGTAACTACTTGGACGTCTTGGGTTTAAAGCAGATGTATTTTTAATTGGGTAAAGGGCTGATATAATAGCCCAGGCAAAACAACATACCAGGCTTAACATAATTTTCATACCATTCTTTTAAATTAGCATCTCTAGATATTACATTATTTTTTGTATTTATGTATTTATATTCTTCAATTATTTCCTCTTTAGATGATTTTATAAACATTCCACAAAAAACTGTATTTACTTTAATAAATGGTTCACTTGCTAAAACTTTTTTTATTCTGCTGTTAAAATATTTTTCGCTTAAAGTTAAAAATTCTAAAAGGTCTTTTGAAAGTAAATTTCCTACAACAAAAGTTTGTACTCAATTTTTAAATGCACTGTTGACAGTCTTACATTTTACGAGTTTTCTTTTGATTGGTTTTTTAATTATTTGTTTAATTTTATACTTGAGTGCTTTAGCAATAGCTAAAGTATTTGTTATTTGTTGTTTTTCACTATTTTTTTTTTGATTTTTGAAGTAACTGCTCTAATATCTTAATATATTTACAACACTTTTTTGTATATTTTTTTATTTTTTTGCTTTTATGTTTTTTGTTTATATCTTTCAAAGCTAAATTTTTAATTTTTCTAATTAAAACGCTTACCGACGACATTTTAAAAATTAAGAATATGAAATTTTCACGAATTTACAATATTTTAAGTTAAAGTATTACACATTTACTGAATTCAATTATTTAAATACTGTTTATTTATACCTTTTCAATTTGCATACAAATTCATTTCAAAAAAATAAAAAAATTTCTAACGATATTTTAAAGATTAAAGCTTTACAAATTAGAGAATATTTTGACTGATAAGAACTTTTATTTGTTTAAAGAAAAACCGAAAAATGTTCACAATTTTTCATTTATAAGGAAAAAATTTTGTTTTATTTATTATTGGAAACCCTGACGTCATTTTTAACATTTTATTTTTATTCTACATTTAAAAATTCCTCAATTTTTAATTCGAATCCTTATCAGCATTATTTCTAACAACAATAGGAATCTTCTGACGTAATCTTTCTTTTAATTAAAGCCCGCGTTCTAAAATTCTTATTATTTCCTTCATCATATCATTTTTCGTTTTTTTCTTGTATATATTTTCTTGATATATATATATATTTTATATTTTAGTCAAGAAATTCTCTGACGTCATTTTTAGACTTTTTTAATTTCTTATCTCAATTTTTTTTTGTTATTGTTTTTTTCTGTTTCATATAAAAAATGTTTTACCAACAGCAAAGACAAAGATTTTTTTTTATTATTGTTTTTTTTGTTTTGTTTTTTTTTACCGACGGCAAAACACAAAGATGTAACAGAACTCTCATAGTATAACTACTTTGTTAGGATTTTCTTCTAATCATAATTCATGGATAAATAAAACAGATTTATTATAAAAATATTTTATTTTTATTCTATTTTTTTTTTTTTTTTACAATTATTGTAATATATTATTTTATTTTGATAAATTAAGAAATTTCCATTTGATATGATGATTTTTGTTTTATGGATCGCAAATCAAATATAGTGCGAGAGTCTTTTGTTTAAAATTGCTATCATATTCACATCTTATATGGATATCTTTATTACTACCTTTATTATTATCTTTATTATCTTTATAATTCCTCCAATATTACTTTCTTTTAAAATTAATTCCAGTCTAAAAGCCTCAATAGCTTCATCTATAGAAACATATTGAGGTACTGAATCAGCTTTATCTCTAAGTAATTGCTCATCTGCTCCCAAAGTAGTTACTGATGCTACTGTTGTAGTTTTTGCTTCATTTGTTGTTGCTTTGTTTAATTCTGGTGAAATTACATGTTTTAATAGCTGGACTGTTAAATTTACTCTTACGGTCTGATTACTTGGAAGTAGTATATTAAAGTAAGTGCCCCCAAAAGCTGATTTATCTAGTCTAATATTAGAAATTGGAGCAGAATTTGCTTGAATAGTTAACAAACAGAATATGAAAAATATTAATGTTTTCATAAAAGGAAGTATGATGTATCTTCTTTAAAGGTTAATAAAGTAATGTTTTATTAGAAATTAAAAATATGTAATTTATACTTTTTATTTTTCAGAAATTTCTTTATTATGTACAAACTTCACTTGACTTATAAAAGAGCAAATGTACATAAAGAGCGGCAAAAATCTATATCTTCCATCTGAATAAGCTTCTGAATATAATCTAAATATTCATCTTTTAAAGTTTCAAGTAAAGTTTCAATTTTTAACTTATTATTTTTTTCATTATACTTATTCTCTATTGATGCTATAAATATAATTCCATCGTCAATTCATTTCCTTATCATCGACTTTTTCAGCTCATTTTGATTTTCTTCATATTCATTTGTTTTCATTGACAATGAATCAATATGTTGCACAATTTTTTTATTCTTATCAGTTTGCAGAATATTTGAAATATTCTTCTCAATCATCTCCCAATCATCTTCCAGCAAACGGGCAATCACTATTAAAATGGTTTATTGCTTGATATTTTTTGATTGATGATTGTCTAATTGTGCCAATAATATCACCACCATACACTTCAATTTTTAAATGTTGCCATTCCAACGCAGACAAAAATTTAATATTTTTTGGCTCACCATTTCTAATTTTTAATAGACATACTTTTTATACATGTTGTGGAGTTATATATATCTCAAAAAATTAATAATCTATTTTCCAATTAATTATTTTGATTGAAGCCCATTTCCGCCCACAAATACAATATTTATAATATAACCATGTAGAATGTTATCAACCCAAAACATTATGATGCTTCTACTTAATTATCTAATCAGGTTATGACATTTTTATACCCGTATGAACTATGTTCAAGGGTATAATAAATTTGCCATTACGTTTGTGACACCTTAAAGGAGTCGAGCTAGATATAGTGTCAAAGGTATGGATCAGCTCATAATCGCATTCTGAGTCGATTAAGCCATGTACGTCCGTCCATCCGTCCGCACGATAACTCAAAAAATAATGGAGCTAAGAGGCTGAAATTTTTTTTACGGCACTTTTGCAAAATTGTTAGTTTTGCTATTTAAATCCCACATTTTCGGTAGGCGGGTTCGAGTAGCTGTCATACAACTTCTACCTTTATATAGAAATAACTCAGTATCTATTCAAGCTAGGTTTCTGAATTTTTGCAAATGATGATCAAGTTTTATGGCAACAACTTCTGTAAAATTTGGTTGTGGTGGTGCGGCGGGTTCGGGTAGCTGCCATACAACTTCTCCGTTTAAATGAGAATAACTCAGTGTCTATTGAAGCTAGCAACCTGATATTTAGTAACAAGGTGTCGAGTAACAGGCCAACAACTTTTGTAAAATTTGATTGGTCTAGAGCAGCCGGTTCAGGCTTCTTGCACCTCTTCGAACTTAATAAAGCTAGGCTCTGAAATCTTGCAAATGATGATAAAATTTTATGGCAACCACTTTTGCAAAATTTGGTTGTGGTGGTGCGACGGGTTCGGGTAGCTGTTTGAGGTATTCCATATAAATTATTTTCTGGGTAATCAGATGTATCGAAACGAAAAATATTTTTTTTCATGTCATCATAAACATCTTTTGTATGTATTAAGTAAATTAAGGAATCTGTATCAGTATAACAGAGCTCACAATTATTAGCATATGTTTCTTTCATATAATCATAATTAAATTCGTATAATTTAGTTTTAGAAATATCTAGAATTGTCATTCCTACATAAATTGGTTTATCGAAAATTACATCAGTTTTTAATAATTCAATAGCTAATAAGTTTTCATTAAATATTTTTCGAGAATAAAAATTTGGTCGAGAAATCAAGATTCAGCGTTATATCGACCCTCCAACGAAGGCGAACGTTTTCCATTGTTTTTCCAAATACTGCATTGCATATTAATTTAAAATTTTTTTTTTCGAAATCGTTTTTTGCGTTTTTTCTTAATAGTGTATTCAATTCAATAAATGATCTCATCCAGTCTGTTTGTTTAAATTTTAAAACTCGATGTATTTTTGTAATAATTAAACCCTCTATCGTGTATTATAGATGGATATTCCAAATCTACCTCCAATATATATCCAAATGGTGAATCATCTGGAATATTAATATCCAAATTGTTTAATTCTTCTATCCATTCAAGATGTTTGTAGGGTAAATATTGCAACATTGCCCAGGAGTACATAGCATTTATATCATAATACATCAGATATGTAGAATCTTGTTTATCATCATATTGAAGTAGATATTTTTTGTTAGCTTCTGCATATCTTTTTGAGCATTGTGTTAGTCCTCCTCTAATTCCTTTTTCAATAAACATCAACATAACAACGTTATGTATTAAATCTATTTCTATTTTAGTGATTTTAATAATATATCCCATGCTAAACCAGGTACAGTATAGTGAGCTGCATCTAAACCGTAATTTTCGAGACAAGTTTCTCTAAAATTTTCAAATACTTCAGCAAGCAAAAGTACATCAACTTTTAAATAAAGATCGCTATATTCCCCCAAATTTTGTATTTTAAATTCATTCCAAACTTTTTTAGCATGTTCATAATGTTCAAAACTTATATGCGTTTTATTTAAAGAACTATAAAATTGGTCTTTTGTAGGTAAATTTGTTTCATCAAGATTTGACCAGTTTTTTATATATTCGTAAGGAAAAACTCCTTTTCTTGTTAATAGCTTCAATTTATCATTGCTAATATTTGTAAATTGAGTTCGTAAAATTTTGTTTTCACTCAAATAAGATGATAACTTATCTAAAGATGAAGCCATAAAACGAAATGAGTCTATGAATTTAAATATTATTCTACTGTTTTTAATAAATTTAATTATAGCAATGTAATTTTCTTGATTATTTGCAATTATTTTGACTGTACCACCAATACTAGCACATATGTCTGTTATGATTAAATGAGCATCATATTTGCTAAGGTTATGAAAAACTACTGGAATTGTATTAGAATTTTTAAAATTGAGATTACAATTTTGATGAGCGGCTCCTCTATAATTACCAGTTATATGACAATGATCTTTAACTTTTATATCCGTATTCAAAATTTCTTTTTCACATATATGACAAACATTAGTCAACATGAATTCTTCAATTTGTTGTTGAGATAATTCTGTTATAGGTTTCAAATTTGAAAAAACAGTTTCCACCTCATGAGCTATTCGTTGTAATTCTTTGCTAAACCATTCCGCACATTTTGAACCTATATAGCTATCATAAAATGATAACTTATCATTGTAATAAGTTTTAAAATAATATTCTACGCTGTGTGCTATATGTTGTTGGTATTGCTTAGTATTATGAATTATATTAGATACTGGTTTCAGAATACATTCAAAGTCCGCGTAAATGACAAATGGAACCTTTTGTTGATTTTTAAAATTTTTAAATTTTTACGGTTTTTTCTTTTGAAAAAGAAACTTTATATTCATTTAATTGCTTACAATGTTCTGTATGACTATTTAAAAGATCTTTTTTGTGAAAATAATATAGACAGCGATCGCATACAAATATTTTTCAGTTACGCTTTGATTTTTGCTTGTTCAAAAGTCTTGAAAGATTTTTAATCCAAACATAATGATAAAATACTGGTTCAAGAATTTCATCTTCATTATTATTTTCATATTGATTTCGAATTACGAATAGATTAGCATGTTTTTGTTTCTTATTTTCTGTTAATCTAATTGGTAATATTTAATTCTGTAGTTCGTATAAATTCACGCTAATATCATTCATTTTTTCAAATTTTTTTAAATCAACTCTTTTTATTGGAAAAGTAATTCCATCAAATTTTAAAATTGTAGAAAAATGAGGGTAACTACTTGGACGTCTTGGGTTTAAAGCAGATGTATTTTTAATTGGATAAAGGGCTGATATAATAGCCCAGGCAAAACAACATACCAGGCTTAACATAATTTTCATACCATTCTTTTAAATTAGCATCTCTAGATATTACATTATTTTTTGTATTTATGTATTTATATTCTTCAATTATTTCCTCTTTAGATGATTTTATAAACATTCCACAAAAAACTGTATTTACTTTAATAAATGGTTCACTTGCTAAAACTTTTTTTATTCTGCTGTTAAAATATTTTTCGCTTAAAGTTAAAAATTCTAAAAGGTCTTTTGAAAGTAAATTTCCTACAACAAAAGTTTGTACTCAATTTTTAAATGCACTGTTGACAGTCTTACATTTTACGAGTTTTCTTTTGATTGGTTTTTTAATTATTTGTTTAATTTTATACTTGAGTGCTTTAGCAATAGCTAAAGTATTTGTTATTTGTTGTTTTTCACTATTTTTTTTTTGATTTTTGAAGTAACTGCTCTAATATCTTAATATATTTACAACACTTTTTTGTATATTTTTTTATTTTTTTGCTTTTATGTTTTTTGTTTATATCTTTCAAAACTAAATTTTTAATTTTTCTAATTAAAACGCTTACCGACGACATTTTAAAAATTAAGAATATGAAATTTTCACGAATTTACAATATTTTAAGTTAAAGTATTACACATTTACTGAATTCAATTATTTAAATACTGTTTATTTATACCTTTTCAATTTGCATACAAATTCATTTCAAAAAAATAAAAAAATTTCTAACGATATTTTAAAGATTAAAGCTTTACAAATTAGAGAATATTTTGACTGATAAGAACTTTTATTTGTTTAAAGAAAAACCGAAAAATGTTCACAATTTTTCATTTATAAGGAAAAAATTTTGTTTTATTTATTATTGGAAACCCTGACGTCATTTTTAACATTTTATTTTTATTCTACATTTAAAAATTCCTCAATTTTTAATTCGAATCCTTATCAGCATTATTTCTAACAACAATAGGAATCTTCTGACGTAATCTTTCTTTTAATTAAAGCCCGCGTTCTAAAATTCTTATTATTTCCTTCATCATATCATTTTTCGTTTTTTTCTTGTATATATTTTCTTGATATATATATATATATTTTATATTTTAGTCAAGAAATTCTCTGACGTCAATTTTAGACTTTTTTAATTTCTTATCTCAATTTTTTTTTGTTATTGTTTTTTTCTGTTTCATATAAAAAATGTTTTACCAACAGCAAAGACAAAGATTTTTTTTTATTATTGTTTTTTTTGTTTTGTTTTTTTTTACCGACGGCAAAACACAAAGATGTAACAGAACTCTCATAGTATAACTACTTTGTTAGGATTTTCTTCTAATCATAATTCATGGATAAATAAAACAGATTTATTATAAAAATATTTTATTTTTATTCTATTTTTTTTTTTTTTTACAATTATTGTAATATATTATTTTATTTTGATAAATTAAGAAATTTCCATTTGATATGATGATTTTTGTTTTATGGATCGCAAATCAAATATAGTGCGAGAGTCTTTTGTTTAAAATTGCTATCATATTCACATCTTATATGGATATCTTTATTACTACCTTTATTATTATCTTTATTATCTTTATAATTCCTCCAATATTACTTTCTTTTAAAATTAATTCCAGTCTAAAAGCCTCAATAGCTTCATCTATAGAAACATATTGAGGTACTGAATCAGCTTTATCTCTAAGTAATTGCTCATCTGCTCCCAAAGTAGTTACTGATGCTACTGTTGTAGTTTTTGCTTCATTTGTTGTTGCTTTGTTTAATTCTGGTGAAATTACATGTTTTAATAGCTGGACTGTTAAATTTACTCTTACGGTCTGATTACTTGGAAGTAGTATATTAAAGTAAGTGCCCCCAAAAGCTGATTTATCTAGTCTAATATTAGAAATTGGAGCAGAATTTGCTTGAATAGTTAACAAACAGAATATGAAAAATATTAATGTTTTCATAAAAGGAAGTATGATGTATCTTCTTTAAAGGTTAATAAAGTAATGTTTTATTAGAAATTAAAAATATGTAATTTATACTTTTTATTTTTCAGAAATTTCTTTATTATGTACAAACTTCACTTGACTTATAAAAGAGCAAATGTACATAAAGAGCGGCAAAAATCTATATCTTCCATCTGAATAAGCTTCTGAATATAATCTAAATATTCATCTTTTAAAGTTTCAAGTAAAGTTTCAATTTTTAACTTATTATTTTTTTCATTATACTTATTCTCTATTGATGCTATAAATATAATTCCATCGTCAATTCATTTCCTTATCATCGACTTTTTCAGCTCATTTTGATTTTCTTCATATTCATTTGTTTTCATTGACAATGAATCAATATGTTGCACAATTTTTTTATTCTTATCAGTTTGCAGAATATTTGAAATATTCTTCTCAATCATCTCCCAATCATCTTCCAGCAAACGGGCAATCACTATTAAAATGGTTTATTGCTTGATATTTTTTGATTGATGCTTGTCTAATTGTGCCAATAATATCACCACCATACACTTCAATTTTTAAATGTTGCCATTCCAACGCAGACAAAAATTTAATATTTTTTGGCTCACCATTTCTAATTTTTAATAGACATACTTTTTATACATGTTGTGGAGTTATATATATCTCAAAAAATTAATAATCTATTTTCCAATTAATTATTTTGATTGAAGCCCATTTCCGCCCACAAATACAATATTTATAATATAACCATGTAGAATGTTATCAACCCAAAACATTATGATGCTTCTACTTAATTATCTAATCAGGTTATGACATTTTTATACCCGTATGAACTATGTTCAAGGGTATAATAAATTTGCCATTACGTTTGTGACACCTTAAAGGAGTCGAGCTAGATATAGTGTCAAAGGTATGGATCAGCAAAGGTATCGATTAAGCCATGTACGTCCGTCCGTCCGTCCGCACGATAACTCAAAAAATAATAGAGCTAAGAGGCTGAAATTTTTTTTACGGCACTTTTGCAAAATTGTTAGTTTTGCTATTTAAATCCCACATTTTCGGTAAGCGGGTTCGAGTAGCTGTCATACAACTTCTATCTTTATATAGAAATAACTCAGTATCTATTCAAGCTAGGTTTCTGAAATTTTGCAAATGATGATCAAGTTTTATGGCAACAACTTCTGTAAAATTTGGTTGTGGTGGTGCGGCGGGTTCGGGTAGCTGCCATACAACTTCTCCGTTTAAATGAGAATAACTCAGTGTCTATTGAAGCTAGGAACCTGAAATTTAGTAAAGAGGTGTCGAGTTATAGGCCAACAACTTTTGTAAAATTTGGTTGGTCTAGAGCAGCCGGTTCAGGCTTCTTGCACTTTTTGGAACTTAATGAAGCTAGGCGTCTGCAATCTTGCAAATGATGATCAAGTTTTATGGCAACCACTTTTGAAAAATTTGGTTGTGATGGTGCGACGGGTTCGGGTAGCTGCTATACAACTTATCCGTTTAAATGAGAATAACTCAGCGTCTATTGAAGCTAGGAACCTGAAATTTAGTAAAGAGGTGTCGAGTTATAGGCCAACAACTTTTGTAAAATTTGGTTGGTCTAGAGCAGCCGGTTCAGGCTTCTTGCACCTCTTGGAACTTAATGAAGCTAGGCGCAATAAATTCAGGTAGCTGTCATACAACTCCACAATTTACATAAATATATCTCTGTAGTTCGGTACTAAAACATCGGAATGTTTTTAAAAGATGATCAAGTTTTATAGAAACAGGATATATTACGTTCATACGGGTATCCCAGAGTTGACTCAGTCTACTCTACTGCACTCTTCCTCGTTTTTCTTCCGGTATTACATTTTCCTTTTTTTTTGTTTTCTGTTATTTAGGTACGCCAAGAATTTCTTTTTTGTTTTTTTAAATGTTTAATTTATACATGCATTATATTTAAAAAATATAAATTATAACCTATAGAACATTCTGAATTTTTTTTTGTTCGTTTATATTTACCGTCCATGCATATGCATACATAAAAATTTTTTTTTTCGTTTATGTTTACCGTCCATTCATATAAATATAACTGTTGCCTACATATTAAAATATAATAAATCTGTAACTACATACATAAATAGCCATATTCACATACATATGTATCTATATTATGAGCTGAACTTCTCAGTGTTGCATTATATCATAATGCGGCAAAATTTTTAAAAAATTAAGAAAACGTTGCATAGCTAAATTCAAAATTTAAATAAAAATATTGCAATTTTATAATGTTCTTTATTTCCACTTAAAATGCGACCCTTTGAAAACTTTGATTAATACACTGCCTTGTTTTTTCTTTCTTTTCATAACATAACATTTTAAAATTTTTTTTTTTTATCTGTTATGTACGGAAATATCAAACGTATTTTTTTTTCTTTTAAAATCATAACATTTTTTTTATAGTTCTTTTTATACCCTACACCTAAAGTATAGGGTATATTAACTTTGGTATGGTGTTCGTAACCACCAAAAGAAGCGAGTTAGATATGGACATGTATATATATTCTGAATCAGGATCACCTCCTGAGTCGATTTAACGATGTCCGTCCGTCCGTCCGTCCGTCCGTTTACACGATAACTCAAAAAGTAATGAAGCTTTCTTGATGAAGTTTATATAGTAGGTTACTAATTATGATAGGAAGGCTAAGTTCGAATCTGGACAAAATCCGTCCATGGGTTCGGATTCTGGAAGCTTCCGAATGATTCCGGAGCAAACCAGATTATCTCCAAAACCAACAAAGGTAGAACTTTTAAATTTTCTATAATGATGTTCCTTCTCGTTCGATTTATGTCTCTGAAATTTAAGAGGATTTGGACCATGGGTTTGGGTTTTGGAAGCTTCCGAACGAGCACCAGAGCAAATGAGATTATCTCCAAAACCAATAAAGACATAACCTTCAAATTTGACGGAGTGGTGTTCTTTCATGTTTTATTTAAGTCTCTAGAATTGGAGAGGAGTTGGTCCATGGGTTCGGATTTTGGAAGCTTCCGAACGAGCCCCAGAGCAAACGAGATTATCTTCAAAATCAACAAAGATAGAACCTTTAAATTTTGTACAATGATGTTCGTTCCCGTTCGATTTATGTCTCTGAAATTTAAGAGGATTTGGTCCATGGGTTTGGATTTTGGAAGCTTCCGAACGAGCACCAGAGCAAATGAGATTATCTCCAAAACCAACTAAGATATAACCTTTAAATTTGGCAGAGTGGTGTTCTTTCATGTTTTATTTAAGTCTCTGAAATTTGAGAGGATTTGGTTCATGGGTTCGGATCTTGGAAGCTTCCGAACGAGCCCCAGAGCAAACAAGTATATATCCACAACCAACAAAGTTAGAACTTTTATTTTTAGTACAAGAGTGTGCTGTTATGTTTCCTTTTCTATAAAATTGGAAACTGACAATTGAAAGAATTTGAACCATGGATTCGTATTTTGGAAGCTTCCGAGCGAGCCCCAGAGCAAACGAGATTATCTCCAAAACCAACAAAGATAGAACCTTTAAATTTTTTACAATGATGTTCCTTCCCGTTTGATTTAGGTCTCTGAAATTTGAGAGGATTTGGTCCTTGGGTTCGGATTTTGGAAGCTTCCGAACGAGCCTCAGAGCAAATGATATTATCTCCAAAAGCAACAAAGATATAACCTTTAAATTAGGCAGAATGGTGTTCCTTCGTGTTTGATTTATGTTTCTGAAATTTGTGAAAATTTGGTCCATGGGTTCAAATCTTGAAAACTTCCGGACGAGCCCCAGAGCAAACGAGTATATTTCCACAATCAACAAAGATAGAACTTTAATTTTTAGTACAAAGGTGTTCTGTTTTGTTTCCTTTTCTGTAAAATTGGAAACTGACATTTGAAAGAATTTGAACCATGGGTTCGTATTTTGGAAGCTTCCGGACGAGCACAAGAGCAACGAGCATATCTCCAAAACCAACAAAAGTAGAACCTTTAAATTTAGTACAATGGTGTTCTTGCATGTTTTCTTTATGTTCCTGAGATGGATTCGATGAATTGGAGTGGCAATTCGGGTACCTGACACACACCTCCCAAGGACTAACAATCTTCGAAATTAATAAAGATAGAAATTTAAAATTTTTTACAAGGGTGTCAAGCATATTTCAAGAGGATGCCTCTTTTACGTTCCTGAAATTCGAGTTGAATAAGACAGAAAAGGGAAGAAGTTCAAGCAGCTGCCAAAAAAACTTATGGATTTTTAATTTAATTCGAATTATTCAGGTGTAGGGTATTGATAAGTCGGTTGCATCGACTTACTGTTACATTTACTTGTTTTCTATCTGTTATGTGGGTAAATATCAGATGTGCACAATATATACATAAGAAATAGACTTTAAAAATATTTAAAAACAATCAAAGTAACATTTTTTGTTCTCTTTTTTTTTTATTCGTTTTTATTTTTCTTCCAGTATTACATTTTCCTTTTTTTTTGTTTTCTGTTATTTAGGTACGCTAAGTATTTCTTTTTTTTTTTAAATGTTTAATTTATACATGCATTCTAATTAAAAAATATAAATTACAACCTATAGAACATTCTGAATTTTTGTTGTTCGTTTATGTTTACCGTCCATTCATATAAATATAACTGTTGCCTACATATTAAAAAATAATAAATCTATAACTACATACATAAATAGCCATATATTCATTCATATACATATGTATTTATCTTATGAGCTGAACTTCTCAGTGTTGCATTATATAATAATGCGGCAAAATTTTTAAAAAATTAAGAAAACGTTGCATAGCTAAATTCAAAATTTAAATAAAAATATTGCAATTTTATAATGTTCTTTATTTCCACTTAAAATGCGACCCTTTAAAAACTTTGATTCATAGACTGCCTTGTTTTTTTCTTTCTTTTCATAACATAACATTTTAATATTTTTTTTTATCTGTTATGTACGGAAATATCAAACGTATGTTTCTTTCTTCCCTTTTCTGTCTTATTCAACTCGAATTTCAAGAACGTAAAAGAGGCATCCGCTTGGGATATGCTTGACCCCCTTGTGTAAAATTTTAAGTTTCTATCTTAATTATTTTCGAAGATTGGTAGTCCTTGGGATGTTTGAATTGCCACTCCTACCCGAATTGCCACTACAATTCATCGAATCCATCTCAGGAACATAAAGAAAACTTGCCAGAACACCATTCTATTAAATTTAAAGGTTCTACTTTTGTTGGTTTTGGAGATATGCTCGTTGCTCTTGTGCTCGTCCGGAAGTTTCCAAAATACGAACCCATGGTTCAAATTCTTTCAAATGTCAGTTTCCAATTTTACAGAAAAGGAAACATAACAGAACACCTTTGTACTAACAATAAAAGTTCTATCTTTGTTGGTTGTGGAGATATACTCGTTTGCTCTGGGGCTCGTCCGGAAGCTTCCAAGATTTGAACCCATGGACCAAATCCTCACAAATTTCAGAAACATAAATCAAACATGAAGGAACACCATTCTGCCTAATTTAAAGGTTATATCTTTGTTGCATTTGGAGATAATATCATTTGCTCTGAGGCTCGTTCGGAAGCTTTCAAAATCCGAACCCAAGGACCAAATCCTCTCAAATTTCAGAGGCCTAAATCATACATGAAAGAACACCATTATGCCAAAAGTAAAGGTTATATCTTTATTGGTTTTGGAGATAATCTCATTTGCTCTGGGGCTCGTTCGGAAGCTTCCAAAACCAAACCCATGGACCAAATCCTCTTAAATTTCAGAGACATAAATCAAACACGAAAGAACACCATTGTACCAAATTCAAAGGTTCTACCTTTGTTCGTATTGGATATAATCTCATTTGCTCTGCGGCTCGTTCGGAAGCTTCCAAAATTCGAATCCACGGTTCAAATTCTTTCAAATTTAAACCCATGGCCAAATCCTCTCAAATTTCAGAGACTTAAATCAAACATGAAAAAACACCATTCGGCCAAATTTAAAGGTTATATATTTGTTGTTTTTGGAGATAATCTCATTTGCTCTGGGGCTCGTTCGGAAGCTTCCATAATCCAAACCCATGGACCACATCCTCTTAAATTTTAGAGACATAAATCAAACTCGAAGAAACATCATTATAAAAAATTTAAAGGTTCTATCTTTATTGGTTTTGGAGATAATCTCGTTTGCTCTGGGGCTCGTTCGGAAGTTTCCAAAAGCCGAACCCATGGACCAAATCTTCTCACATTTCAGAGACTTAAATAAAACATGAAAGAACACCACCCTGCCAAATTTAAAGGTTATATCTTTGTTGGTTTTGGAGATAATCTCATTTGCTCTGGTGCTCGTTCGGAAGCTTCCAAATCCAAACCCATGGACCAAATCCTCTTAAATTTCAGAGGCCTAAATCATACATGAAAGAACACCATTCTGCCAAAAGTAAAGGTTATATCTTTATTGGTTTTGGAGATAATCTCATTTGCTCTAGGGCTCGTTCGGAAGCTTCCAAATCCAAACCCATGGACCAAATCCTCTTAAATTTCAGAGACATAAATCGAACGGGAAGGAACATCATTGTACAAAATTTAAAGGTTCTATCTTAATTGGTTTTGGAAATAATCTCATTTGCTCTGGTGCTCGTTCGGAAGCTTCCAAAACCCAAACCCATGGACCAAATCCTCTTAAATTTCAGAGACATAAATCGAACGGGAAGAAACATCATTGTACAAAATTTGAAGGTTCTATCTTTGTTGCTTTTGCAGATAATCTCGTTTGCGGAGATTATCTCCAAAAGCCCGGAATCATTCAGAAGCTTCCAGAATCCGAACCCATGGACGGATTTTGTCCAGATTCGAACTTAGCCTTTCTTTCGTAATTAGTAACCTACTATATAAATTTCATCAAGATAGCATCATTATTTTTTGAGTTATCGTGCGTACGGACGGACGGACGGACATCGCTAAATCGACTCCGGCGGTGATCCTGATTCAGAATATATATACATGTCTATACCTAACTCGCTTCCTTTTGGTGGTTACAAACACCATACCAAAGTTAATATACCCTATACTTTAGGTGTAGGGTATAATAATAAATCGATAAATCAACTAAATAATAATAGTTGGGAAATTGGGAATTTGGTGTGACTGTGTTAGCAGATTTTTAATAGTACAGCACACATAAAAATATGCATACCATTTTTGTACATGTTTGTACCTACATACATATGTAGTAAAAAATTTGGTTTTAAAAGTATGTAATTGAGAATATATTAAATTGCTGACTTCTAAATGCTAATGTTTTTGAATTAAAAAAAAAATTATTTTGCTTTTTCTAGACGATGTAGATATACATATAATATGTATGAATGTACATAACATATATTTTATGATTAATTCATAATTATTGTTATTGAAAAGAAAAATATTGTTGTTATTTACTATTTTTAAAAAAGACTGGATTTCTTATTTTTAGTATATTCTTTTTGTTGTTTAATGTTTTTACATAATTGGAAATATATTCTTAGTTTTTATACTTCAGAAAAAGGCATTAGTGGTGCAGATCATCATTCCCTAATAGATCTTAATTTAAAGGCAGCTCCAAATTTAGATATCAATGTTAGGGCCATAATATGCGATTTTAATATGATAAGAGTTTCGAAAGAAAAGCCGTATTTTAATTATAATTAAGAAAGGAAAAACACATATCTATATAAATATTATAAATAAACATATTGCTTTTATAAATAAAAATGTATACTAAAAATCAATTGATTTGATGAAAAAAAACTTAAATTTAACACTTGCTAACTAAATTTTAAGTAAATGCATATTAAGTTCTACACTGTTTCTCAAGTGCGGCACATTAATTTGTTTACACATTCATATCTTTCAAATTCATCGCTTTCAAACCAAAAATATTTTCGAAGCACATATTATTACATATTTTTAAGTATGTACCTATATGTATATGTACAAAGTCAATGCAATGGTCTCCATAAAAAACAATAGTCTTTTATAGAAAAAAAAAACATTTTTGTATTACGTATACGTATTGGTACCGGTGAGTTTAGTAAATTAAGATAAAATGTTTTATTTTGGTTCTGTAATAATTCTGTTAAAAATTCTGTTATATCTTTGTATGAAAATTTAATTTTGAAATTAAGCAACTTTCTCTAATGTTTTTCGATATTATTATTTTAAGATCATGTATTGTCATCGGGATCTGATCTAATGAAGAAAATTTCAAGTATCTAGCTCAACGGGAAGTGTGTTTAAAATAGGTTCTAAGATTCCATCCTTTACCCAAACAAGTTAATAAAAAGCTGTTAAAAAGAAATGTAATAATAAAGTAATTAGATAAAGACTAAGATATTTCCTAAGATATTTTTTTTGGCATACCTAAATACCGGAAAATATAATTGGCGCAGTCGGTAGGATTGGCGCACCGTTGGTATCAATAAAAATAAATATACGTTGTTAAATTAAATAAATTAATTAAATAAATTAAGAGTGTTTTTTCTTTTTTTTGCATATCTAAATACCAGAAAATATAATTGGAGCAGTCGGTAGGAACAAACGAAAATTGTTTAAATTATTGAAAACAGGTTCAAAAGAACTATCAATTAAAGAAATTAAGATATTTTTAAGGGCCATTTTTTTTGAAAAGATATAAGGCGAAGCAAATCATGCCGTTATCAATCTACCAGATCCTACAGATTGGGAAGATATAAAAATAATGCTTAGAATGCAGTATAAGCCTGACATGGAACCATCCGACATCTATAAGAAAATTAGCAGCATTAGGGTGAACTCGGTAAGTGAATTAGCAACAATTGTCCAGAAAATTAAATATAAGTCAGATGAAATTAGTATTTTTTACAAAGATAAAAGTTTGTTAGTCAATAATTCAAAGATGAAAGTTTGTTAGTCAATACTATTAAAGATATAACACAAGGTATTCTGTTAGATAAAATAAATTCAGAAAGAAATTTAGAAAATATTATAACAATAATGAGACAGAGGAGATTTGAAGATAGTTGAATTAGGGAGGAATATAAGGAAAAAAATTTTCAAAATAGAAATTTTAAGAAAAATATTAGACACAATAATTTTTCTAAACAAAACTCAAATAATCATACTAAAACTCATCAAAATACTAACTATAACTATGCCAATAATAACTCAAGGCAAATTTGTCAAAACTATTATAGAAAATTTAATAACGACGATAGAAATAGAGGTAATTCTTATCAAATGGATAGTAGGTCGTTAACGTTAACGTTAGGTCGTTAACGTTAATAGAAATAATTTTCGTGAATCGGGAAATTTCAGAAACGGTAATAATTTCGGTAACTCGGGAAATTTTAGAAATAATAATGTAAATAGTTCAGGTCCTCATCGCTAATACAATCAACAAAACGATAACAGATAAAATCAACCAGAACCTATGTATATAGTAAATATAGAAAGAGGGAAACAGGCTAATAACGTAGAATGTTTTTTGAACTAGCCTCAGAAGATCTACCCATAATTCAACTTACAATCCAAAATAGAAAATTTCTAGCTTTAATTGATACGGGTTCAAATATAAGTATAATAGATAATAGAGTACGGGGATATAAATTAAAATACCTCATATAAATTTTTCTACTATTAATTCTAAGGACACTATCAATTATAAAGTACATACCCCAGCTCCTAACGAATTAAATGCCCGTATAGGGGCAAAAATTAGATGGAAACAAAAACACATTCCATACAAAAAATACCAATTTATTATAGATAATGATTTACTCACAAACCTTAATGCATTGATAGATTTAGAAGAAGGAATAAACCTTTTTTAATTATAAGAGGTAGATCATGTTTATTGGCGAAATATATGAACTCTTGTTTTCCTCCTTTTTTCTTTTTTTTCCGATGTTTATGTTTCTATAAAATATAACAGAATTAAATTAAATAATGAAAAAATAAAATTAAAAAATAAAAAATAATCCAGATATAAATAATGGGATTTGCACTTTAGAAACTGTTGATAAAAATATAAGAGAACATTTAGATTTAAATAATTTGAACAAAGAGGAATTGAAAAAGATATATGAAATTATTAAAAGATTTAACGAGTTATTCTTTAAAGAGGGTGATAAATTAACAAGTATACCAGAGGTAGAACACGAAATTGTGACTACAACTGATCAACAAATAAACGCTAAATTACATAAATACCCCCCTCAACATGAAACAGAAGTAACGCGTCAGTTTAAAGATATGGAAGAACAGGGTATAATTAAGAAAAGTAGCTCCAAATAGTCAAGCCCATTAGTAGTAATACCAAAGAAAAACGACAATTCAAGAAAAAAGAAATGTAGAATTGTAATCGATTATAGGAGGTTGAACGAGATAACCATCGATGACAAATATCCGCTACCAAATATAGATGCCATACTAGATAAGCTTGGAAAGGCGCAATATTTTACAACATTAGATTTAGCAAAAGGATATAACCAAATTTTGATTAGAAGAAGACAAAAAGAAAACTGCATTTGTGACACCATTTGGATTATATGAATACAACAGGATGCCATTTGGACTAAAGAACGCATCAGCAACATTTCAAAGAATGATTAACGAGATTTTGAGGGATTACATTAATAAAAACTGTGTAGTATATTTAGACGACATTTTGATATTCTTCACTTCTTTAGAAGAACATTAAGGCAATTACAGACACTTTTAAGGTATTAGAAGAGAAACGACTAAAAATACAAATTGATAAGTGCAATTTTATGAGAAAGGAAACTGAGTTTTTAGGACACGTACTAACAAAAGAGGGAATAAAACCTAACGCAGATAAAGTAAAGATAATAGAGAAATTAGAATTACCGAAAACAAAGGATAAGAATTACCGATAAGAAAGGAGGCAATAAGAGCCGTCTTGTCGCAAGAAGGACATCCTGTATGATTTGCATCACGTATACTTAATAAGCATGAAAGTAAAGATAAAAAAGATAAAAGAGAAAAAGATAAAATAGATCGTTGTTCAGATACAAGTAATTCTGATTTTGGAATACTTAATATGGAAGAAAATGGCGACGACATTGCAATGGGAATAGTACACTCAGGAAAAGAGTAACTATTGGATCGCATACCTATAAAAGAAGAAATTGTGAACAAAAAGGAAAAGTGGGTATTTTTTCGGAATTACCAGATTATCAGTATAATCTAGTACAAGAGAAACAAATACAAATGTTTTCTAATTGTAGGCAAATTAAATTTATAAAATGTTCATTTAGGGCACAAGAAATCGAAACAGAAGTAGAAGCTGTTAAACAAATTTCGTTATATCACGTGAAATAAAGTTGTCATTCAGGGATTCAAGAGACATGCAATCTATTAAAAAAAAGAATTTACTATCGTAAACTTTTACAACTAACACACGTAGTAGTAAATCAATGTGAAGTTTGTCAGGAAGTAAAATATGACAGTCACGCAATAAAATCTAAATATAAACAGTCTGAAACTCCAAAGGATATAAACGAAATCATTCATATCGACACATACACCATAATGAAACGAAACTTTTTAACCATAATAGACAAGTTCTCGACATTTGGAACAGTTTATTATCTGACGGATAAAACCCATTTATCTCTAATAGAACAATTGGAAAGTCATTTTAGTAAACTAGGTAAACCAATAAAGATAATAGCAGATAATGAGTTTAAAACAATTCAGGTAAAAGAATTTTTACAGGAAGAGGGAATAAGTTTACATTTAACCAAACCTAATAGTCACACTGGTAATACATCTAGTGATGTAGAAAGACTCCATAATTAATTTGCAGAAAAATTTAGAATATTAAAATCATTAAATAAAAATATGTCAATGGTACGACTAATGCAACAAGCTGTTAGGTATTATAACGAAAGGTATCATTCAACAATTAAAAATATCCCAATAGAGGTTCAAAATCGTAAAATAGAATTTAGTAAAGTAATAGAGAATTTAAGAACAACAAAATAAAAAGAATAAGATAATAAAGTATAACATTATATCGTGTATGTATATAACATTTAGTTTTGTCTATATTTAAAAGGCAACAACAAACACACACATGTCAAGGCAAATTTCATATTTTCATTTTACTCTGTAATAATTCTGTTAAAAAATCTGTAATATCTTTGTATGAAAATTTTATTATTTTGCTAATTTAGTTAACTTCTCTACTGTTTTTGGTATTATTATTTTAGAATCATGTATTGTCACCGAAATTTACATAAACTGTGCCCAAAATTTCAAATCTCTAGCTCAACGGGAAGTGTGTCTAAAATAGTTTGCAAGATTCCACGATTCCTTTAACCACGAGTAAGTTCAATAAAAGCTGTTAATAATAAAATCGCTAATATAATAGAAAAATAAACGGATTTAAAGGTAGCTTTGTATAACAAAAATACATAGGTAAAATTATAATAAAGAAAAATTAGATAAATTAAAAAATTCAGGTGTATACGAAATTAAATGTGATACAACTTCCGCGAATGGTTATTCGGAACACATTAGAGACCTTAATAAAGTCAAATCCAAGTCCAATTTTGCCAATCACTTAATGGAACAAAACCATTCTAGCAATATAAATAACCTTAAAATCTTACATAATTAGAAATTAAAAAAGCTATAAAATAAAATAAATCAATTTTGAACGAACAATTAAAATTGCGAAATTCATTTATGTTAAATATTTGTTTAGATTTGTAATTAATTAGTGATGCCGGAATATATAGGCTTTATAATAAATAAATATAATATTTTAAGAATTATCAAAATAAAATATTAATAAAATTATTTTTTGGACAAAAAGTATAAATAAAAAACTCAATAAAATCAAAATATTTATTTATTCAATAAATCTAATAAAGATGTTCCACAAACTTACGGTTGAAAAAATTCAAGCACAACTATAAACTTAAATTTTGGAAATATTGCCTCCAGCTTTTAACAACAAACACACACATGTCAAGGCAAATTGTATATTTTTATTTTACTTTGTAATAATTTTGTTTTTTGGTATAATTATTTTAGAAATATTACCTCCAGCTTTTATATCAATTTCACGGGCTTTATGGCAGATATATAAATACTATATTGAGATAAATTTTTTTAAAGAAACTTTCATCGTAACAATATAATTTAGAAAATTACAGAAAAATTTGCAATTAAGAATACACCTTCACGGAGCAGACGTCAAATACAGTCAATTGGTGAGTTTCTTGTGGGACAAGACGGTAAGCACCGTCAATTAAAAAATACGTAAAAACGTCCAGACAGTATATGCAGTTAATTTTTCCATTATAAATAAACGCACTACAGTATGTTGTGACCCATTGCAAGCGCTTTTTTAATATATTGTCGTTCCAAAAAATTGTTTTATTTGAATATTTTGTCGCGACGTGTTTGCCTAAAATATGCTTTTGTAAAACGTCAAAGCGGTAAATACCGTCGTAGATGTATTGAAAAATAGTTCATTCAAATTTAACTGACCCGTCGTAACTAAAGGTGAATATTCTTTGTTTATTACTATTAGTAAATTTTGTTGGATGAATTGAGGAGTGTCTGTTCAAAAGGAGATATTTGCACTTTTAACTTTTTTTTCAGACAAGATTTTCTACGATAATTTACGGGAATTGGTGAAGTAAATTTGTGCCTAAACAGTTATTTCCAACTAAAAATTTAGTAGTTGTGGGTGTGTAACAAAAAGCAAGTTATTCTCTTTTTGAAGAGAGAGCAACTGTTTATTTCTTTAATATGTGGGAAAATCATTATATGTCTTTAGGCAATTGTAAAATAATATTACATATGTAGACATATACGTACATATGTATATTATGTAGATACGAGACTCACATCAATTATCAGGCCATGAAGTGCAGAGAGTAAAAGCTCAATAAGGGGCCAGCTTTTAACAAATTTTCACGCAGTCTTATGGAAAAAATAGGGGGCCGACTATAAATCTTGAAATAACACAAAAACCATTTACTTTATTCAATTTGGTCCAAAGAAAAAATTAAAGTCGTATCTTTTTTATGTAAAATTATGTAATTCATTAAAGAAAGATATTTTAAAATATAATATTTTCATTCATAAATATGCATTTAAAAAATTGTCTTCCTTTAAATTTTTTATTTTAAAAACTTTTAAAGATAAATTACCTCAATATCGTAATAGTATACGTCGAGACTACTTTCATACTCTAAAATTTTCTACACGCTTATATAGCTATAATGGAGACTCACATCAATTATTAAATTATTCATACGCGCAATACGCGAAAATCGATTGCAATTCTTGCACAACTACATCATGTGTTTTTAGTTCTTGGCCTGTTTACTTAGGTCTTGTGTAGATATCTGATATTTACGTCAATAAGAGTAATAGATTTTTTGTTTACATGTTTACATATTCAATGTTTACATATTCAATGACATGTTTACATGTTTACATATTCAATGATAGGTATCTAAAACTGTAAATATACGTATCTATACATACATACATTTATATATCTAGTTAGCATTAAGCTTAATTTTTAATCTGTAAATCATAAAAATTCGAAAGATTAAAAAAAAATATTCAGACATACATACATATACACTTTTAACCAAATTCACTGTTTTCTTTACATTTAAATGCCATGGCAAAGTCGAAAAAGAAGTTTTGCATGTCATATATAAGATAAACACTCACATGAGTTATGTATACACATAATAACAAGTAAGTTTGAAATTTTATTAAAAATAAAATTTAAGGACTGGCGAAATATTTTCTAGTATGGTTTGAATTTTGTCACATATTTTAATTAATACATAAATATACCTCTTATTGAACAGTTATTTTCGAATACTTCTATTTCCCGCAATCAGATTTCTAATTCTTACCAAATTTTTAAGAAAAAAAAATATTTGATTTGAATGAGAAAAGTGCATTATTATTGAATTTGTGATGCACAAATAATATACATATGTATGTATCTATGTTTGTACATTTATTACCTATAAATTTTAAAAATCTAGGCTTAAATTTTATTCTTAAAAAATTTCAAAAATACATATGTACATATATGTATGTATATACTTCTTTTTTACTGGTTTACAATTCAATTCAATTTTTAAAATAAAAAAATACAAATCATTTTTCATATTATATTACATACCTCAATGGAAACGACGAATTTTTATTAGAATAATTACGAATACTCATTCCAATGGGCCTTTCCACACGAGTAGTGTCCTCTTTCGTCATTTTTTACTTTTACCTTCGTTTCATACCCTCTTGCCTAAGAACTAAATTTGTGGTGGGGATTTTTAGGAGTAATTTTTTAAACCAAAATTTTAGAGTTTAAAAATTTAGTCCACTAACACAAACAAAAACTCAAATAAAAATTTTTATGAGGGTTACAAAAATTTTATGTGTACATACGTTTCATTCTCGTTTGGAAAATTAAAGAAAAAAGTTTTTGAAACGGTCGCAGCAAATTTTTAAAAAAGTAAAGTGATTTTTGATCTTTCACTTGATGAAATTATTAAAATATATTCTATTGACAAAAAGAAATTATGTGCACAGTACAGAGTTTATTCTATTTCTAGGTACATACATATATAATATATATTATTTAAAAATTACAGGCAAAAAAATCTTATGTTACTTAAATACAAAAAAAAATTTATTTGTTTTATGCGTGCTTTTTTTTTATATTTATTATCTACCTCTCGCAACAAATTTTGTTTTAAAATGAAATATTTACACACACATATAAAAGTAACGACTATCGAGAGGAACAGTGTGGAAATAAAAAAAAGAGGAAAGTAGTCACGAAACGAAAGAGAACACTACTCGTCTGGAAAGGCCCAATAATAGCAAATTTTTATATACATATGTACAATGCACACATTTTTTAGATTTTATTTTTACAAAATAAAATGTATATCATTTGTGTATGATATACATTCATACACAATTTGTCAGTAACTCAATAAACCTTACATATATTATACACACTCATTCATCATATTATACACACACTTACATATTATGTTCACATTCATTCTTTACACAAAACAGAAAAAAACAAAAAAGAAACAACAAAACAAAAAATATGTAGATAAATACTTAATATTACATAGCTACATATGTATATAAATACATACATTTTTATATCATTCATATTCAAATTTCAAACTATATGTACAGCAACCGTCTATATTGTATAGAAACACAAAAAAAAAAAAAAAAAAAAATACGTATAGCTATTATAGATACCTAACACTACGTAGCTCTATAAATACATTTGTATAATGTATATGATTCATATTCAAATTTCAAACTATATGTATAGCAATAGCATATATTGTATAGAAACATAAACATCGGAAAAAAAAAGAAAAAAGGAGGAAAACAAAGGTTCATATTTCGCCAATAAAAATGATCTACCTCTTATAATTAAAAAAGGAACATGTTCAAATACAGATAACAAATATGCTAATGCTTTAACATCTATCAATAATAAAATATATAATAATAAATAATGTAACTAGATGTTAAGATGTTATAACAATAGTAGGTAGTAAGTAGGTTCATTTTGCTGAAGTAATTAATAAATAATAAATTAGCGAGACTAGACATGTTTAAAGATTAATAAAGTAATTAGACTAAAAGAGTCGCTGTTAATGATTATAGTTTTTAAGATTACATATTAAAAAAGAAATGTAATAATAAAGTAATTAGATAAAGACTAAGATATTTCCTAAGATATTTTTTTTGGCATATCTAAATACCGGACAATATAATTGGCGCACCGTTGGTATCAATAAAAATAAATATACGTTGGTAAATTGAATAAATCAATTAAATAAATTAAGAGTGTTTTTTTTTTTGCATATCTAAATACCAGAAAATATAATTGGAGCAGTCGGTAGGAACAAACGAAAATTGTTTAAATTAGTGAAATAACGTTTATTAAGTACAGACGTATTATGAAATAACGTTTATTAAGTACAGACGTGTTTTTTTATCGATTAAAAAAATTTTTTTCTATAAATACGGTAAAATTGAAAATAAAAGGTAAAAACAAAGAAAATAATATTCAGCATTTTTTATTTTTTATTTTAATTAATAATTACCAACTATGGCGTCGTGCCAAAAGTGCAAAATAAAAATAAAGGGAGAAACTGGAATAGAATGTGCAGGAGTGTGTAAGAAAATATACCACGAAGCTTTTGGATGTTCAGGTTTGGATCAATCATCAATTAACATGATATGTGCTAATCAAAATATTAAATTTATATTTGACGACTGTGTTCTGTATATTCAAATTATAGACCTAGTCCTTCAAAATATGGAAAGAGTGCTGGGAAAAAGTAATGATCAGCTGAAAGAGTACAAAGAAGAGTTTGATAGAGCTATCAAAAATAACGAGAAAGAAGTTATCGATTTACTAAAGGCAATTGAAACTAATTATATGAAACGGTTGGAGGAAATCAAATTTAGTCAACAAAAAGAATTAGATAAAATGGCAAAATTTACAGAGTCTTTAAAAATCAAAGCGAGAAGGTGAACGAACAATTTATGAATGTAATAAAAAAAAGTGATGAGATATGCAATAAACTTACTAATACTGGGATTGAAAAAAAAATAAATACAGGTCATACGGTGTCATTTGCCGATAATGTGAAAAATACAATAAGCGGTTCTGATATCATAATGAAAAAAGAACTATCTTTAATTGTAAAACCGAGGAGTAAGCAAAAAAATGAAAAAACAAAGAGTGATTTGAATACAAAGGTGGATCCAAAAAATTTTAAAATTAAAAAAGTTTTTAATAGAAAAAATGGTATAATTTTAATTGAAACTGATACAAAGGAAGATCGGGAAAAAATAAGAAATGAATTAGAACTAAAATTGAATGAAAATTATGAGATAAAAATACCAGTAGAAATGAAACCAAAAATAGAAATTGTTCACATTAATCAGAAATATAGTGAAATAGAAATAATTGAAAAGTTAAAAAAACAAAATGATTTCCTTGAAATGAGTGAAATGAAAGTGCTAAAAACATATTCTGTTAAAAACTATAATAAGAAAATGTTTAACATAGTTATTGAAGTTGATAAGGAGTCATTTCCTAAAATTTTGGCACATGAAAAAGTTTGCATAGGTTGGGAAAGATACAAAGTCTTCGACGTTATAAACATTCCAAGATGTTTTAAGTGTAAAGGCTTTAATCATAAATCAGCTGAATGTAGGAATGCGGAAACATGCTTGAAATGCCATCAGGAACATAAAACTAGCGAATGCAAGCAAGAACATATTAATAAGTGCATAAACTATTTGAAATACAATGAAAAATTAAAAATCAATGTGGATGTTAATCATAATACATTAAGTAGAACCTGCCCGGCTTTTCAGCATAAACTAACTTTAAAAAAACAAAAAATAGGCTACTAGCTATCACAGATGATGGGAAAAGATCACAATAAAACAATTGAAATAATATGAAATAATGCTAATTATAATGATAATAATAATGATAATTGTAGTAATACACAAATAGAATTGAAATTAATAGCAACAATACCGATATCAATAATAACAATAGTAATAATAATAATAACACTGATAATAATGATAATATTAATAATAGCAATATGAATAATAATAACAATAAGTATAATAATAACAATAAAAATAATAATAACAATGATGATAATCATAGTAATAATAATATTAATAAGAATGCAGTAAGCAATAAAAATGTTAATCATAAAATGCGAAAACATATAAAGAAGAAAAAAACCTTTAGCTTACTTAAATATGTTCCTAAGGTATGGTCAAAAAAAACTAATAGTAATAATACAAAATTGAAAATTATTAAAAGTAATTCTAATGGAATCAAAAATGATACATTGCATCAACGAAATGAAATAAATAACATTAAAACAGAAAATAAAAACAATAGTACCATAGAAAATAAAGTTAGTGATAATTGTACTCTTACTTCTTTGCAACCTAAGCCGTTAAGCTGTTCTCAAAATAGTAATAGCTTTATTGATCCAATGGCTTCACCAATCGTTAAAATGACAAGAAAAGCGATCGCAGACGGTGATAGCATATATATACTCTCCCGATTAAGAGATAACAGGATTTATAATAATGTAAGGATATATCTATCATACTTTCACAATGAAGATGATGTCTGTATTGAAGGTATTACAAAAACAAACATCAAAGTACTTATTGATCAAGAATGGTTTCCAACGGATTACGAAGAATTAAGTAGAATATATTATAGATATCATGTAAGCAGAGGTATTCCCCATGAAGATGTTAAAAAAGATCTAAAAATGCACAGACACCATATTGACAACAAACACAGAGAGAATCTTCAAAAACAAAGAGAAACTTGGCGTAATAATATGATAGGTATTCCATAATTATAGAACCAAATGAAAACAATATAGGTGAACTCAACATTTTGTACTTGAACATCTGCAGCTTAAGAAATAAATTGTTCGAACTTGAGATTCTTATAAATGAATGTGGACCAGTTGATATTGTAATAGTTACAGAAGTATGGTTATATGATAGTGAGATTGGAATCTTTAACTTACCTAAATTTAAAGCAGTATACAACTGTAGGAATAAAAATATTTGTTATAATGGTATGACACAAACAAATATCAAAGTGCTAATCGATCAAGAAGGATTACCAACAGATTATAAAGAACTACGTAGTATATATTATAAATATCATGAAAATATAAGAGTCTCTCATGAGGATGTTATAAAGGATCTAAAATCGTATAGAAATCACATTGATAATAAATATCGAGAGTACCTGCAAAAAATAAGAGAAAACTGGCAAAATTATATGATAAGCATTCCATAATGATCAATCACCCAAATATAAGAAAACAAATAGGGAACCTAAATATTTTATACTTAAATATCTGTAGCATAAGAAATAAAATATTAGAATTAGAAGTTTTAATCACAGAGCTCAAGGATATTGATATAGTAGTACTTACAGAGGTATGGATATTCGACAACGAAATTGATGTACATAATATCCCCAATTGTAAGGCGGTTTATAACTGCAGAAAAGAAAAAAGGGGGGGGAGGAACAGCATTTTTGTAAAGGATAACATTTACTTTAATGTAGTGTAAAACTCTAATAGATCATATAATAACAAACTTTAATGAAAAATATCAGGTTTCTGTTACTATAAAGGATAACAGTTTATCTGATCACCAAATAGCCGTAACATCAATCAAAGCAATTAATGTTAAGAAAATACCTATGCAAAACTATACTATAAATAAAACAGACTATATTCAAATGTGTAACATCGTAAAAACTAAAATAGGAAATACAAACATTATGGAAATTGATACACTAGTTAAAACAATACAGGAAGCAAAAGAATTGTGTACTAAAACAGTTAAAGTCAGAACTAGAAATAATAGCTGGATTACACCCATGATATTTGAAAAACTTAAAATTAGAAAATCCCTATATGATGCACATACAAAAGATCCAAACAATAGGGAAAAAAGAGTAAAATATATTCTATTCAAAAAGAAAGTAGAAAAATTAATAAGGGAAGCTAAAAATAATCATGTTATTAAAAGTATTGAAAAAGCAGGGAATGATTCTAGGAAAGTATGGAAATTATTAAATAATACTATAAAAAATAAGAATGACCAAAAGACTGAAACTATTACTTACGTTTTAAAGAAAAATGGCGAGAAAACAATTAATGAAAATGAGACAGCAGATACTATTAATAAATTTTTTAACAAAATAAGTAAAGGTATTCTAACTGAGAGTCGGAATTGTGGTACAGTTAATAATGCTGCCTATAAAATATATAATAGTAAATCGTTATTTCTTACTCCAGTTACACAAGATGAAATCTATCAAAGTATCATGAAATTAAATAAAAATGCAACTCCAGGATTAGATAAAATTACAGTTAAAGACTTACAGGAATTGGTTAATGTTATAAAACAACATTTAGAGATAATAATCAATAAGTGTTTTACAGAAGGAATATTTCCAGATCAACTTAAAAAAGCCTTTATAGTTCCTATACATAAATCTGGGTTAAAAGAAGATTGTAATAATTATAGGCCAATCTCAATTTTAAATTCTATATCAAAAATATTTGAAAAAGCAATTAATATAAGAATTAGAAATTTTATTACACAAACAATTGGCTTTGATACCAATCAATATGGTTTCTTAGAAAATAGTGGCACAGAGTCAGCCATTACAGTAACATTGGAGAAAATCTATGATGCATTAGATGATGGTTTCTATGTAGGTGCGATATTTATTGATTTAACAAAACCATTTGACATGGTAAATCATTCCAGATTACTTAATTTCTTAGAGAACATGGGAATAAGATGAAATTGTAATCTCTTATTAAAAAGTTATTTAACAAATAGGACCCAATGCGTTAAAATAAACCAAATTTTGAGCGATGAACTATTAATAAAAACAGGTGTACCACAAGGGTCTCTTCTTGGGACGCTTTTATACTTACTATATATAATGAACATACCAAAAAATAATATCATGTCAATATACAATATTTATGCGGATGACACCAACCTGATTGCAAAAGCTAAAACAATGAAAGAATTGGAAGGTGTACTAAATAAGCACTTGGAAATATTATGTAATTGGTTAGAGTATAATGAGCTAAGTATAAATGCCAAAAAAACTAATTACATAATATTCAAAACCCAGAAACAAAAATATGATGATATTACTCTGAAGATAAAAAATAATATAATTCAAAGAGTAGATAGCGTTCAATATTTAGGAATGATATTTGATGAAAATTTAAGATGGGATAATCACATTAAAAAAATTAAGAAACAAATTACCCCTATATGTATGGCTATAAAAAGATCTGGTGGCATTCCATATCATGCAGCTAAGCTTGTTTACAATGGTCACATTTTAGCAAGAATTAGATATAATATATGCAGCTGGATTCACTTTTCAAAATTTCACGTAAATTCGATTGGAACTATAATGAATAAGGCATTAAAAATTTTATTTAAAATAAATCCTAAAACTAGTACTAGGAAATTATACAAAGTAACTAATGTACTTGATATAAATCAACTAATTTATTTTGATAAATGTAAATACATTTATAATATACTAAATAGTAATTTCAAGTCAAAATTAATTCTAAATAATAGGGAGAATGTACATAATTATTTTACTAGACATAGAAAAAATATTGTAATAAAAGCTAGAACATCCAAACAACAAAAAAGCTTAAAATGTAGTGCAATTAAACTCTTCAACTCTTTACCTACGGAAATTAAAAATTGTCAAAATGTAGCGATATTTAAAATTAAACTTAAAAAATATATAAAAAATTTTAGAAATTAAAGTAGTTAAAATTATATTTAAAAGTAAAATTAGTGGTAATTAATATTAATTTGTATTTAAATTTTAATTTCTTATACATAATTTTATATTTATATTGTAAAATTATCTAAAATTAAATAAATTATTATAATAAAAAAAAAAAAAAAAAACAGGTTCAAAAGAACTATCAACTAAAGAACTTAAGATATTGTTAAACTAATAACATTTTTATATATATATATATGTATAGTTAATATTAAAAGTGGTTAACAAAAAGCTCCAAAATTGCTCGCAGAAACAAGCATAAAATTTAACTATCTTTATTAAATGGTGGAAATATACAATTTACAAATTCAAAGACACCAACTCACATTAAAGTGTATGACCGAATTCAATAAATTTGACATACAATGAGATACTATAATGGCAGCACAATTACAAGAGGAAGTGGTTAGACAGCAGGCTCAAATCCAAGAACTAATGAATCAGATAAGAACAATGCAGGTAAATTATCGACCAGTACAACAGCCAGTAGCAGCATCATCAAATCAATGTAACAACCAAGACTTTGTGTACAAGCGAATAAGATACATGTCTCCATTTACGGGACAAAATGATATAAGTATTAACTCTTTTATAAATACAGTAGAGTTCTACTTATCTGAAGTAACAGATGCAGAATTGAAAAAAAAAATGGTAAAGGCCATTTTTTTTGAAAAGATACAAGGCGAAGCAAATTATGCCGTTATCAATCTACCAGATCCTACAGATTGGGAGGATATAAATATAATGCTTAGAATGCAGTATAAGCCTGACATGGAACCATCCGACATCTATAAGAAAATTAGCAGCATTAGGGTGAACTCGGTAAGTGAATTAGCAACAATTGTCCAGAAAATTAAATATAAGGCAGATGAAATTAGTATTTTTTACAAAGATAACACATATATAGATTTAATTAATGTAGAAAGTTTGTTAGTCAATACTATTAAAGATTTCAAAATAAAAATTTTAACAAAAATATTAGACATAATAATTTTTCTAAACAAAACTCAAATAATTATACTAAAACTCATCAAAATACTAACTATAACTATGCCAATAATAACTCAGGACAAATTTGTCAAAACTATTATAGAAAATTTAATAACGACGATAGAAATAGAGGCAATTCTTATCAAATGGATAGTAGGTCAGGTAACGTTAATAGAAATAATTTTCGTGAATCGGAAAATTTCAGAAACGGTAATAATTTCGGTAACTCGGGAAATTTTAGAAATAATATTGTAAATAGTTCAGGTCCTCATCGCTAATACAATCAACAAAACGATAACAGATAAAATCAACCAGAACCTATGTATATAGTAAATATAGAAAGAGGGAAACAGGCTAATAACGTAGAATGTTTTTTGAACTAGCCTCAGAAGATCTACCCATAATTCAACTTACAATCCAAAATAGAAAATTTCTCGCTTTAATAGATACGGGTTCAACTCTAAGTATAATAGATAATAGAGTACGGGGATATAAGGAAATTAAAATACCTCCTATACATTTTTCTACTATTAATTCTAACGACACTATCAATTATAAAGTACATACCCCAGCCCCTAACGAATTAAATGCCCCTATAGGTGCAAAAAATAGATGGAAACAAAAACACCTTCCATACAGAAAGTACCAATTTATTATAGGTAATGATTTACTCACAAACCTTAATGCATTGATAGATTTAGAAGAAGGAATAATTAAATTAAATAATGGAAAAATAAAATTATAAAATAAAAAATAATCCATATATAAATAATGAGGTTTGCACTTTAGAAACGGTTGATAAAAATATAAGAGAACATTTAGATTTAAATCATTTGAACAAAGAGGAATTAAAAAAGATAAATGAAATTATTAAAAGATTTAACGAGTTATTCTTTAAAGGGGGTGATAAATTAACAAGTATACCAGAGGTAGAACACGAAATTGTGACTACAACTGATCAAATAATAAACGCTAAATTATATAAATACCCCCCTCAACATGAAACAGAAGTAACGCGTCAGATTAAAGATATGGAAGAACAGGGTATAATTAGGAAAAGTAGCTCCAAATAGTCAAGCCCATTAGTAGTAATGCCAAAGAAGAACGACAATTCAAGAAAAATGAAATTTAGAATTGTAATCGATTATAGGAGGTCGAACGAGATAACCATCGATGACAAATATCCGCTACCAAATATAGATGCCATACTAGATAAGCTTGGAAAGGCGCAATATTTTACAACATTAGATTTAGCAAAAGGATATCACCAAATTTTGATTAGAAGAAGACAAAAAGAAAACTGCATTTGTGACACCATTTGGATTATATGAATACAACAGGATGCCATTTGGACTAAAGAACGCATCAGCAACATTTCAAAGAATGATTAACGAGATTTTGAGGGATTATATTAATGAAAACTGTGTAGTATATTTAGACTACATTTTGATATTCTTCACTTCTTTAGAAGAACATATTAAGGCAATTACAGACACTTTTAAGGTATTAGAAGAGAAACGACTAAAAATACAAATTGATAAGTGCAATTTTATGAGAAAGGAAACTGAGTTTTTAGGACACGTACTAACAAAAGAGGGAATAAAACCTAACGCAGATAAAGTAAAGATAATAGAGAAATTAGAATTACCGAAAGCAAAGAGACAAATAAAGAGTTTCTTAGGGTTAACAGGCTATTACAGAAAATTTGTAAAATACTACGCTAAAGTGGCACAACCCATTACGAAATATTAAAAAAATTATGAAAGTTAATATTAACGATCCCAATTATATAGAAGCTTTTGAGAAATTAGAGAATTTTATATCACTAGTCATCGAATTCTCAAATACCCTAATTTTGAGAAATCTTTTCTTTTAACAACGGATGCTTCAAGTTACGCAATAGGAGCCGTCTTGTTGCAGGAAGAACATCCTGTATGTTTTGCATAACGTACACTTAATAAGCATGAAAGTAATTATTCAGTCACAGATAAGGAATTTTTAGCAATCATGTGGGCAGTAGGTTATTTTAGACCATATTTATATGGAAACTAGTTTAAAATTTTTACGGATCACCAGCCGATAAAATTTCTACAAGCCAAATATAAAGGGAAATATTTATCTCCTAGGCACCAGATATGGTTACTGAAACTGGGGGAATATCAATTTGAAATAGAATATGTAAAAAGAAAAGAGAATAAGGTTGCAGATTTCTTAAGTAGAATCGATTTTAATGAGGACATTTAGTAAGAGGAGGGAGAAAAAGGTAAAATATTTTTATAGATATTTAAAGATAAAGATAAAGTATTTTTTCGGAATTACCAGATTATCAGTATAATGTAGTACAAGAGAAACTAATAGAAATGTTCTCTAAATTTAGGCAAATTAAATTTATATAATGTTCATTTAGGGCACATGAAATCAAAAAAGAAGTAGAAGCTGTTAAACAAATTTCGTTATATCACGTGAAGGAAAGTTGTCATTCAGGGTCTCATACAATCAATTAAAAAAAAGAATTTACTATCTTAAATTTTTACAACTAACACAAGTAGTAGTAAATCAATGTGAAGTTTGACAGGAAATAAAATATGATAGACATCCAATAAAATCTAAATATAAACAGTCTGAAACTCCAAAGGATATAAACAAAATCATTCATATCGACACATACACCATAATGAAACAAAACTTTTTAACCATAATAGACAAGTTCTCGAAATTCGGAACAGTTTATTATTTGACGGATAAAACCCATTTATCTCTAATAGAACAATTGGAAAGTCATTTTAGTAAACTAGGTAAACCAAAAAAGATAATAGTAGATATTGAGTTTAAAACAATTCAAGTAAAAGAATTTTTACAGGAAGAGGGAATAAGTTTATATTTAACCAAACCTAATAGTCACACTGGTAATATATCTAGTGATGTAGAAAGACTCTATAATTCATTAGCAGAAAAATTTAGAATATTAAAATCATTAAATAAAAATATGTCAATGGTACGATTAATGCAACAAGCTGTTAGGTATTATAACGAAAGGTATCATTCAACAATTAAAAATATCCCAATAGAGGTTCAAAATCGTAAAATAGAATTTAGTAAAGTAATAGAGAATTTAAGAACAATAAAAATAAAAAGAATAAGATTAAAACTATTTTTAGACAAAAAAAACGCTCTTTGTTATTTATTCGTCGTATATTAATTCGAATGTTACGTACTTAAAATTCCGAATGGAAAAACAGAAAACGAATTGTCTTTACAACTGCCCAAAGACATATAATGATTTTCCTTCAAATATTAAAGAAATAGACAGTTCCTCTCTCTTCAAAAAGAGAATAACTTGCTTTTTGTTACATACCCACAACTACTAAATTTTTAGTTGGAAATAACTCTTTAGTCATAAATTAACATTCATCAATTCACGTAAATTATCCTAGAGTATCTTATCTCAAAAAAGTTGGAAGTGCAAATATCTTCTTTTGATCAGACACTCCTCAATTCATCTAACAAAATTTACTAATAGTAGTAAACAAAGAATATCCACCTTTACTTACGACGGGTCAATTAAATTTGAATGAACTATTTGTCAATAAATCTACGATGGTATTTACCGCTTTGACGTTTTACTAAAGCATATTTTAGGCAAACACGTCGCGACAAAATATTCAAATAAAACAATTTTTTGGAACGACAATATATTAAAAAAGTGCTTGTAATGGGTCACAACATACTGTAGTACGTTTATTTATAATGGAAATATTAACTGCAAATACTGTCTTGATGTTTCTACTTATTTTTTAATTGACGGTGTTTACCGTCTTATCCCACATGAAACTCACCAATTGACTGTATTTGACGTCTGCTCCGTGAAGGTGTATTCTTCTTGTAATTGCAAATTTTTCTGTAATTTTTTAAATTATATTGTTGCGATGTAAGTTTCTTTAAAAAAATTTATCTCAATATAGTATTTATATATGTGCTATAAAGCCAGTGAAATTGATATAAAAGCTGGAGGCAATATTTCTAAAATAATAATACCAAAAAACAGAATTATTACAAAGTAAAATAAAAATATGAAATTTGCCTTGACATATGTATGTTTGTTAAAAGCTGGAGGCAATATTTCCAAAATTTAAGTTTATAGTTGTGCTTGAATTTTTTCAACCATAAGTTTGTCGAACATCTTTGTTAGATTTATTGAGTAAAAAAATGTTTTTTATTTATACTTTTTGTCCAAAAAATAATTTTATTAATATTTTATTTTGATAATTCTTAAAATATTATATTTATTTATTATAAAGCATATATATATTGCGGCATCACTGCCATCATCAGGGCGAATATAATTTAATACTAAACATGAATAATTTTCTTATTTTTTAATATTACATTTATACCTACTAATTAATTACAAATCTAAACAAATATTTAACATAAATGAATTTCGCAATTTTAATTGTTCGTTCAAAATTGATTTATTTTGTTTTATAGCCTTTTTAATTTCTAATTATCTACAATTTTAAGATTATTTATATTGCTAGAATGGTTTTGTTCCATTAAGTGATTGGCAAAATTGGACTTGGATTTGACTTTATTAAGGTCTCTAGTGTGTTCCGAATAACGAATCGCGGAAGTTGTATCACATTTAATTTCGTATACACCTGAATTTTTTAATTTATCTAATTTTTCTTTATTAAAATTTTACCTATGTATATTTGTTATTCAAAGCTACATTTAAATCCGTTTATTTTTCTATTATATTAGCGATTTTATTATTAACAGCTTTTATTGATCTTACTCGTGGTAAAAGGAATCGTGGAATCTTGCAAGCTATTTAGACACACTTCCCGTTGAGCTAGAGATTTGAAATTTTGGGCGCAGTTTATGTAAATTCCGGTAAAATAATAATACCAAAAACAGCAGAGAAGTTAAGTAAATTAGCAAAATAATAAAATTTTCATACAAATATATTACAGATTTTTTAACAGAATTATTACAGAGTAAAATGAAAATATGAAATTTGCCTTGACATGTGTGTGTTTTTTGTTGCCTTTTAAATATAGACAAAACTAATTGTTATATACATACACAATGTAATGTTATACATTTAGTTTATACATTTTTTTCTTTCATGAAACACACAAACAAAGAAACAGTAATCATTTTTAAATTTTTGTTTGTTGCAATATCCATACATATGCATATTATGTAGATATCTGATATTTACGTTAACAAGAGTAATAGATTTTTTGTTTACATGCGATTTAAGTACCTACATATATTAGAATTCGATGATAGGTATCTAAAAATGGAAATATACGTATCCATACATACATACATACATATATCTAGTTAACATTAAGCTTAATTTTTAATCTGTAAATCATAAGAATTCGAAAGATTAAAAAAAAATATTCGCACGTCCATATAGACACTATATCTAAATATAATAAAAGACAAGTTGCTGCTGCTGAGTAGCGTGCCCTACTGTTATGTTAAATGTTAATTTAACAAATGTTATACTATGAAAAGAAAGAAACGTACATCTGATATTTACCCATATAACAGATAGAAAACAATAAATATTATAATGTTATGCTATGAAATGAAAGAAAAAACAAGGCAGTGTATAAATCAAAGTTTTTAGAGGGTCGTATTTTTAAGTAGAACATTATAAAATTGCAATATTTTTATTTAAATTTTGCTAAGTAACATTTTCTTAATTTTTTAAAAATTTTGCCAAAAAGAGAACAAAAATGTTACTTTGATTGTTTTTAAATATTTTTAAAGAAAAAAAGAACTATTAAAATGTTATGATTTTAAAAGAAAAAAACATACGTCTGATATTTACGTACCTACATAAAAGATAGAAAAAGGAAAAAAAAAATGTTATGCTATGGAAAGAACGAAAAGTCCATCTGATATTGAGGTACATAACAGATAGAAAAAAAGAAATATCAAAATGTTATGCTATGAAAAGAAAGAAAAAATAAGGCAGTGTATAAATCAAAGTTTTTAAAGGGTCGGATTTTTAAGTAGAACATTATAAAATTGCAATAATATTTTTATTTAAATTTTGCTAAGTAACATTTTCTTAATTTTTTAAAAATTTTGCCATAATATAGTACAATTTAAGAATCAGAAGTTTAGCCCATAATATAGATATATGAATAAAAATATGGGTATACATATATTAGATTTATTATATATTTATTATTTTTTATATAGGCAACAGTTATTTATATGAATGAATGGACGGTAAACATAAACGAACAAAAAAAAAATTCAGAATGTTCTATAGGTTATAATTTATATTTTTAAATATACTGTATGTATAAATTTAATATTTAAAAAACAATAAAAGAAATACTTAGCGTACGTAAATAACAGATAACAAAAAAAAAATAAATGTAATACTGCGAAGAAAAATAAAAACGAATAGGAAAAAAAGAGAACAAAAAATGTTACTTTGACTGTTTTTAAATATTTTTAAAGAAAAAAAGAACTATTAAAATGTTATGATTTTAAAAGAAAAAAACATACCTCTGATATTTACGTACATAACAGATAGAAAAAAGAAATATTAAATGTTATGCTATGAAAAGAGAGAAACGTACATCTGATATTTAGGTACATAACAGATAGAAAAAAAGAATTAAAATGTTATGCTATAAAAAGAATGAAAAAACAAGGCAGTGCATAAATCAAAGTTTTTAAAGAGTTGCATTTTTAAGTAGAAATTATAAAAAAATAAAGCAGTGCGTAAAACCAAAGCTTTTAAAGGAGCGCAATTTAAATTATAAAATCACAATTTTCAATTAAATTTTGAATGTGTAACATTTTCTTAATTTTATGCTTCTTTTATGATTTTTATTTTCTAAATCTTCAACATTATATGCACAGCCAATTTTTATTGTTTTACATAAAAGGTGCGTAAAACTTACGGTGTGAGAATTTGTAGAGAAAGCGATAGATAAAGAGACAGAATATTATTACGGAAAGAGTAAAAATTTGTTTGAAAAATATAACAAAAAAAGTTTTGAAGCATTTGCTATGGCAACCATAGAAAAATATAACAAGTGTACTATATATTATAATTAGGTAAATGCATCAGATCGGTATAGTTTAGTTTCAAAATTATAAAGTTTGATACTGTATTTTTTTCGAAGCGAAAATTTTTGTTACTATTGGCAAAAATTTATTTACCATTGATTTTTAATCCAACCTTTGGTTTTTTAATCCAAAGCTTGATAAAGAAATTTACAAGAGATGAGATTTATTAAATAATCATTTTTATTACATTTTTGAAAGAAACTACTTCACAGCATCATTGAGGTTTTTCATTATTTAAAACACTTTAGCAATAAATTTTACATTTATCAATATCTAAATATAATACATATTATAAGTATTTGAATAAATTTACTAAAATTAAATTGTTCATAAAACTGAGGAAACTTTCACAAAAGCTATATTTTTTTACTTATACCCGTCGTATGACGGGCTTTTTTACTAGTATTAAATATTATATAATAATAAAAATGATCTACCTCTTATAATTAAAAAAGGAACATGTTCAAATACAGATAACAAATATGCTAATGTTTTAACATCTAGCAATAATAAAATATATAATAATAAATAATGTAACGAGATTAAGATGTTATAACAATAGTAGGTAGTAAGTAAGTTAATTTTGCTAAAATAATTTTATAAATAATAGATTAGCAAGACTAGACATGTTTAATGATTAATAAAGTAATTATACTAAAAGAGTCGCTGTTAATGATTGTAGTTTTTAAGATAACATATTAAAAACGAGGAAGAATACAGTTGCCTTTGTCAACTCTTCGATATCCGTACGAACCGTTAGTATGTTCACAGCCTGTCACTCTGCTCACAATATTATTTTTTTAATATTTTAGTATTTTAAAATAATTTGGGTGAATTTTATAATTTCTAGAACTATGGGTTGTACATATATTCAAACTATATGTTTATATGTACATTCTTCAAAAGCAGATTCTAACCTTTCACATAACGATTATCAATCCAAAACTTTTTCAAGTATTATATAGTACCATTTAATACTAAGCGGTAAATGTATATTAAATTTACTTAGTACAAAATAGTAAATATAATTTTAAATACATATTATATTATATTATATTTAAATATTCCATTGACAGAATAATTTCTTATAAGTACAATAAAATACATATATGTATGTAAATACGGCACTATATAATATACATCTATACTCTTATCATTCATTCACTAGTGACATATACGATATGTAAATAAATATGATATTATATAAGTATGTATATATATTAATATCATATAAATAAAAATTCTTCAAGCAACCGTTATGTTGTTTATTTATTTACATTTTTATGTACTACGCATTATATCCTCAACAATTTCAAATTATCGAGTAAAACAAAATGGAAAAAATTCGTTAAAGAAATTTGTTAGAAAATTTGAAAAAATCAAGGAACACTTTCGTCAATTATAAAGTAACCCTTTATTATTAAAAAAAAGTTGTTAACAGAAATAAGAGTATAATGTTGAAGCTTTAATTTTTGTGTATTACTTCAAAAAAATTTTAACAGGTGTTCAAGTTACAGGTGTTTAAAAATAGCAAATTTTCAGTTTTTGACCCCTTACAGCTCCTAAGCGGGGAGTGATACAAAAAAATGTTTTGAAATAACTCATACTTATTTTCAAAGATCTAACTTCTGTCAAAATTTCAAGTTTCCAACTTAAACCATTTAGAAGATAGAAGGGTTAAAAGATTTTGCAAAATTTGAGTTTCACATAACGGTAAATTAAGACACCGTATGCCACAAATATATATTTATTGTATATATACTTTTAAAGCTAATAAAAGTAGTAATCGTTTGGCGTTTTCAAAATGAAGATATATCTTACACAACTTGTGCTATAACAATTTAAATATAGAGCTTTTTTGAACCTTTGGGGAGCTGTAGCTCCGTAACGGGTGGGGCTACAAAAAAAGTTATTAAAAATAAAATTAATATTTTTGTGAGATCTATCAGTAGTTAAAATTTCATAGCTCTATTGCAAAAAAAATGTGGGGATCTAAAAGTTAGGTGTTCGAGAGCTATCCTAAGGCTTGGTCCAAACTCAACCAAAAAACATAGGGAACCTACAAATTACTCCCAAAATATTTTGTATAAATTTCAAGATTCTAGCTTTCTTAGTTTTTGAGTTAGCGTGCTGACGGACGGACGGACATGGCTCAAAAGTCTTAGAATTTTTTTCTGATCCGATCCATACCTTTGAAGTTATATCTAGCTCGCTTATTTCGAGGTGTTACAAACGGAGGAGTAATTTTATTATACCCGATCCTATCGTACGGGTATAAAGAAATGTAATAGACAAAGACTAAGATATTTCCTTTGTTTTAAGAATAAGAAAATAATATAAATAGATGTAAGAAAGAAAATCAGTCAGTCTGAATTAATCCTGTAACTCGGTAATTACTACCGTTGGTATCACTAAAAATAAAAACAAATATACGTTTTTTTTGTTTTTTTTTTTTTGGCATATCTAAATACAAGAAAATATAACTGGCGCACCGTTGGTATCAATAAAAATAAATATAGGTTGTTAAAAACAAATTAAACGTGTTTTTTTTTTTTGGTATATGTAAATACCAGAAAATATAATTGGCGCTGTCGGTAGGATTATTCTAAAACGGATGATCCAGTCAAACAAACGAAAATTTGTTAAATTACTGAAAACAAGTTCAAAGGAACTATCAAATAAAGAACTTAAGATATTGTTAAACTAATAACATTTTTTTATATATATATATAGTTAATATTAAAAGTGGTTAACAAAGAGCTCCAAAATTGCTCGCAGAAACAAACATAAAATTTAACTATCTTTATTACAGAGTGGAAATATAGAATTTGCAAATTCAAAGACACCAACTCGCATTAAAGCGTTTGACCGAATTTAATAAATTTGACATACAACGAGATACTATAATGGCAGCACAATTACAAGAGGAAGTGGTTAGACAGCAGGCTCAAATCCAAGAACTAATGAATCAGATAAGAACAATGCAGATAAATTATCCGCCAGTATAACAGCCAGTAGCAGCATCATCAAATCAATGTAACAACCAAGACTTTGTGTACAAGCGAATAAGATACATGTCTTCATTTACGGGAGAAAATGATATAAGTATTAACTCTTTTATAAATACAGTAGAGTTCTACTTATCTGAAGTAACAGATGCAGATTTGAAAAAGGAAATGGTAAGAGCCATTTTTTTTGAAAAGATACAAGGCGAAGCAAATTATGCCGTTATCAATCTACCAGATCCTAAAGATTGGGAGGATATAAAATTAATGCTTAGAATGCAGTATAAGCCTGAAATGGAACCATCCGACATCTATAAGAAAATTAGCAGCATTAGGGCGAACTCGGTAAGTGAATTAAGAACAATTGTCCAGAAAATTAAATATAAGTCAGATGAAATTAGTATAGAAATAGAGGCAATTCTTATCAAATGGACAATAGGTCCGGTAAGTTAATAGAAATAATTTTCGTGAATCGGGAAATTTCAGAAACGGTAATAATTTCGGTAGCTCGGGGAATTTTAGAAATAATAATGTAAATAGTTCAGGTCCTTATTGCCAATACAACCAACAAAACGATAACAGATAAAATCAACCAGAACCTATGGATATAGCAAATATAGAAAGAGCGAAACAGACTAATAACGTAGAGTTTTTTATGAATTAGCCTCGGAAGATCTACCCATAATTCAACTTACAATCCAAAGTAGAAAATTTCTCGCTTTAATAGGTACGGATTCAACTCTAAGTATAATAGATAATAGAGTACGGGGATATAAGGAAATTAAAATACCTCCTATACATTTTTCTACTATTAATTCTAAGGACACTATCAATTGTGAAGTACATACCATAGCCCCTACGAATTAAATGCCCGTATAAGGGCAAAAATTAAATGGAAACAAAAACACATTCCATACAAAAAATACCAATTTATTATAGATAATGATTTACTCACAAACCTTAATGCATTGATAGATTTAGAAGAAGAAATAATTAAATTAAATAATGAAAAAATAAAATTAAAAAATAAAAAATAATCCATATATAAATAATGAGTTTTGCACTTTAGAAACGGTTGATAAAAATACAAGAGAACATTTAGATTTAAATCATTTGAACAAAGAGGAATTAAAAAGGATAAATGAAATTATTAAAAGATTTAACGAGTTATTCTTTAAAGAGGATGATAAATTAACAAGTACACCAGAGGTAGAACACGAAATTGTGGACATTAGGTTATTTTAGACCATATTTATATGGACCATATTTATATTTTAATTTTTACGGATCACCAGCCAATAAAATTTCACCAGCCGGAAAGCTTTATCTTCTAAGCAACAGATATGGTTACTGAAACTGGGGGAATATCAATTTGAAATAGAATATGTAAAAGGAAAAGAAAGTAAAATTGCAATTTCTTAAGTAGAATCGATTTTAATGAGGACATTAAGTCAGAGGAGGGAGAAAAATATAAAATAGATCGTTGTTCAGATACAAGTAATTCTGATTTTGAAATAGTTAATATGAAAGAAGATGGCGACGACATTACAATGGCAATATTACACTCAGCAGAAGAGGAACTCTTGGGTCGCATACCTATAAAAGACGAAATTGTGAACAAAAAGGAAAAGTGGGTATTTTTTCGGAATTACCAGATTATCAGTGTAATGCAGTACAAGAGAAACTAATAGAAATGTTCTCTAATTGTAGGCAAATTAAATTTATAAAATGTTCATTTAGGACACAAGAAATCGAAACAGAAGTAGAAGCTGTTAAACAAATTTCGTTATATCACGTGAAATAAAGTTGTCATTCAGGGATTCAAGAGACATGCAATCAATTAAAAAAAAGAATTTACTATCCTAAACTTTTACAACTAACACAAGTAAAAGTGTTAAAAAGTGTAAAAAACAAGGATAAAACCCATTTATCTCTAATAGAACAATTGGAAAGTTATTTTAGTAAACTAGGTAAACCAAAAAAGATAATATCAGATAATGAGTTTAAAACAATTCAAGTAAAAGAATTTTTACAGGAAGAGGGAATAAGTTTACATTTAACCAAACCTAATAGTCACACTGGTAATATATCTAGGATATAGAAAGACTCCATAATTCATTAGCAGAAAGTTTAGAATATTAAAAGCATTAAGTAAAAATATGTCAATGGTACGACTAATGCAACAAGCTGTTAGGTATTATAACGAAAGGTATCATTCAACAATTAAAAATATCCCAATAGAAGTTCAAAATCGTAAAGTAAAATTTAGTAAAGTAATAGAGAATTTAAGAACAACAAAAAAAAAAGAATAGAAAATTTGAATAAAAATAGGGAATATTATGAAGAACGAAGAAGAGAAGCGTTTATTAAGAATTATAAAGCAGTTAGACACAAGCAATTACCTAAGTACAGGAAAACTAAATGAAAAAATACACATCGAACAAATATAAAAAAAACAATTAAAATTTACAGGTAACGTGGATGGTATTGATATGGTGTCTATTGACAATACCAACAGAAGGACGATTAGTAATGCAGGAAATTAAAGATAATACAGGTTTTACAATGATCAAGTTAGACACCGCGAAAATAGTAACAAATACTAATATAACACATAATAAATATAAATGAATTAATAGAGCTAGTAAATAACATATCAATAAATATAGAATATCTTAAGATAAATGACAAAGACTTACTAAGGACGAAACAAAGGAATTGACGAATAAAATACATACAATTATGCCTAAAAACAATATTCATAGAAACAAGAGAGGGCTCGTTAATATAGTAGGTAGTGCTTCTAAATAGTTATTCGCAACAATGGACGAAGAAGACAGAGATATATAAGACAGGTATACATAATATACAAACATTTAGAAAATATAGAGTTAAATAATCATAATGCAATTAATAATCTGAATTAATAAATAATAATCTGAATTAATAAATGAACAAATTAAAATAAATGATCAATTTAATAAAACAACTAAAAAATATAATATTAAATGATAGAAACTTAGTTCTAAGTAAATTTGACAAAATAGATTTAGGAATGCAACAAATCTTAATTAATGATCAAATGTTGAATATTCAAATTTTAAGAAATAAAATTGAAAGTATACAAGATAATATAGTTTCGACCAAACATAATATGCTACATCCGGATATTTTAACTAATGAAGAAATAATACAATTTCATATTGACTTTGAAAAATTACAATTAATTAAACTAGGCATAACTAAATATAAAGATAATTCAATAATATTTGCTATTAAAATTCCAAAAACATTTACTTAAATCAATAATACCTATACCTAATAAGGTAAATAAAGAAATAGATTATACAGAAGAAATTATATTTCTTATTAAATATAATAAGAAGAAATTATACAGAAGAAATTATATTTCTATTTAAATATAATTTGTTCTGTATAATCTATTTCTTTATTTTCCTAAAATAAATAAAATATATAAATATGAACAAAGAAAAACATTAAATGAATTGAAATTATCTAAACATTGTATAATTCAAGAAAATTGTAATCTAAAAAAAATAAATTAACTGAAACTATATCTTTAGATGAAGAAACTATTGTAATAAAGAATGCTAATAATATATATGTAAATCATTCATGCGATAATCGAAATATAACTTTATCAGGTAATATGTTAATTCATTATAAGAATTGTACATTAAAAATATTAGATCAAGAATTTTCAAACACTCAAAATGTAATAAAAGAAAGATTTTATTATCCAAATGCAAATGTAAATAATTTCACAGACAAAATTACTTTTGAAGAATTTTGAATAACATATGAAAATAATGTGAAAGAAGTAAAAGAACAAAAATATTATAACAAAAAAGAAACAATACAACTTAATATAATTTTAATTTTTCTTAGTAACATAGTGTCATTTATACTTACAGTAGTAGTAATATAAAATTTATATAAAAACGAGGAAGAATACAGTTGCCTTTGTCAACTCTTAGATACCCGTACGAACCGTTAGTATGTTCACAGCCTGTCACTTTGCTTACAATATTATTTTTTTAATATTTTAGTATTTTAAAATATTTTGGGTGAATTTTATAATTTCTAGAACTATGGGTTGTACATATATTCAAACTATATGTTTATATGTACATTCTTCAAAAGCAGATTCTAACCTTTCACATAACGATTATCAATCCAAAACTTTTTCAAATATTCTATAGTACCATTTAATACTAAGCGGTAAATGTATATTAAATTTACTTAGTACAAAATAGTAAATATAATTTTAAATATTATATTATATTATATTTAAATATTCCATTGACAGAATAATTTCTTATAAGTACAATAAAATACATATATGTATGTAAATACGGCGCTATATAATATACATATATACTCTTATCATTCATTCACTAGTGACATATACGATATGTAAATATAAACATGATATTATATAAGTATGTATATATATCAATATCATATAAATAAAAATTCTTCAAGCAACCGTTATGTTGTTTATTTATTTACATTTTTTGTACTACGCATTATATCCTCAACAATTTCAAATTATCGAGTAAAATAAAAGCAAAAAATTTGTTGAAGAAATTTGTTAGAAAATTTGAAAAAATCAAGTAACACTTTCGTAAATTATAAAGTAACCCTATATTATTAAAAAAAGTTGTTAACAGAAATAAGAGTATAATGTTGAAGCTTTAATTTTTGTGTATTACTTCAAAAAAATTTTAACAGGTGATCAAATTACAGGTGTTTAAAAATAGGAAATTTTCAGTTTTTGACCCCTTACAGCTCCTAAACGGAGGGTGATACAAAAAAAATTTCTGAAATGACTCATACTTATTTTCAAAGATCTAACTTGTGTCAAAAAACGGATTTTGCAAAATTTGAGTTTTGCATAACGGTAAATTAAGACACCGTATGCCACAAATATATATTTATTGTATATATACTTTTAAAGCTAATAAAAATAGTAATCGTTTGGCGTTTTCAAAATGAAGATATGCCTTATACAACTTGTGCTATAACAATTTAAATATAGAGCTTTTTTGAACCTTTGGGGAGCTGTAGCTCCGTAACGGGTGGGGCTACAAAAAAAAGTTATAAAAAATAAAATGAATATTTTGATGATATGTATCAGCAGTTAAAATTTCATAGCTCTATTTCAAAAAAAATGTGGGGATCTAAAAGTTAGGTGTTCGAGAGCTACCTTAAGGTTTGGTCCAAACTCAACCAAAAAAAATAGGGAACCTACAAATTACTCCCAAAATATTTTGTGTAAATTTCAAGATTCTAGCTTTCTTAGTTTTTGAGTTAGCGTGCTGACGGACGGACGGACGGACGGACGGACATGGCTCAAAAGTCTTAGAATTTTTTTCTGATCCGATCCATACCTTTGAAGGTATATCTAGCTCGCTTATTACGAGGTGTTACAAACGGAGGAGTAATTTTATTATACCCGATCCTATCGTACGGTATAAAAAGAATTCAGGAGAATTCTATACAAAAGGAGGGAGATGTATACACATAATAATAAATATGATCTACCACTTATCTAAACAAGTAAAAAACCTATCTAAACAAATAAAAGTAACAGTAAGTCGATGCAACCGACTTATTTATACCCTACACCTAAAAAATTCAAATTAAATTAAAAATCCATAAGTTATTTTAATTAGGTATTTAATATAACTAAGCTAAAAAAATAAATGCTTTTACAACCTTTGTACAAAATTTCAGATTTCTATCTTTATTAAATTCGAAAATATGCTTGTTAGGTCTTGGGAAGTGTGTGAAGGCACACGGACCACCACCCCAATTCACCTCACATTTTAGAGACATCAACAGGGTAGAACATTCTTATATCAAATTTCAAGTTTATATATTTATTTATTTCGAAGATATGCTTGTTTGGTCTTGGGAGTTGTGTGGCAGATACCAGAACAACCATTCTAATTCATCTTAAATTTTGGACAAATCAGGGATTCAGGAAACAACACCCCAGTACCAAATTTGAAGTTTCTATCTTTATTAATTTCGAAGATATGCTTGTTCGGTTTTGGAAGTTGTATGGGAGGTACCCGAACGACCACTGCAATTCATCTCAAATTTTAGGCAAATCAGGGATTTAAAAAACAGCACCCTCGTATCAAATTTGAAGTTCCTATTTTTATTAATTTCGAAGATATGCTTGTTCGGGTTTGGGAGTTGTATGGGAGATCCTCCAATAAGAAACAGCACCCTAGTATCAAATTTGAAGTTCCTATTTTTATTAATTTCGAAGATATGCTTGTTCGGGTTTGGGAGTTGTATGGGAGGTCCTCCGAACAGCTCCTCCAATTCATCTCAAATTTTAAGGATATCAAGGATTCAGGAAACAACACCCTAGTACCAAATTTCAAGTTTTTATCTTTATTAATTTCGAATATATGCTTGTTCGGTTTTGGGAGTTGTGTGGGAGGTAGCCGAACAACCACTCCAATTCATCTCAAATTTTAGGGATATCAGGGATTTAGGAAAATACACCCTCGTACAAAATTTTAAGTTTCCATCTTTATTAATTTCGCAGATATGCGTATTCGGTTTTGGGAGTTGTATGGGAGGTACTCGAACGCATGGTCCGATTTTGCCAATTTACAATCCCCGCCTTACCTTAGTCATTATTAACCTGTATAAATTTCATCAAGATAGCATCATTATTTTGTGAGTTATCGTGCGCACGGACGGACGGACATCGCTAAATCAACTCAGGAGGTGATCCTGATTCAGAATATATATACATGTCTATACCTAACTCGCTTCCTTTTGGTGGTTACAAACAACACCATACCAAAGTTAATATACCCTATACTTAATGTGTAGGCTATAAAAAGGAACATGTTCAAATACAGATAACAAATATGCTAATGTTTTAACATCTATCAATAATAAAATATATAATAATAAATAATGTAAGAAGATTAAGATGTTATAACAATAGTTGGTAGTAAGTAAGTTCATTTTGCTAAAGTAATTAATAAATAATAGATTAGCAAAACTAGACATGTTTAAAGATTAATAAAGTAATTATACTAAAAGAGTCGCTGTTAATGATTATAGTTTTTAAGATAACATATTAAAAAAGAAATGTAATAATAAAGTAATTAGACAAAGACTAAGATATTTCCTTTGTTTTAAGAATAAGAAAATAATATAAATAGATGTAAGAAAGAAAATCAGTCAGTCTGAATTAATCCTGTAACTCGGTAGTTACTACCTTTGGTATCAATAAAACTAAATATACGTTGTAAAAAATAAGTTAAACGTGTTTTTTTTTTGGCATATCTAAATACCAGAAAATATAATTCATGGACTATGTGATTTTCAATAAAGTAATATTAAATATGTATAATGTACACATACTCATTATTCAATTCTTTGGAATTTGTACTCTTTTTCTTTGCTTCGCTTTTTGTATAGCACCATATTGATTTTGTTCCTTTTCTCTTCTTTTCTTTTTTTTAAGAACATTCAATTCAATGTAAAAACAATAACAAATTTGTGTATAATATAAATTTTATATTGTTATATAAGCAAACTGCATATTATTAGATAATTCCTATTAAATTGCAACTGTACTTTATTATTTTGTTCATGTACAATCTGTACATTTTATTAATTCAGTAAATTATTTTTAACTATCAAATTTCTTAGACGCGAATATGAAACAAAAAGCTCGATTATAATCGTATGATTCTAATCTAGTTGTTGTATATTTGTATGTGTTTATACTGACATGTATCACGTAATGAAATGCCAACATGCAGATTGCTTACACAGCGCATTTTCTCCTTGTTTAAATTCTTTTTAAATAGAAATAAGTAATAATAAAATCAGTTTGTAAGAACAACTCAACTATAACAGAAATAAACACGGAGTTTTATTTTGTGAAACTAGCGCAGTCAGTAGGATCTGCCCAATAGCAAATTATTGTGTATTTTTAAATACTACAGGCAGAGCTGCAATTAAATTATAACTAAATAATTAAGTTAAAATAAATAATTTAATTTAATAATTTTAAAATAAAAATTACAAAAGCGTCAAACAGACAATGAATAATCAATTTTACGAAATAAATAATTTAATTTAATAATTCTAAAATAAAAATTACAAAAGTGTCAAACAAACAATAAATAATCAATTTTACAAAATAAATAATTTAATTTAATAATTCAAAAAAAATTTATTACAAAAGTGTTCAATAAGCAATAAATACCTAATCTAATGAAACATCAATTGAATTAATTCTAAAATTACAAATAATTAAAATAGGTTACATATCAAAAATTCATACCTTCAAGCTGAGATTTAGAAAAAACGTTTTTGGAAAATCATACAACAACAGGTAGAGCAGTATCAAAAACATCAAGTTACCATAGTTTTAATTCACGAATATCCTGTTCAATTTCAACACGCAGTTCTCAGCTCCTGGATTTAATTTTAATTTTAAACAAAAATTAAAGGAAGAAGAAAATAAGTTTTCTTCTTAAATGCCAAATAAAAAATAAAATTTAATAAATTGCTTATTTTAAATTTTATAAATTTTCCTACTTGAATGTTAAATAAATAAATAACTCAATATTATTTCAACAAATAATTATAAATTTTATTATTTTAAATTTTAACAAAAAATAAATGTTTCTACTTAAATGTTAAATAAATAAATAACTAAATATTATTTCAACAAATAATTATAAATTTTATAAATTTTCTTATTTTAAATTTTAACAAAAAATAAATTTTTCTACTTAAATGTTAAATAAATAAATAACTAAATAAATATTATTTCAACAAATAAATTTTTCATTTTAAGTAAAAAGAAAAAAAATATAATAATAATATTTTTTTAAATAAATAAATAAATTTATCTTAAAAAAATAAACTCTATATAAACTCTACTAATAAGTAAGTATAAGTAAGTAAATTTCTTAATAAATTTGCTACTTTAAAATGTCCAACGAAAGCGAAAGTGACATATCTAACTTTAACTTAATCATTAAGTGCATCGCTCAAGTTCCACCTTTTAATGGTAGTCAACGAGGTCTGACTACATTTATAAAAAGAATGGAATCTTTTATATCTCTTATACAGGCACTAACTGGAAATCGGTATAAAAAAATCCTTTTTGGGCACATTCAGGATAAAATAACTGGATATGCTAAACAAGCCTTACTTTCTCGTAGTCTGGTCGAAACTTGGATCGAATTAAAATCAATTTTAACAAAGAATCATATTATAGCGGAAAACAACTATCTGCATTTCAAAGGTATCCAAAATAATAATAATCGAAACAAACAAAAAAAATTTAATAACTGTTTTCAAAAGAATTATAATTCAAACCAAGTAAACAACAAACAAATTTTAACAATTCAAATTTTCCCACAAGAAATTATAATTATAATTTCACTACGCAAAATTCACAGCAATATTACAATAGTAACAATTCAAATTTTCCAACAAGAAATTATAATAATAATTTCACCACGCGAAATTCACAGCAATATCACCATAATAACAACTCAAATTTTCCAACGAGAAATTATAATAATAATTTCACTTCACAATTTCAACTATCGCGTCTCAAAACCTAATTATTCTGGTAACAGAAATTTTGGAAATAGCAGAACACCAAGCATAGAACCAATGAACTTTTCAATGAATCTAAATGATGAAACAAACAAATTTTCAAAACAACGCCTCAAGCAATTACCCATATAGCTATTAAATTAAAAAGCAAAATATTAAGGTTTATTATTGATACTTGTGCAGAGTACAGTATCATTAATACCAATCTTTGCAACCCTAAATGGAAAACCACAATTAAAGCTGCCCCACTCACAGCTTTCAACAGAAAACTCTTTAAATATTAGATGCAGATTTCCTCTTTTCGAAATTTTCAATGAACCTGGCTATTTTGTTGATTTTCTTGAACTTCCGTTTCATAGTTCTTTTGATGGACTAATAGGTAACAACATCTTGTCCACATTAAATGTTAACATAGATTACAAAGAAAGATTACTCACAACAAAAAAAACTTCTATTCCATTCTTCCTAAAACATGAAGAAGAAAAATATTACGAAAAGTAATATGTGGACGATTCTATTAATGTTTTCCGCCTCAATCACTGTTACCATAACAACGAAATTAATTTTAATTTTCCATCTCACTTAAACAATAAAAATATTCCACAAATTAAATCACCTTTAAATAACTTTAAAGACGTTTTCCATAAAGAGAATGAAAAACTCACTTTCACCACCGAAATTAAGCTTAAGACAATAACAGAAAATGACATACCGGTATATTCTAAAGAATATCGTTATCCTGAAATCCATTGAGACGAGGTCGATCGTCAGATTAAAGAAATGTTACATCAAGGTATAATCGTTAATAGCATGTCACCATAGAACACACCCAAAAAAGATGGACAACTCCAACAAGCAAAAGTAGAGGATCGTTATCGATTATCGTCGACTTAATGACAACACAATCGATGACAAATTTCCAATGCCCAATATTCAAGATATCTTTGGAAAATGGTGAAACTGCCGTTATTTGAGCACCCTAGATCTCGTGAAAGGATTTCATCAGATTGAAGTCCACTCAGATCAACGGTGCAAAACGGTATTTTCAACTAGAAGTGGCCATTATGAGTTCACTCGTATGTCCTTCGAGTTGAAAAACTCACAGTCCACCTTTCAAAGGTTGATGAATCACATTTTAAGTGAATTCATCAACAAAATATGTGTTATATATTTGGATGACATGTTAGCTTTCTCATCTTCTTTTGAAGAACACTTAATTTTAATAAAAAATTTTTTACAGAGGCTACGTGAAAGGAATTTAACGATACAAATTGATAAATGTAATTTTGCTCAACTATTTACTAAATTCTTGGGACATGTAATTACTCAAGGGTAATTACAAGGGTGGTATAAAACCAGACCGATCAAAAATTAGTACCATCCAAAATATCCCTCTTCCATCATTGCAAAAAGAAATAAAATCTTTTCTAGGGATAACCGGTTATTACCGAAAATTCGTAAAAGACTACTCCAAAACAGCCTATCCGTTAATACGTTACTTGAAAAAAAAAATCTAAAATTAACAAAAATGACAAAGAATACATCGAAGCTTTTAAAAAATTAAAAATGCTTTTAAAAACCGAATCCATTCTAAGGAATCCAGATTTTACCAAACAGTAGGTTGTAGGTTGTAGGTAGGTTGCAGTAGGTGCGGTACTAAGTCAAAATAACCACCCGGTAGCCTATGCCTCTCGAACATTGAACGACCACGAAATAAGATATTCTTCTATAGAAAAAGAGCTTCTTGCTATCGTTTGGGCTACCAAACATTTTCATACTTACCTTTACGGTAGACGTTTTACAAATAAAAGTGATCATAAACCTCTTGTGTGGCTTAATAACCTTAACGAACCAAATATGAAGCTGCAAAGATGGTAGATCAAATTGAATGAATATAATTTTCAAATAAATTACATTAGAGGGAAAGACAATCAAATCGCAGCGACAATAAAATCGGCTTAACTCGACTCCCCTATAGTAATAACAACACTTACGATAACAAAGAATTTTCAAAAATGTCAAATGTCAAAATCTCCTGTACATTACTGAAAACAGTAACTTATTAGAAAAAATTAATCGTTAGCTACCTCAAAAAGGACTAATATGTGTATACAGTGACGATATTAACATTTATCTTAACTATCAAGATCTTTATCTTAAATATTGTGCCAATAACCAACGTTTAAAAATATTAAAGCCCACAAAAAAATTACAAGATATAACGGATAAAAATAAAATGCTAGAGATTATAAAAAATGAACATCTTCGCAATAACCACCGTGGTATTTCCGAAAATTTTCCGAACTTAAAGAACTGTATTATTATACTAATTTGCAATTATGTATACACAAATTTGTGAATAACTGCGAAGTTTGTACCTTAGCCAAACATGATAGGAGACCTGCACAACTCCCATTCGAAATTACGCTCCAAAACAATTGAACGATATTGTTCACATGGACATTTGGTTTCCACGTAGGAATGTTATGTATCTGACTATGATAGATAAATTCTCCAAACATGCTACCATTCATAAATTGAATGATAGAACGTGGATTTCCATTTTAAAAGCACTAAAGGAAAGGTTAGTTTATTTAGGCAACATGAAAAAACCAATAACAGATAATGAAAAGGGCATAATACATAGTGAGATAGAACAATTTCTTTTAGAAAACCAAATTGAGTTCCATCAAAGTACTCCTGGAAACAAAATCCGTAACTCTGATGTTGCAAGGTTACACGGAACAATCAATGAACACATCAGAATTCTAGAAATTGAGAAAACTAACGGAACTGATGAATTAAACGATACAATTTTCAAAAATATAATAACATACAATAGAACAATTCATTCTACTACTAAACGAAAGCCAATAGATTTTCTAAATAAAAACATTCCGAAAGAAGAAATTGAAAATTTAGCCGAACAATTTGATAAAGAAAAAAGAAAAAGATCAGCGTATTTAAATAGAAATAAAATATCAAACGAAATCCGAACAACAACACTGTTTCAGAAAAGTTCGTTCCACTACAACGAACCTTATGTTATACACATCTGAAATCCTGAATATAATGGAGAAAGGACATTAAGTTGATGCAATTTACAATGATTTTAGCAAAGCATTCGTACGTGTAGATCATTACACTTTGCTAAACAAACTTACATCTTTTGGTATATCGGGTTCTTTTCTTGCATGGCTTAACTCTTATTTATCAGAAAGCAAACAAAACGTTAAATATCAAGGTATATTGTCCAATATTAATTCTGGTATACCTCAAGGTAGCCATTTAGGGCCACTTTTATTCAATATATTTATTTCCGATCTTTCAGTATATTTGGGTGCCATACTGCACATACCGTTTGCTGACGACCTAAAAATATATCAAGTCGTAAATGACAGTTCTGATGCAGTTTTACTTCAATCAAGCTTATCATCATTACATGATTGGTGTACAACCAACAAATTAGAGCTCAATATATAGAAATGCAAGGTTATCAGTTTTACCTGTAAACGTTGTTCTTTACTGTATGACTACAAAATAGATAATCTAATACTTGAAAGGGTTTTTAGTATTATTGATCTTGGAATTCTACTTGATAATAAACTTACCTTTAATCTGCACTATGACCACTTAATTTCAAGAGCAAATAAAATGTTAGGTTTCATAAAAGAAGAGCTAAAGAATTTGGTGACTTAGCTGTAACAAAAACTCTATATTGTTCGGTAGTTCGTTCTATATTAGAATACGGTAGCAACAAAACCTACAAAACAAAATTGAATCAGTTCAACTAACAAAATCTAATCTAATTGAATTGACTAACAAAATTGAATCAGTTCAAAAACAGTTTCTTCTATTTGCATTAAGAAACCAATAGAAACCTTCAGACTTTTTAAATCTTCCTAGCTACACAACAAGACTTAAATTCTTAAACATGCTCCCCTTGTCCTCACGTAGACAAATATTTTCATCATGTGTTACTTTTGACATTCTAAATAATAATATTGCTATCCAACCTCTTAATTACAAATTTAGACTTAATGATAGAGTTAGACAAACAAGATACACGAAATTTTTGGTGGAATATAAACACAGTACAGAATACGGAAGGAATGAACCGATAAACAGATGTTGTATTACATTCAATAAAATCAGTTATCTCTATTCTTTAACAATTTCCAGAAATACCTTCAAAAACACTTTACATCAACACTTTTTCAATTTACTGACCTCAGACAATTAATTCTAACCAATTCATAAATATACTTTTCATTAATTTATTCAAATGTATAATTTTTTTTTTTGTATTTATTTTCACAAAAAAGTTTTTGTAATTTAATTTCATAATTATGTTCGTACATTCATTATTCAACATTAAGTATTTAAAGCATATTTTGATTATGTCATCAAGTTTTATTTTTATTTTTTTTTCTTCTTTTTAGTAGTACTGTTTATTGTTTACATACTTACATATCATTAAGAATTATAAAGTTTACTTAAGAATTTAAGTTTTTATGTAGGTAATCAAATTTTGTATTGTATAACTTCTATTTTTTAAGTCTGAAATATATTTTTTATATTATACATATTAATTAGTCGTTAAGAATTGCAATCATATTTTCAATATCAATGTTATAATGTCTGCTATTTTTTATTTTTTTTTTAAACATGTACATACCTTGCTTTGGTAATTAAAATAAAATAAAATAAATATGGCCATTTGAAAGTTAATTACAAAGGCCATCTTCTGTCAAAATTTCATAGTTCTACGATATTTCGCTCAAAAGTTATAAGAAAAAGAAAACATACAATATTACTTAGTTTTTCAAAAACTCCATTCTTATACATTGTAAGTCAACTTACAATATAATTGAACGGACAAAATACAAATCACGTAGTCGTAAGTAAATATACAATAATAATGACTGGGTATTCTCTAATTGTTGATGTAATAAGTCGATTTACGATAAGATATGAATGACTTTTTCTTTTTTTTACTTTTATAAGTCGTAGTTACGATAATATTTATTGGCAACTAAATTTAATTATTATATTGTAAGTGCACATACAATATACATGTTTGGATAATTTCCGATACAAAAGTGCGCCAAAAAAATTTAAGCGAATTTTTTTGTTTTTCTTATAAAGCAATGAACGTCAAAACAATTGCTGTCGAAAACAATTATTAAATAACGGTTTTTTAACGTCTAATTTTTTGTGCTGTTTGATTTTATCTATTTAAAAAGTGGTTTAATATTTTGTGTATAATAATTTTTTTAAAGCGATATTTTAAGTCTCTAAATATTTAAGATATCTCAGAAGTACTTTAATTTTACGTATTATTTTAAAATCTTATTCAAATAAAGTGATTTATATTACTAAAATAAATTTGTAACATAAAGATGCATCGTGGTTTTTTAATGGTCAATGCTGTAAGACAAAAGCAAGAAGGTCAGTTTTTTTCACTGCAAATTAAGTTTTTAAGAATATTGTTTTTCCAATCGAGATCATAATCCTGTTATCAATATTGATGAGCAAGTTGCATCTTACAATCCATCTACGCTATATTTCGATGAACGTGCAGTAATATACCTTACAATTTTAACTTTTTTTATTTCAATTAATTTTATTAAAATTTATTTGATACAGAAATAATAAACTTATCTAGCATAGAAAAACCACATACTAGTGCATATGGCCAGCTATCAGAATCTGGTAAGTATTTATTTTGGCACCAGAGTAAAATAAGTAAACGTGTAGCATTTTAAATTCTGTAAATTGAAATTCAAAAGAGAATATAAAAAAGATAAATTTTATGATTTAATTTTATTGACGAAATATGAGCCTATTCTTTTCTATTTAGTTTCTTATTTTCGTTTCTTTTTGCCACATTTTATTTTTGCATACTATGAATAAATAGTAATACACAATAGTGTACATATTATTATTTTGATATTAGAACAAATTAGTACCTACTTGGTAAAAAAAACAGCACAGCTAAAACTTTGTTGTTATTATTTTTCAAATTTATTATTATCATTGATATGTCATATGCATAGATTTTTTTATATTTTTCTATATGAACTAATAGATAATTAAAAAATGTTTGTACATACATACATATATTATTTTTATTAATTTTTAATAATATAGTAATCCATATTATCTTCATAATACATAATTATCTGTCTATACTCTATAAGAAAAGTAACTTAACAAGAAAAAAAAATTTATTCTTGTTAAGTTATTCTCCAAAACTGTTATTCTCCAAAAGAATTACCAAAAAAAAGAAAAGTAAATTCGGAAAATTGGGTAAAAAACACAATTAAATCTGCGAGAATTCATGGACTAGGCTATAAATCTAATATAACTGGTAAATTTGTTCAACCAAAGACTATGGGATCATCATGTTTCCCTAGCTGTCGTCAGAAATGCAGTGGAAGAATAAGTGAATCCGATAGGCTTAAAAACTTCACTAAATTTTACAATTTGAAAAGCTAGATTTTACTATGGAAATTTTTCTGAATCACGTAGAGAAAAGGGACAAAAAAGTCACTAAAGTTACTGAAAGCCGACACAAGTGTACAAATGTTTATTTCCTTTCATATTTTATTAATAATATGAAAGTTGAAGTGTGTGCAAAACTCTTTTCAATACGTTAAATATTAGCTGCCAAATGGTCGAAACAGGGTTTACCAAATTAATGCCATTGGATGGAAATCTCGAAGGAGATACCCGAGGTAAGTATATCCGAAATGTATCGGAAATTTCGGAAAGACGAAAAGAAATGGTAAAAGAGCATATTAATTCCTTCGCGCCTATAGAATCACATTATTTGCGAAAGCAAAGAACCAGAAAATATAGGTGGCAACTTAACAATTGCACAAATGCATAGACTATATTTAGAGTGGCTTAAAGAATGTGACAACACACTACGTGACAGGCGCTACATTATGGCAATATCGAGATATTTTTAATGTATCTTTCAATATTAGTTTTTATTTACCAAAAAAAGATAAATGCAATGATTGTTCCAAATTTGAAAATATGAATGAAACAGAAAAGGAGAACGCAACAGATAAACATAATTTACACCTTTTCTCCAAACTGAAAGCAAGAGAGCTAAAAGAACTAGACAAAATTAAAGCAATATAAGATAATACAGTCATGACGGTTTGTTTTGACTTTCAGAAGATTTTGACTGTCCCTTGTGAAAATACCAGCATATATTATTACAAGAGAAAATTATGTTTGTTAAATTTTACTTTATATGAATTAGCAAGCCACCAAGGTCATTGCTATATTTGGGATGAAACGGTGGGTAAAAGAGGTGCAAACGAGGTAGCTAGTTGCCTTCTACAATTTATAGAGTCTCAAACTGAAAGAGGTATTAAAACATTTATTTTTTATTCTGACAATTGCCCCGGGCAAAATAAAAACAAATGCTTATTCGTATTTTACGTTTGCGCTTGTAAAGTGATAAATATTGATGTACAACATATATTTTTGGAGAAAGGGCACACGCAAAATTTAGGAGATTCCATTCACCCTTTGATTGAAAAAACTAAAACAAAAAAAAAAAAATTTATGTTCTGGCGCAATGGTATTCTTTTATTCGAAATTGCAAAATAAGCGAACCAAAGTATATTGTTCACGAAATGACAAAAAATGATTTTTTACACTTCGTAAATTTTACAAATTTTGTTAATTTAAATAAAAATGAAATGAATATGTAAATAAAATGGAGTAATATAAGAATAATAAAAATTAATAAAATGCAACCAAATAAATTGCTTCACAAATACTCGTTCGATTCTGATTCATTTTCGTCTATCATTTTATATAACGAAGAAGAAAAAAATCGAAAACAACGCAAAAGAGTATTGGGGTTGCCAAATGATAAGCCTACAATTCTCTAAAAGGAACCTTTAAAATATATACCGTAAAATATAAAGACTTATTTGAATTAACAAATTTTATGTGCAATATTAAAAAGAATTTTACAAAAACTTGCAACATACTTCTAGTGAAGTAGAGAATCCAGAAAATTTTGAAGAAGATTTCGGAGATAATAATATAATCTGAAATATATAAAAACCTATAAATTCAAAACCTGTTTATGAAAACCTTTTACTTTATTCAAATTCTAAACATATCATTATTCAATCAAAAACAATTTTATTTCCAAAAACTTTAAATATTCTTATTAAATTCAAATACTTTCAAAATAAAAGATATTTAATTTTAATAAATAATAATAAATAAGAACTTAAAAAATTTAAATTAAAAATTAACCTATAATAAAAAAATTTAGAAATTTACATTATTTAAAAAATTATTTTGCATTGTAATGTTATGATAAAAGTAGTGTTGTGCAAACAATAATTTCTTCATAATTTACTGTAAGCTTTTTATCTAAAATAAATATTGCAAGACTATTATTAGTATATATTATCTAAGCTTTTATATCGTAACCTTTTAGTAGTATGTATATGCCGTTTGAGAGCCAGGAGGAACTTTTATTCAACAGTTCTCCTAAATGTATGCAATAAAAATGTGATAAGTAAAAAGTTTTATGCTTTTGAGTATTTTAAATTAAGCTTAGCGATTAGAATATCAGTTATGTTTAAATTTCAAATTAAAACAGTAATAAGCTAAAGATATTGTGCTTATTATTCTTAATTAAATATGAAAAGTTTTTAAAGTTTTGGTTTGGTTTGGTTTAAATACAAAGTTAATATTATCAAAGTTTAAACTTGATTTAATATTTCCGTGAAAATTGAAAAAAAAGTTTAAAAAATAAAATAAGCTTAAGCTATTGAACGGAATATTCTTAATTAGATATGAAAAGTTTATTAAAGTTTAAACTTGATTTAATATTTCCGTGAAAATTGAAAAAAAGTTTTATAAATTAAAATAAAAATAAATTTAAGTTAAGCTATTGATCTGAATATTCCTAATTAGATATCAAAAGTTTTTTAAGTTTGGTTTATTTTTAATATTATTAAAGTTAAAGCTTGATTTAATATTTCTGTGAAAAATGAAAAAAAAGTTTTATAAATTAAAATAAAAAATAAAATAAGCTTAAGCTATTGAACGTAATATTCTTAATTAGATATGAAAAGTTTATTAAAGTTTAAGCTTGATTTAATATTTACGTGAAAAATTAAAAAAAGTTTTATAAAATAAAAAAATAAGCTTAAGCTATTGTGTTGAATATTCTTAATTAGATATGAAAAGATTTTAAAGTTTTGACTTAAATACAAAGTTAATATACAAAACTAATATCAATGTTAAAATTCTTCTTATACTCATAACACTTTTTTCTACATACTTTTAGGCGAACGCTTGGTTATGAATCTTAAAAGTTGATTTAAAATTGCTGAAATATTTTTATATGTGGGAAGCTATGAAAAGTTTTTCAAGCTTTTAGTTTGGTTTAAATACAAAGTTATTATAATCAAAGTTTAAACTTGATTTAATATTAACCTGAAATATTGAAAAAAAGTTTTAAAAATTTAACCATAAAAAACTTAAGCTATTGTGTTGAAAATTCGAAATTAGTTATAAAAAGTTTTAAAAGTTTGGTTTATATTCAAAGTTATTATTATCATTAAGTTTAAGCTTAATTTAATAGTTACTTACCTAAAAATTTAGATATAAAACTTTTTATATTTAAAACAATAATAAGCTTAAGAAGTTAAACTGTAGTACTGAGTATTAAAAAGATAATATGAAAAGTTTTTAAAGTAGGGTTTAAATACAAAACTATTATTACGAAAGTTTAAGCTTGGTTTAAAATTTACTTGAAATATTAAAGAAAAGTTTTTTAAATTAATAATATTAAGCTTAAGCTATAGTGCTGTTGAAAATTTTCAAACAGATTAGAAAAGTTTTCGAAGTTAATATTATTGAAGTTTAAGAGTCTTGTTTAAGTAATTATTAAAGTTAAAGCTTTTGGTTTAATATTTATCTGAAAAATTAAAAAAAAAGTTTTTAAAAAATTGAAAGACACTTTTAATGTGTGTATAATATTTTTCTTTTTTAAACATCTTTAAATTGTGATTTTTATTATTAATATTAAGCTAACAAAAATTAGATTTTTTTATTTTGTTTTTTTACAACTAATGCTCAATGGCATAATGCCCCCAAGCATATGTTTTTATATTATCTTCAGTTACATATCTTTTATTATCTAATGAACTTAAAGCTACTTTATTTAAATTCTGTGTATAAATTGTATGTAAATGTGATCTAAATATTTTCATTTCTCTTAAACAAACTTCATTTTTTAACAAACCATTTTTATGTTTGAAGAAAATACATTTTAGATTTTAATCCTATAAATTCAGAAACAATTTTTCCATTAAATTCATCTTTAAAAAGACCAAGAACTTTTTTATTCAATAGAGGGAAATTAAATAAATTGTCAGATGGATAATCGGTTGTATCAAAACGTTGTGGTATATCACTGTATATGTCAGCGTAAAAATCATCTGTCTGTATAGTGTAAATAAAACTGTCAATGTCTGTGTAATTTAAAAAAACTTTACTGCCATATTTAGGTTTAATGTAATCATAATGAAAATCATACATTATTTTAGATTGTTCTAGTACTGTAAATCCTAAATATATTTGGTTTGTCATTTGGTTTTGGAAGGTTTGTCATAATATACATTTGTATGATTAAGCTGAACGGCTATCAAGTTTTCAGTGAATCTAGAGTGGCTATGATAATTTGGTTTTGCTATTAACGCTCGTGCACCTAAATGTTTTCTTTGACTTTCCCAAGAGGTAGCTATTTTAACATTTTTTCTTTTATCTACATTTTCCATGGTTTTACCGAAAACAGGATTATTCATTAATTTAAAATAATCTTTTTCGAAAGCATTTTTAGCAACTGATCTATGTGCGTTATTTAAATCAATATATTTTTTTAACCAATTGCTTTGTGTGAATTTTAGTACTCTATAAATTTTTTTGAGAATCATGCCGTTTCGAAGACATTGTTTTAAATTTCGATAATGGATAATATATTTTCGTTTGTTTGTTAAGTCAACTAACAGTTTAGGAATTTTATCTTTCGGTGGAACTTTGTTTTCAGCACAAAAAGGAAAATCATTGTGCAAATCATATAAATGTTGAGGGTAATCTAAATCCACTTTTAAAACGTAACCAGTTTGCGAATCATCGGCAACTGAAAGCACATCAATATTTTCAGCAGTATCAACCGACTGAAAATCTTTATATGGTAAATATTGTATCATTGCCCACCCATATAAATTGTTAGCATCTTCATATACTATGTATTTAGAAGGTTCGTTTTTTTATTAGATTCCCCCATAAATTTATTATTTGCTACTGAATGTCTAAGTGAGCACTGACTAATTCCACCACGTATCCCTTTTTTAAAAAAATTATACATATCAACATCAGTTAACAACTCTAACTTGATATCAGTGTATTTTAACATAGCCGCCCATGACAAACCTGGTGTGGTGTAAAAATTTGCAAGATCTAAAGAATAGATTTTGGAGCATATTTTTCGGAAGTTTTCAAAAACATCAGTCAAAATAAGTACATCTGTTTTAAGGTAAAGTTTAAGATAGTCCCATAAATCTTGACATTTAAACGTATTCCATACATTAACTGCATGAATGTAGTCTTCATCGGAACATGGTGTGTTTGTCATTTGATTGGTAAAATTGTCTTGTGATGGTAAACATGTTTCGTCAAGTCGTTTAATGGAATTTAAATACTCATAGGGAAAAACTCCCTTTCGAGTCATAAGTATAAATTTTTCATTATTATTGAATTCTTTTTTTATATGAAATAAATCGTTTTCATTTAAATTTTTACACAATGAATCAAGGCTCGAAGCCATAAATCTGAGGCTATCAAGAAAACGTAAATAAAATGAATGATTATTATCTATGGTAATATTTTTAGATAATGAAATATAATGTTCTTTATTCAAAGGAATGACATCAATATGTCCATTCATCGAAGTTAATATTATTAAAGTTTAGATTTAGATGAATTAATATTTAACTGAAAAGTTAAAAGTTTTTTATGTTTTCAAATTTTAAAAGTTAAGCTGGTTAAAGTGAAGATATGAAAAGAGTCTTGTTTAAGTAATTATTAAAGTTAAAGCTTTTGGTTTAATATTTATCTGAAAAATTAAAAAAAAAGTTTTTAAAAAATTGAAAGACACTTTTAATGTGTGAAAAAAATTTTTTTTTTTTAAACATCTTTAAATTGTGATTTTTATTATTAATATTAAGCTAACAAAAATTTGATTTTTTTATTTTGTTTTTTTACAACTATTGCTCAATGGCATAATGCCCCCAAGCATATGTTTTTATATTATCTTCAGTTACATATCTTTTATTATCTAATGAACTTAAAGCTACTTTATTTAAATTTTGTGTATAAATTGTATGTAAATGTGATCTAAATATTTTCATTTGTTTTAAACAAGTTTCATTTTTTAACAAACAATTTTTATAATTATCTAATGTTAAAGAATTGACAACATATTTCTTTATTCCTTTAGCTTTTTTAATAGTTTTATTTTCAAATGTTTGAGGAAATACATTTTAGATTTTAATCCAATAAATTCAGAAACCATTTTTCCATTAAATTCATCTTTAAAAAGACCCAGAACTTTTTTATTCATTAGAGGAAAATTAAATAAATTGTCGGATGGATAATCTGATGTATCAAAACGTTTTGGTATTTCATTAAATATGTCAGCGTAAAAATCATCTGTCTGTATAGTATAAATAAAACTATCAGTGTCTGTATAATTTAATAAAGCCTTACTACCATATTTAGGTTTAATATAATCATAATGAAAATCATACATAAGAATTTTAGATTGTTCGAGTACCGTAAATGCCAAATATATAGGTTTGTCATAATATATATTTGTATGATTAAGCTGAATGGTTATCAAGTTTTCAGTAAATCTAGAGTGGTCATGATAATTTGGTTTTGCTATTAGCGCTCGAGCACCTAAATGTCTTTTCTTGACTTTCCCAAGACGTAGCTCTTTTGACATTTTTTCTTTTATCTACATTTTCCATTGTTTTACCGAAAACAGCATTATTCATTAATTTAAAATAATCTTTTTCTGAAACTTTCAAAAACAAAAAAAAAAAAAAACTTGTGATTGTATACTATATAGTAGGGAAGTCATATATAAAGTTTTTCATATATAAAGACAACAATTTTCCTTTAATATCATTAGAAATTATTTACTTTATTAAATATACATAACATTACAAAATAAAACAAACAATATGGTAAGATATTTGTTTTCTTTATTTTTAATTTTCTATTTTCTATTTTTTTAATGAAATAGGCTGCCTTTTTAAAAAAATTAATGGAATTGGAAGTGGGTTCAAGTGAAAAATATCAAAATATCTGTTGTAAAATATCAAAATATCAAAATATTGATATTTTACAACAGAATAAAATATACGAGGTGATTTCCTGGCGCTTTTTAGAGACGAAAAGAGGTCAAACGGTGGTGCTTTGCGAGGTAGAAGATCCACTAATTAATGAAAAAATTATATTTTTCATGCCGGACAGGTTTTCAAAAAAAGTAACAAACGAACCAGAATTAGAGGAATTGAATAGAGCGCAGTTTTATTTCAAATTTTTGGGACGGGATAAAGACAGACGAAATATGGCATTATTTCAACTAATTCCATCGATTGATATCGATTCACAAAAAAATTTTTGAAATAAATAAACTTTAATATTAAAAATTTAATTTTTTTTTTTTTTTCATCATTTAATTTATTTTTCATAATAATACATTAAAAAACAAAATAATAATTCAAATTAAATATTGGTGTTTTATGGTATAATTCTATTCTAAGAGAAAAAAAAAAAAAAGAATATATTGATTTATTAATTTAATGTAAAAAAATAATTGAAAAATAAAAAATTTCTGTGACCATAGCTGTGTGGTCTTATAAATTCAGTTAGAAATATTTTGCAACAATTTTATTATAAAAGTTTATTTTGATATAGCACTATAATTATAACTAGTAATTAAAAACTTTCGGTCCGGTAATTTGCTTTTTTGTTTTTTTTTTTTTGATTTATTTTGAAAGAAAAGGAAAAATTGTTATTTTTCAGATACTTATGAAGGTGCAAAGGCGTCAGAGGTCTGTATTCACGACTAGTCTCGGTCTGTGAAGGTCCGAAAACGGTCTGTGAAGGTCCGAAAACGGTCTGTGAAGATCCGAAAAGGGTCTGCGAAAGTCCGTTAATGGCTTTAAAAATTTTCTTATGCACTGGCTTTAAAAATTTACTTATTACTATTTATTTGCAGTAAATTTTGAACCTTCTAAACAATAAACTTGAACCCTCTTTGCAGTAAACTTGAACCTTCAAACAATCAGGTTATACTTTTCTATGTGAATGAAAATGTAATCCAAAAAAAAACAAAAATCATCAAAATAATTGAAAAAAAAAAAATTAAAAAAATAATTAAAAATTTATTTTCTATTAACTGCTACTAAAAGAACAAAAATTAGCTTGGTTAGTAAAAAAAAGTGCTAGTTACAATTCAGTCGATTGCACCCATGCAATCAATAGTGAAATGCAATAGTGACAATGACTTAAGAGAAAGCATTAACCTCAAAATAAGCGATCTAATGAACAAAAATAAGATCAAAATGATTGGAAACCTATCAAATAAAACTCTTGGCCAAAGCCAAATAAAAAGAATTAGAACACAAAAAGAAAAATAAAAAAAAGAATTAGAAATGTTAAGGGACGAAAATAAAAAACTGAAGCAGGAGCTGTCAAAACTAAAAGAACTAGTGGAAAATTTAAGTAAGAACAACCACAGTAACGAACCGCATTGCTCTAAAAACCAAAATTTGAATTGTGAATCGCTGCAAGTCGCACCACCAATGGACCTGGATAACCAGGAAAATGGGAATGTCGAAATATCCCAAATTAACGACGAGGAAGATTTCATCCAAGTTTTGTCCAAAAAAAACCAAGAAATAAAAAGCAACAGCGATCACCATAAGCAAACTTACAAAAAGTTTTCCTTCAACATCAGGTAAAAATAGTACTCATAGCGCCCATCAGCCAACATCTGGCTCGCCTGTTCCAACGCCCGACCAGAACACAGTTTCTCAGAAAATGCCACCAATCAGCATATACCAAACAGATATTAACATCATCAAGAAAACATTAAAAAAAAAATTCAATATGGAAAATTTTTTAATTAAAGAACTGAACGACAATCACTTCATTTTGTATACATTCAATTTGGTAAATTATAAAACTGCCTGTGATTTTCTAAAAAAATCGAACACAAATTTCTACACTTATACGCCGAAAGCTGAAAAACACCATTCTTTAGTCCTGAAAGGCTTGCATAACTCTTATACATGCGAAGAAATTATGGAATTATTAAAAAATAAAGAAAATGATAACCTAAAATTTGAAAAGGTTATTAGATTAACAACAAAAACTTTAAATCTAAATAATAAAGTATCACCATTTTTTATTGTTCAAATCACACCAAGTAGCCTAATTAATGAACTACACAAAATCAAATCACTTGACTATCAAATTATCAGATTTGAAAATCTTAAAAAGCCAAACTTAACACAATGTATCAGATGTCAACGATTTGGTCATACTGCTACCAATTGCAATATGGAATACAAGTGTGTAAAATGTGGAGAGAGCCATACCCCAGGCAATTGTAGAATTAAAGAAACCGATCCAAAGTCCGAGTTATTCTGCATCTTATGTAAACAACCTGGTCATCCGTCATCTTTTAGCGGTTGCCCAGTTCGTGTAAAACGACTAGAACATCGTGAGGAATTAAAACAGCAAATAAAGAATAAAATCAGCCAAAAACACTTGTTGATAAACAACTATGTACATCCAAATATGACATATTCTAGCGCTGTAAGAAATAATAATATAAATGATTTAAATGTAAGCAAATTTAATAATAACAATACTAACCTAAATAATAATATTATTAATACTAATCCAAATAACATAGATTTAAATATTTTGAATGAAATTAAATGTAGTTTAATGAATATTCAACAAAAATTCACACACATAGAGAACAAACTTAACGAAAACACAAATAGATTAGAATTTGTTTATGAAATACTTAATCTAACACCAAACCACCAACAATGAGAAACCAATACACCTTAATATCTGCTAATGTCAATTCGCTGGTTTCTCACTCAAAAAAGCTTTCTCTTATGCACACTATCGAACATTACTCACCAGATTTTATGTGTTTGTGCGAAACAAAGCTCAAACAAAAACATCAGCTTAATATAGATAACTATAATATAATAAGAACTGACAGAACACTTGACGAAGAAGGCGGTGGTGTTGCCATATGTGTCAAAAATAAAATGAAATATAATAAAATAAAAAAATATTCTTTTGATAATTTTATCTGTTTAGAAACTTGCATTATTTGTACGAAACTCCCAAACAATAAAAATCTATATATTATATCAGTCTATGCGCCCCAAAAAAACTCGTATTGCTTCATCATTGAATTCACAAAAATTTTTGAAATATTATGCTTGGACAATCCGAATAATTATTTCATAATATGTGGCGATTTTAACGCTAAACATTATGATTGGCTTAACCCAAACAATAATAGTAGAGGGATACAATTATATAAATGGTTTGAGCAAAATAAAATTTTTTATAAATGTAAAGTTCAACTGACTCTCCAACACTACCACGAGCAAATTCCTATTTGGATCTCATTATTAGCGACGTGAGAATAAATATATTGAGAACTCCTGTCAGCAATAAGCTAACAACAATCCCTATTGATAGTGACCACACTGGTATATTAATAAAGTTCAATATCAATAATGACCAGCTTTTACATGCAAACCTTCTGATCGACAATAAATTCCAATTTAATAAGACAAATTGGAAAAAGTTTAGCAAACGACTTGACCAAAACTTCATAGCAACCTATGAAAATAATGATAAAAAAATAGTAAATAATGCTAATATTCCAATTAAAGACATTAATTATCACTTAATTAAATTAGATGAAATTATTCTAAAAACCATGCATGATACAATACCAAAGCCTAATATGTGCAAAAATATTTTGAATAAATATTATTCAGCAAAAATAAAAAAGCTTTTAAAGAAAAAGAGTAACTTAATGAATGATATATATACAATTTATAAACGAAATTTAAATTTCTCGGCAGATGAAATTAAGTTACTGAAAAGCTTACTAAGAAATGTCAATATACTTATCAAAGAGCAGATTAAAATAGAAATAAACTCATATTGAAACAATAGAATTAAAAAAATCTCACCTGGAAATAGCTACAACATGTTCCCTGAAATTAACAAAATTTTCAAAAGAGCAAATGGCAATTCCAACATTAAATGTTTAAATATTAATACTAATTCTCATTATTTATTAACCTTGAACAACATTGATATTACCAAACTTAATAAATCTGATAACAATAAATTCATCCTTTCCAACTCCACTGATATACGCAATGTATACAAACAAAAACAAGACAACAATACATCACTATGCATTTTTAGCGAGGAAAATAAATCCGATAACCAATATGAAGAAAACAATTATTTTATCAATTTTGATACTTTAAAACTGAAATTAAAATGCTTAAAGCCTAAACCGTCATGTGGTATCGATAATATACCTAACATAGTCCTGAAGAATTTAAGTAATATGATCACTATACAATATGTGATCCTTTTCAATAACTGCCTAAATTATTCATACTTCCCTAATATTTGGAAGAAAGCAAAAGTGCTTCTTTTTAAAAAACCTGGAAAAAACCCAGCTGATCCCGGAAATTATAGGCCAATTAGTCTGTTACCAAATATAAGCAAAACATTTGAAACCATCATTGATTCATTGATTGATAAAATAAATTCTTTTGTTGTCGAAAATAATATTTTAGCGGACAACCAATTTGGATTCAGGTATAAGCGTGGAACTGTACATGCTGTTACAAAATTGGTATCAGATGTTTGCTGGAGCATCAATAAAAAGTATGCTACTGGTGCATGTCTCATTGATTTGGAGAAAGCGTTCAATAGTATATGGTTAGACGGACTAATTTACAAACTATATAAATACAAATTTCCAAACCACCTGGTCAATTTGATACAGGATATGGTATCCGACAACAATTTCTACATTGCGACCGACGAGGCAAAAACTTCGCATAAAACTCATAAGATCGAAAACGGACTACAACAAGGTACGGTTAATTCTCCTATTTTATTTTCAATCTACATAAATGAAGATCTTCTAAAAATACTAAGCGGAATAAAAGGGGAAAACAACGCATTAGCCTTTGTGGACTATCTTATAATTTATGCCAGCGATTGTAAGCTAGCTAAGATTAATAAAATGACGCAAACAATATTCAACACCGTAATAGATTATTGTAAGGTTTCGAGGCTAAATATAAATTATAATAAATGCGAAACTATTCTTTTTCGAAACACATATAAAAACCTGAATAATAATTTAAAAAAACATTGGAGAAAATTTAAAATTAAAAGCCAAACAAACAATATCTTGCCGAACAAAAAACAGGTCAATTACCTTGGAGTAAATCTAAGATATAACCTTAACTACTCTCTACATGTTAAAGAAGCAATTTTGAAAGGGAATAAAGCATTTATGGCATGTAAAAAATTGTTTTATAATAAAGTTATTAGTTCTAAGGTAAAAATATTAAGCTATCAAGCATTTATACGACCCACGCTCACTTATGCAGTCCCAATTTGGTACAATATAAGTGCTAGTCTGATGGAAAAGTTTAGAAAATTCGAGAGAAAGTGCATAAGAGTCTGTATTAATGAAATTAGGAAACCTGATACAAACTTTTTGCATTATTTGTCACATAAACACATATACGGAAAGTCAAAAATAAAAAGAATCGATAATTTCATGATCCATCTGATTCGTAAACATTTTGACAGAGCAATGAACACTCCGGAAAATGGTCTAATATCCCATATATTCTACCATAACGAGGAGTATATAAGAAGAACATTAAAATCGGGCTTTATAGCACCCGAACAATTTATTTATCTAGATAAATATGGTTTTATTAAAAACCAAAGCCATGTCCCCCTATTATTCCATTATAATAGACGGGCTACAGGCACCAAAATAGAGTATGATCCAAGTTGTGTTGACATTGGCAGATTAAAATTTGACACTCATATCCCTAACAGGGATTTGATTGAAAACAGAAATTATTGGTGGTTACAAAACTAATGTAAACAAAATATATTGTATCACTTTTTTAATACAGTATATTTATTTAGCGTAAGGTAGGCTAGGATTGTAGGTTAGGTTAAGTAGGTTTAAGCTAATCTCTAAGTTTTTATCTTACATAATATAAGAAAATGAATTGCTTTTTAACTAATTTTTTACAATTAAATAAAAATAGAATTAATATTAGCACTTAATGGCTACGCTCTAATTAGAAATACATTATAATTTAAAAAAAAAAATGATTTCGTATTTAACAAAATAAAAATTTCGTTTTTTACATGTTAATAAATTTAATATTATAAGTGTAACCTAGTGTTGTAAACTTTTTTCTAGATTCTGTAAAATAGAATAACAAATAGTAATAAATAAAAGTTTAATAATAAAAAAAAAAACCGTTCAATAACCGTTCGCTTAAGCTTATTTTATTTTTTATTTTAATTTATAAAACTTTTTTTTCATTTTTCACAGAAATATTAAATCAAGTTTAAACTTTAATAAACTTTTCATATCTAATTAAGAATATTCCGTTCAATAGCTTAAGCCTATTTTATTTTTTTAAACCTTTTTTTCAATTTTCACGGAAATATTAAATCAAGTTTAAAATTTGATAATATTAACTTTGTATTTAAACCAAACCAAACCAAAACTTTAAAAACTTTTCATATTTAATTAAGAACAGTAAGCACAATATCTTTAGCTTATTACGGTTTTAATTTGAAATTTAAACATAACTGATATTCTAATCGCTAAGCTTAATTTAAAATACTCAAAAGTATAAAACTTTTTACTTATCAAAATTTTATTGTATACATTTAGGAGAACTGTTGAATAAAAACTCCTCCTGGCACTGAAACGGCGTAATAAAATCTTTAAAAAGCTTCCCCTGGCTCTCAAACGGTATATAAATACTACTCCTTTTTAATGTACTCTGATATTATCTTTTTTTACATTGTAAGTATACTTACAAAATTTCATCTGATAAATGTTTCCAAACATTTTTATCGTAAATATATTTACAATACAATAATGTATTAAAAAGTCCGATCACCTGTATTGTAACTACACTTACCATATTTTATTTTGTATATCTCTTCAAAACCAATAAGGTAAGTCCACATACAATTGTATTATTTTTAAAATTGTTTATTCTAGTATATGATTTGGTTAAATAAGAGTCTCAATTGATGAGCCGTTAACTTGGAATATAAATATATTTAAAATAAATAAATTTTTCTATCATTCAAACCAATAACCAGGTTTGTACCTAGCGCATAAGCGAAGAACGAAACGAAGTTAAATAAGAAATCTTTGAAACGCTCTCCTAAAAAATGTATTTTTTTTATTTACGATATACTAGAATGGGATGTGCGATTTACATTATTTACAATTATTTTATTTACAATATTTACAATTTCAATTAACACTTTTGTACAATATAAAATTAATTTTTTACTTTGGCCAAAACAAAACATCTTTCATGTTCATCACAAACAAAAACGAATTAAATATAAATTTTATGACAATTGTGTAGACCATTTAATATTCGATAGTCTCCATTTAATCTTGTATAATATTGTTTTTATGTTCTACTTTAATTTCTCTACATACGTACTTCTTCTAAACTGCATAAGAGTAATTATTTATTTAGATCATTCAGTTTTCATAAGATCAATTTTTTCAAATAAAACAAAACTAATTAAACATAAATTTTGTATCAGTTATGTAGACCATTTAATATGCGATTGTCTTTTTCATTAAATTTGTACCTCGTTTTTATATTTTATTTTAATTACTTACTTCTCATCTGGATGAATGTATTTAACTGTTTAGACTATTTAATATTATCTACTTATCTCTCTCGTACAACTTTGTATAATATCTTCCATAGATATACTAGTAATATTAAATCTATGATATTATCAATGTTAGTAGATAGTTACAGTCAATGTTACAGACAGGAGTAGGTTAATGAGATAAAATTAGGTCAGACAGGCGGCGGTGACCGTCAGACAACTCTTGTTGTTTATAAGGATTGTATACTTGTTTTAAGTAATAGGTAAACATGGAAATAGTAAGAAAAAATATTTTTTTTATGCTTGCAAATTTTAAGATGTTGTTGTTTGTTGTTTTTTTCTTACGTTTTTTTTATGAAGTATTTAAAGAAGAGGAAAGAAAAACCATTAATTAATTGTTATGTAAGAATGTTGAAAAAAAAAAAAAAAAATACTGCGCCATCTTACTTAAAAATATCTAACGTGGTACAGGTCTACTTCTTATTGATGTATACTTGGCTTAAGTAATAGGCGCATATGAAAAGTAGAAACAAAAAAATGGTTAATGAATGTAAAAGGAAAAAAATAAAAAAGTTTAAACGTACAAGATAAAACAATTTTAAAAGGTACAACGCATCTTTAAAATTCATAAAGAAAAAGTGCAAACCTGTTTTTCTGTCTACATAATGATCAAACCATTGAAAAAAAATTATGCGTTTTTAGATGTACCTAACTATTTGTGTTGTTTTTTTTTTTTTTCTACTTTAACTATTTAAAGAAGTTAAAAGAAAAAAACTAATGATTATTGTCGGTGTGTCGTGTAAGATATTTTTTGTTTGTAAGAATGTTCAAAAAACAAATATGAATGAAAAGAAGACAACCAGGAAATTAAAGCTGTGGAAGTACTTAACGACTAACATGTTGCTTAAGTGCATTGTATGTTGCATAATCTGCGAAGAATAAAAAAAGAAAAAAATTCAAGTCAGGTTAATTGTATTTGTCACCTATTTTGAAAACAAGAATATAAAAATAAAACAGATTTATTCTGTGTTCAAGAAAAAAATATGAATAAAAAGAAAAAAACAAGAAATGAAAAATATCTAACGTGGTACAGGTATACTTCTTGTTGATGTGTACTTAGCTTAAGTAATAGGCGTATATGAAAAGAATAAGAAAAAATACTTTATAAAATTTAAAGAGAAAAATGAAAACAAAACAAAAAGATGTGTAACTACGTTTCTTTAAAATTTTAAAACTAATTTTAAAAAAATTAAAAGAAAAAGTGCAAACTGGTTTTTAAATGTTACATAAAGATTCAACCTTGACAAAATTGATGCAATTTTGAGATGCTTTTATTTCTTCTTGTTATCTTTTTTCTATGAAGTATTTAAAGAAGAGGAAAGAAAAAAATTCTTAGTATCACCGTATAAGATTTTATTGTTATGTAAGAATGTTGAAAAAAAACAAAGGAATAAAAGCGATTCAAAATAAGTTACGAGTAATTGCTTTTTTTAAAGTAACAAGCAAGACATTATGTATAAATTGTGTAAAAAGTTAAAAAATTGTTAATAGAGTGAAAATTCTAGGATTAGAAACGTTCGCGATTGGTTGTCTTAATAAAATAAAAATCGGAAATTAAAAAAAAGAAATTAAAATGAATACAGAAAAATTCACAATAAAGTCAATAAAATCAGTGAATGTAAAACGATTCAACATTTTTGGAAAAAAATTGGAGTTTATAATAAATGCAGTACCAGACAACAAAGATCTGGATTAAAACCGGTATTGAAGAATTATTCAGCAATTTACTTGAAAATGTTGATCCTACTGACAAAATTGGTGTCACTTTTGGATGCCAAAGTTTTCATGAACGTGGTCCAGCCTGGATCAATTTTAAAGAAGCAAAAGATCTTGACATTTCGGAAATTTGGGAAGTTATTTCAAAAATTTTACAAAGCAACTCCGAAGGATTATCTACAGATACGTTCTGTATAAATGTTACATATATACGACTTCCAGCAGGAAGTGGAAGAGGAAAAAGATACAACAATTTTGAAGAAGAATGTAATAAAAGAAGAGGCATAATTTCAATCAAAAACAAAGATAATTTATGCTTACTACGTGCGTTAGTTGTTGCTATCTCATTCATAGAAAAATCAGTTGACTACTGTAAAATGCGAAAAGACACAGGTCAACTTCAGTTGAAAGCAGCTTTACAACTAATAAGAAATTCAAATGTAAGCATCCCAGCAAAAGGAGCTAGTATCAGTGAGCTCAAAAAATTTCAACTGTACCTCTCTAAATATCAAATTGTAGTTTTTGATTTCAGAGGAAAAGGAAAATCAATTATTTTTCAAGGTGAAGAAGATAAGGAAAAAAGATTGAATTTGATATACGATGAAGGTCACTTCAATGTAATTACATCATTAACAGCAGCATTTAGTTGTGATTACTTTTGCCAAACATGTAATGTTCCGTATAACAATAGATTGTCTCACAGATGTAAACAGTCGTGTTTCTTTTGTAAATCATCTCCAGCATGTGACGTAAATTTTCCAAATATTAAATGTGATGTATGCAATCGAAGTTTTAAAGGTCACACTTGTTTTGATAATCATAAAGCAACATCATCTACAAATAAAAAATCTATTTGTACTCTTATAAATTCCGTTACAAAATGCTTTAAAGTATACAGAAACGATGTAAATCATATATGCTATGGACATTTGTGTAAAAACTGTAATATAAATGTAGCTTCAGACCACCAATGCTTTATTACACCGTGTAAAGAATTAGCTGAATTTAAAAATATATTATATATTTTCTACGATCTCGAAACAACTCAAGATGATATCATCGGGGAGAAACTTCATGAAGGTGTTGCAATAGGGGATATAATTGAACACCTGATTTATGTATTTTTGAACAACGTTGCACGCATTGTATATTGTCTAATATTGAAAGATGCAATTTTTGTGGACTTCGAGAACATGTGTTGAAACAAAATCCAATACAAATGTTCTTAGAATATATACTCAACCAAAGAAAGATATTTCATAAAGTTGTAATTATTGCACATAACGGACAAGCATTTGATAATCAGTTTTTATTAAACTATATCTTAGAGAAAACCATCATCAAACCAAAACTAATTATGAGGGGAACAAAGATAATTTTAATGCTGTTAGATAACGTGAAATTTATTGATTCACTAAACTATTTTCCAATGCCGTTATCTAGTTTACCGAAGGCATTTGATTTAGATATAAATTTAAAAAAAGGATATTTTCCTCATATGTTTAATCGTAAAAATAATATAAAATATAATGGAAAGTTACCCGATCGGAAATATTACTGTTATAATTCAATGAGTGCATCAGAAAGAAAACAATTTCTTGAATGGTATGAAGAAAATAAAAACAAGTCTTTTAACCTCCAAAAGGAACTTGTAGAATATTGTATGAATGACATAAAAATTTTGACAGCAGCCTGTATTAAATTCAGACAGCTATTTTTGGAAGAATGTAAGGTTGAGCCATTTTTAGAGGCCACTACAATTGCATCAGCGTGTAATTTGGTTTTTAGAAGGAATTTTTTAAAACCGTTTACAATTGGACTTATACCTAAACAAGGATATCGCTTATCAGAAAACCAGTCAATCATTGCCATAAAATGGTTAATGTGGGAAGAAAAACGAAGAAAAATAAAAATTCAGCATAGTGTAGTAGCATAGTAGAGTACCTATGAGAGAGCTGGCTCATTACGGGGTATTATGGAATTGAATTTTGGTTTGTAAGGGTGTTATGAAATAGAATTAAGATATATAAGAAAAACATAAAAACAAAAGAAAACATAACAAAAACAACAAAAAACAAATAACAAAATAAATAAACAAACATAAAAACAAAAGAAAACATAACAAAAACAACAAAAAACAATAACAAAATAAATAAACAACAAATAAAAATTTATATATATACCATAGCTATACTAGTAAATATAATCGCATATAATTAAATATAATTAAACAACAAAAAAGAAATACAGTTTCAGTTTTAAAGCTTATAAAATTTGGATGGAAATTTACTCAAAAGTAGTATAGCTTATTTATCTTTTCAATTGTCTTGCTTAATTGATAACCCTACAGTTGTAAGCAATGTTAAAAATTATTATAAGCCTACGCAAATTTAAAAAAAAAAATTTTTTTTTCTGTGGTCACTTGAACTGTATAATGAATTATGATAAGAAAAGAAAATATATTTTTTTTTTTTGAATTGTTTAATTATACTGATAAGAAATTTAAAATTTTTAAAAATTGAGGAATTTTTAAGAATAAAAAATTAAATGTTAAAAAATGACGTCAGGGGATTCCTATTGATAATTTAAAAAGAAAAAACAAAATATATAAGAAAAGAAAATATATTTTTTTTTTTTGAATTGTTTAATTATACTGATAAGAAATTTAAAATTTTTAAAAATTGAGGAATTTTTAAGAATAAAAAATTAAATGTTAAAAAATTACGTCAGGGGATTCCTATTGATAATTGAAAAAGAAAAAACAAAATATATTAATATTATAGTTTTTATTTATTTATTTTTAAACGTTTTTCGATATTTATAATTATTTTCTTTAAATTTTTTTATGATATTAGCTAATCGTAATAAAGATATTTTAAAAAATTTGGTTGAATTGTGTGTAACCAAATCCGTCCATTTATCATCTTGACCCTCTTTGAGTGAATTAAATTGAATTAGTGAAGGAAAAAAATTTCCTTCTTGTATCTCATTCTAAAATTTATTTTATTTTCTAAATAAAATTTATTAAACATATGAATTGTTCTTGCGAACTCCATTATACGATTAAAACTAATTAAGCCCTCAAAATTCTATAAAAGACTAATTCTAACATAAAATGCACCATAAACTGATTAGACTATTAAGTATAAACAACATAATGTTTTGGGCTGATAACATTCAACATGGTTATAAATATTGTATTTGTGGAAGGAAATGGGCTTCAATTAAAACAATTAATTGGAGAATATTTAACGATTTTTTGGAGGTATATATAACTCCAGAAGGTGGTGAAAAAATTTGTTTATTTAAAATTAGAAATAGTGAATCATTTACTAACCAATTCGATTTATCTCCTTTGGATTGGCAACATCTAAAAATAGAAGTATATGGTGGTTATATATCCATTATTGGTAAAATAAGAGGTTTAACCAATAAAAAAAAGCAAGCACCTAATCATTTTCATGTTCATTGTCCATTTTCTGAAGAAGATGATTGGGAGATGATTGATAAGAATATTTCAAATATTATGCCAACTGGTAAGAATAAAATTACTGAACATATTGATTCATTACCACTAACAAGAAATGAATATGAAGAAAATCAGAATGAATTGAAAAAGTTGATGATTAGGAAACGAATCGATGAAGGAATTATATTTATAGCATCAATAGAAAATACATATAATGAAAAAAATAAAAAATCTAAAATTGGTGATGTGTTAACTAATTTTAGAAAATTACTTGAAAGTTTAAAAGAGGAATATTTAGATTATATGGAAGCTTATTCAGATGGAAGAGATAGATTTTTACCGCTCTTTATGTATGTGTGTTCTATTATAAGTCTAGTAAAGTTTGCACATAATAAAGAACTTTCTAGAAAATAAAAAGCGTAAAATATATATATTATTAGTTTTAATCAACACATTACTGCATAAACCTTGAATGAAGATAGATCAAATTTTTTTTTGTGACAATGAAATCATTTTTTATTTTAATATTTTGCTTGTTAACTATTCAAGCAAATTCAGCTCCAACTTCTAATATTGGATTGGATGAATCAGCTTTTGGGAGCACATATTTTAATATATTACTTCCAAATAATGAGACTGTTAAAGTAAATTTATCAGTTCAATTTTTAAAACATGTAATCTCGTCAGAAAAATATACTAGTGAAATTACAACAACAACTACAATACAACCATTAACTACTTTGCAAGCAGGTGATCAATTTTTATCAGATAAAGCTGATTCAGTACCACAATATGGATCTATAGATGATGCTATTAAAGCTTTTAGAAATGAGTTAGTTTTAAAAGAGCAGAATATTGGTGGAATAATAAATAGTGAACATATATTTTATAGACATTTTATATTGAATTTTGGTGAGAATCAAAAACTCACAGTGAGATGTGAATATGAAAGCATTTTTATTAAAAAGTATCTCAAAATTCCATGTCATGAATATCGAGAAATATTAGTTGAAAGAATTACTGGTGATGGAGAAGCAGAAAAAATTATGATGGTAGATACAGAATATAAATCTGAGTTCACTGTAATTGATTTACAAACAATCAAACAGGATCCGACATATCAAATGAAAATTCATTAAAAACAACAAAAAGAAAAAAATGTAATTAAAATAATATGAAATAAAAAAAAAATTTTTCTCTATATTAAATCAGTTTTATTTATCCATGAATTGTGGTCAGATGAGAATCCAAGCCATTTTACAAAAATCTTATTATCTTTACTTTTAATAACTTTTTCAACTAGGTAAATATTATTATGTTTAGATTTTAACAATTCATATTCATAGAAGCTTCCTTGTATAGGTTGACCTTGATAATCTTCTAGTAAATAAGTGCCAGGGCGAGTGATTTGAACTTTTCTTATCTTGAATATTTCAGTTGTCCAATTTGGTGTGTAGTCTTTTTCAAAAACATGTTTATACTTACTTATTCGAACTAAGTCACCAATTTTAAATTTATATGGTGGTGAAATTTTAATATGGTTATATACAGTTTTAAGTAAATTTTCAGCATTATCTTTATTGATATCAGATGGTCGTTTTTGAATTGTTCGATGTTTAGTGTTGTTATATTGTTTTGTTAATTCTTGAATTAGGTTAATCCATTTATAATTTCCATTAAAACTAAATTCTTTCCACATCTTTTCTTTTAAAGTTCTATTAAAACGTTCAACAATAGAGGCCTTTAATATACTAAATGTTGAATAATGATTTATATGATATTTATCCATTAATTTTTTGAATATTTTATTAAAAAATTCTTTCCCATCATCTGTTTGTAAATTTTGCGGATGTCTTTTAGAAGTTAAAAAAATATTTTGCATTGCTTTTGTGACGTTCTCTGAAGTTTTTGCTTTTATAGGGATTGTCCAGGCATACTTAGAAAAGCAGTCAATCACAGTTAATAAAAATTTAAATCCTTTGTTCTCTTTAGCATATGAACCCATTTCTACTAAATCAGCTTCCCAAAGATCATCAAATCCTTTAATTATAACTCTACGTTGTTTAAAATTTCTTCGTGCAGACTTATGCAACTCTTCAACTACCTCTCTTTTACTCATTTTTAAATAAAATGTGTCTATATAATTAATATATAATATATATATATATAATAAAAAGGAAACAATAAAATGTATTTAAAATTCATATTCTTTATTTATGTATATAAAATTATATTATGATTTATTTTTTATTCTTTTATATAAATCCATTTTAACATATGATGTTCTGCTGAATGACAAGGACAAGTATCTGGAACAGTTGTCATGTTGTCTGATGTATAGGGACATATATCCCAATGATATCCATACTCCTTGGTTTTAATTTGTATAGAATTTTTAAATAATTTCAAAAAATGAAAGTGAACTTTTAATTGTTCATAATGTTCCTCCAATAAAATATCCTCATATTTATCTAAAAAATTATTTAAAGTATATCCGATTTGATGTATATCCATTTTGAATGATAAATGAAAACTGATCTCAATTATTTTTTTTTAAGTTTTAAATCACTTAATAAATCCAATGCAGATTGAGCTTGAGCTTCAGCTTTTTGTAGTCTCTCATTAATAAATTGAATTGTTTTTTTGATTTGAAATTCAATAAAATCATTCTTTTGTGAAAATTTTTCATTTAACAATTGCGAGAATTTGATATGGATTTCCTCTAAACTAACTTGCATTTGTTCTTCTATTATTTTTAATTTTTCTTCTGTTAATTTAAGTTCTTTAGATACTGATGTCTCTGCACGAGTAAACATTTCTCTCATCTCGTTTTCTAATAGTTCTTTCTGAAAGAAAATATGATTATTTACAAAATTTTGTGTTGCTGCATCTCTTCCATCAATTGGTTCTTGAACATTTGATAAAATTTTGTTATCTAAATCATAATTTCCTTCAGAAGTTAATTTGAAACCTATATTTGGGGGTATTAGTTCTTCTTTCATTGTTAGTTTCGCATCTTCAATATCTCTCTTTAACTCATGTTTAATTAACATTTTCATTGTTAAATTTTGATCGTCAACATAAAATTTTGTAGCTGCATCATCACCATCAATTGGTTTATCGAGACTTGTTAATTTTTTATTTTGCATATCATAATTTCCTTCAGAAGTTAATTTGAAACCTATACCTGGAGTACCTTGAATATGTAGTTTTCTGTAAGAAGAAGAAGCTGTACTACGCCCAAACTAATCAAGTGACATTTTACTAATTATATAAAATTATGTAAAATATTAGTGAATTATATTTGCTTCTCTCAATTCTTCAATTATAGACACAATTTCATTGTGATGATTATTGTTACCAGCTGTTTCTGACGCAATTAAAAGCTTTAATCTATCAACTAACTCATTAGGATCATCCCAATAAACTAACTGATTTGATTGATTTGTATAATTTAAATGGGTTTCCGGTGTAGAAGATTTATTAAAATAATTAGTAAAATTTTTTTTCGAACAACCTGAACCAGTTTTTTATATCTAGTGTCATAATCATGTTCATATAATTTTCTTAATATATTTTTGTATTTAAAACCTCTGTTTCCTTTTATTTGTTCTAAATGATCATAATTTCTTCTATGTGCATTCGTTTTGTTAAGTATTTGATGATATGTTTTTAAATCACTTTCAGTATAGTTTATAGGTTTTTTTTTTAATATCAATTCATATAGACCATCAGTTCCTTTAAAAACTTCATTATCAATCAAAATATTTTTAGTAATTTCATCTATTTCAAAATTAGCATTCCCAAGTTTTCGAACATTTAATGACTCATCAAAATAGGGCCCATATGATTTATCAAGTTGTGACTTGTTAAGAACAGGAAATTGTGAAATTGATGATTCATCATCATCATCATTATGAATATGTAGAGTATTTGGTGTTGAAGTTATAAATTTACTGTAAGTATTTTGTTGCTAGGGGTTTTAACTTCCGGTTTAAATGATCTCAATAATTTTAAGGTGTTATCATCACCAGCAGACAATTTAATTTCCGGTTTGACAACATTATTTGAAAATTGTTGTTGTTGTTGTTTGACAACATTTGTTAATTCTTTCAATGGTTTTATAATTGGAGTGAAAGCTTCTTCCCGATTATTGTCTTCCGATAGCTTCTGAACTTTTAAAGATTGAAATTTCCTTTTTAAATTTTTACGAGTTTTAATTAAATCTTTCATAAGTTGTTCATCCATTTTTTGAATGTGGATTAGATCAATTATTAACTGTAAAATATCGACTGAACTGTTCTCTCGCTAACTGCTAACTGATAATCGCTAACTGCTAATCACTAAATAACCCGTTTAGTTAGTAACTGCTGATCTCTTGTTAACTAAAATTTAACAAATTCTTCAAAATTCTTTCTATAATGGCCATTATTTAAACTGCTATCTTTATCGATTAATAGAAAACTATAATTATCATTCCAGCAGCATGCACTTAATTTTTTTAAATCATTATAAGACATATCAGAATTAACATGATCATTATAAATATGTTTCAGGTTTAAATCATCTTGTTTGAATATAATTAAAAAGTTTGCATTATCTCTAACTAAATGCTTTGGAATTCTTGTATATAACTGACATAAATAAAAGCTATCTACTTCTTGGTGACGTCCCATACAAAAATATGCTCTTATATTATCTTGCTTATCACAAGCTACATCATCAAAAATAAAAATTGAGTTTGGTTGTGAGGCTGATGGTTCAATTACATCAACATTATTTGAAAATTCTTTATATCCCATTCCTTTGATTGGTTTAATTAATTTTTTTAAATATTCATATTTAGGTTGATGTAATGATTTTGAGTAAATATATATGTTTTTAAATTTCAACCCTTTGGGATCTAAAAGCATACTCAACATAACATTAGTTTTACCACAATTTGAAGGTCCTACTATTAGTCCTCTTATACTATCTGGAAAGCATTCGCCATGTTTTTTTTTTTTTATTTTGTTTTTTGAGTTTCGATCAAAATTTTTTACTTTAACTACGTTATCTACTTTTACAAATTTCATTTCTTAAAAGGTACTTACTGTTTCAGTAATTATCTAAAACTAATCGTTGTAATATGTCTCTTCATAATAAATACTCAATCAGTAGCCAAAAAACCGTTAATGGAAAAGGTGTAGTTAATTCTCTAATAAATAAACTACCATTTGAAGCACATTTACCTGGCTATAACTATTGCGGCTCTGGAACAAAACTAGCAAAACGATTATCACGAGGTGACAAAGGAATTAATGGTTTAGATGAGGCTTGTCGAGAGCATGATATAGCATATTCTCAAAATACTGATAAAAATCAACGTCATATAGCTGATAAAATATTAGCAGAGAAAGCTTGGCAAAGGGTAAAAGCTAAAGATTCAAGTTTTGGTGAACGTTTAAATTCATATCTAGTTACAAACACAATGAAAGCTAAAGTTAAACTCGGTATGGGTTTAAAAAAGAAAAACAAGAAAACTGCGAGAAAAAAGCCCTTGAAAAATGTTATAAAGGAAGCTAAAGTAGCTGTTAAATGTATAAAAAAACCAACGAATTCTAAGAATATTATAAAAATTGCTTTGCATGCTGCTAGAAATTTTTCTAAAGGACAGAAAAAAAACATTAACATTCCACGAATAATTCCCGTACCAAAAATTGGAGGAGTTTTGCCTTTAATCCCTATATTTGCAGGTCTATCAGCTATTGGTGCACTTTCAGGCGGTGCTGCAGGAATAACTAAAGCTGTTAACGATGCTAAAAATGCTCATAAAGAGTTAAAAGAAAGTCAACGTCATAATATAATGATGGAAGCGATAGCATTAAAAGGAGATAATAGTTTGCATTTAAAACCATATAAAAAAGGATTAGGTCTTTATTTGAATCCAAAAAACCATTAACTAAGCTACCCAATAGAGCTCTTACAAATATTGATTTAGAAAACTTTGGTAAAAAATACTTAAAACATTTTCGAGGAGTTTTTATGAGAGATAATTTGCCAATACGTAGACCTTGGAAATATGAATGTGGTATAATAAATTTGGATAATTCTATTGGAGATGGAACGCATTGGGTAGCTTATTTTAAAAATGTTGCAATAACTCATTATTTTGACAGTTTTGGAAATTTAAGACCACCATTAGAAGTAATAAAATATTTAGGAGATAAGCTTACATATAATTATAATAAATATCAAAATTTTAATTCTTACAATTGCGGGCATTTATGTTTAGAATTTTTATTTCACATTGTTAAGAAAAAAATATTATCAGTAAATAAAACATAATAAAAATAAAATTTTTTTTATTTTATTCATAGTCTAGCTTTATTTAAACTGACCTACATTAATAATTTTGTTTAAGTTCAAGGTTATTTCTCTATATTTGAACATAAATGAAATAAAAAAAACTAACTGATAAAGAATAATTAGAATTTAGTTATAACAAAAGCAATTTAAACGAAAGATCTTTGTATGTATATATATTATATTATTATTAATGGACCTTAAATCTAAAATCATTGAATTTTGGATTAACCTTAAAAACATATAAAAACAGAATACACTACTAAAATATCTCATTGTATCAATTAAAGACATGTCAATAACATTAACTTTAAACGGAAACTCTTCCATATTGACAGCTAATTATTTTCCTCCTATAGATCTAAAGGGAAGCGAATACACCTGCGGTTTAGTAGATTTTCAAATGTATAACTCAATACCCAATATAGATGAGGAGAATAATAGATTTATTATTGATGATAAACCTATTATAATTCCAACAGGTTCATATGAAATTGGTGATATTGAGCTATTTCTTAGAAAAACGTTAAATGTAACTAAAACAGATAAGGAAAAATTAATTATAAGAGCAAATAATAATACATTGAAGTGTGAAATTTTTGCAGGTAAGGATATTGATTTTGAAAGAGAATATACAATTGGAGGATTATTAGGTTTCAGTAAGAAGAAATTATTAGCCAATTAATGGTATACTTCAGATCTTTTTGTTGATATTAATAAAATAAATATAATAAGAGTAGAATGCAATATTGTTTCTGGAGCTTATATTAATGAAAAAGAGGCTCACATTTTACATGAATTCTCTATTAACGTCAGTCCTGGCTATAAAATAATTGAAGTTCCTAAGAATGTAATTTATTTACCGGTAACTATTAATCAGATAAGTTCTATTACTGTAAAACTCCTTGATCAGAACGGTAATTTAATAAATTTTCGTGGAGAAACAATAACAATAAGATTGCACTTAAAGCTTCAGAATGATCGTATTTAATCAAAATTATCAATCCAATATGCATTCACAGACATCACCTCACCTTAATTCATCATTCAAACATCACCTTAATTCATCAAAGTTAGTCAAAGGAGGAGGAAGTCAACATTTAAAATACAAAAAACTATTATCATTTGAAAATAAAGAATATTTAAAACCTCTTGGATATCTACTAAAAGTAAATTAAAATGGAACTCTTTAATGATCCTATTTTTGATGAAACTATAACTAGTGCTCATTGGTATTCATATTCACCATTCTTAAACACATTCGGATTAAGTGATATTATACGAATACAAATACAAAATCAAAACTTATATATATTACCCTCAACAAGTCTAATCTACATTGAAGGTTATGTATCAAAACATGATGGAACAACTGTTACTCACACTAATCTAGTTAATAATGCTATACCATTTCTATTTGATGAAATTCGCTATGAACTTAATGGTAAGGAAATTGATCATAATCGTAATGTTGGAATAACTTCAACATTAAAAAACTATATCTCACTCAACCGGAATGAAAGTACAGCTTTATACAATGGAAGTTGGTCACCAGATGAATCAATTAAAATAAATAATTTATATTTTAATTTTTGTATTCCTCTAAAAAGATTAATAGGGTTTGCTGAAGGTTACAAAAACATTATTCCACATGCAAAACATGAATTAATATTAGCTCGCTCCCGAACAAATGATAATTCATTATTATGTACCAGTAATAATGCAAATGAAAAACCAAAACTTATTATTACTAAAATATATTGGAAGGTTCAACATATTAACTTAGCTGATAATCTTAAATTAAATGTATACCGAAGTATTGGAAATGGTTCGGTTATGAAAATTCCTTTTAGAAATTGGGAATTACATGAATATCCAACATTACCAGCAGGAACTACACATCATATTTGGAATGTTAAAACAGCCTCACAACTTGAAAAACCTCGTTTTATTGTTTTTGCTCTACAAACTGATAAACAAAATAAACTGGATGCAGATACTTCAAATTTTAGTAATTGTGATATTGAAAATATAAAAGTACATTTAAATTCAGAATCATATCCATATGAAGATATGAATTTAGATTTTTCAAAAAATCGTTATGCCTTAGCATATGAAGCATATTCGAATTTTAGAAGCTTTTATTATAATAACTCAACATCAGAACCTTTAGTTTCATGGGAAAACTTTAGAACTGATTCTCCAATCTTCATAATTGATACTCGTTATCAAAATGATAATCTTAAAATAGGTCCAGTTGATGTTAAAATCGAATTAAAGACTTTAAAAAAAATTCCAGCCAATACTACAGCTAATTGTCTTATTTTACATGACCGTTTAATTGAATTTAAACCACTAACAGGAGAAGTTAATAAAATTATTTAAATTTCTAAATAAAAAATAAATGAACTTATCTACAGAAGAAGTAGCATTTTAAAAACAAGTTTTTAACATATAAACTGTATTTTTATATAAAATTTAATCAATACAATTTATCTAAAAATATAATGTAAAAATGAAATATGCAATTATTGACATACAAGGTTTTCATTATAATAACCAAAAATTCATTTTGAAAGAAATCGCAATACTTAATTCAAATAATGAAATTCAACATTTCATTGTTAAACCTCCTTATGGATATCAAATATTGACAAACAAAGCAAAACAAACAAACAATTGGCTAAATCCAAAAAATCACCATGGGTTCAAATGGAGTGATGGCAAAACAAATTTTCATGATGTCATCAGTTTCTTAAAGTTATTCGTAAACAATAATAAAATTTATGTTAAGGGAGATGAGAAAAAAACCTGGATAGAAAGCATTTTAAAACAAAATAATGTATTCGATTTAAATGAACATGATTCAACAAGTTTAAAAGTATTGAAAGATCAGCACATTCATTCTAACACAAAAAGATGTTCCTTTGATCATTTTGGAATTTGTTCCTTTGAAAATGTTCAAATAATAAAAACGCTGATCAATCAAAATAATACTATTTAAGGAGAAAAATATTTCCATTCGATATCAATGTGAGGAGATCAATCAAACGTTATTGATCGAATCATAATTATCACGACAATATGGATAAATATACTAAGAAAGCATCTAAACAGAAATATGAAAAGTTAGCTAATACTTCAACGGAATCAACTAAACGTTGGAAGGAAGAAAAAAACAGAATAATTCTAACAATGATAAAATAAAAACTAAGAAATAAAAATTTTTTTAAAAAAGGAGAGTTTCGATTTCATCATCATATAAAATTACATGAAACCTAATAAAGAAAAAATGTATATGTAAATTGGGTGGTTAAAAACCATCACTTAAAACCTGTAAATATAAAATGAATTTATTATTTATTATATATAATAAAAACACAATTAATTTTGTTAAATAAAAAAATAAAAATTTATTTGAAACTTTGTTTTATTATTTTTATAAAATTTAGTAAAAAAAAAAGTAATGTTATTTTTTTTTATTTTTTTGTTATAAAAAAATTTATTTTTAATTTATTATTTTCTTTTGAAATAATTTTAAATGAATAATTAATTTTATTTGTAAAAATTGATTTATTTGATTTATAAATCATTTTTGTAGTATGCTTTTTAACATATATGTGGGGTAAGTATGTGCAAAAAGCTTCGCATGCTATCTTAACGCTTCGTTGATAATTGCCCAAAGCATTTTTAAAAGAAGAATCTTTTTCTTCTATTGATGTGATGACGAAATGTTTTCCAATAGGTATCTCACTCATTGCTAAATAACTAATGGTTGGTTCATCTTCATTGATATCCTGCAAGAATTCTTCCAAGTCATCAATCTCAATATCAGATTCTTCTTCTTCTTCTTCTTGAATGTGTGTTAAATCCATTTTCCTTATTGCCATTTTTTTTTGTATGTTAGGTCTATCTGGTTATTCTAGTTCAAGTTTTAAATCTCAATTAATATTCTCTTTATAATATTCTTGCTATTTATACTCAAAAATGTGAATTAATAGTGCAAATATAAAGCAAAGATAAAAAAATGTTATTAACTATTAAAGGATGTTTGCGGTTTTATAGTACTTACATAAGAAAACAAATGTTATCAACTATTAGAGGATGTTTTCGGTTTTATAGTACCAAAATTTCTTAAATTTAATATTCCATCATATTATAAAAAATTTGTGGTTTTATGATAAGTAATAAATATTTTATTTCTATTTCTTAGTAAAGAAAAAAATTAGAATGTTTTACTATGATAAAAAAGTGTTTTGTTTGATTAAATACAATTGAATAATAATTATATTCAAGCATTAATTAGAATGGATACTGTGAAACAAGAAGCAGATTCCACTACGTTTCCATTTCATAAAATTAATAATGAAAACAACAACAACAATAACAACAACAACAGTAACAATCAAGATGTTTAATGCTTGGATGTCTCATCTACTGCCTTAGATGAAGAAGTTCAGAGCACACATTTCGAAGGTTCAGTAATCCTCTGGCCTTTAGATGAACGAAGAGGATTAGATAGATATCACCAAGAAGAGTTTAACATACAACTAATTGATGGTGATGGTGATGAAATAGTTAATGCAGAAATAGAATATGATATTAACAATCAACAAGGGGATCCATACTATATGGAGTGGTTGCAGAGACATTTTAATTAAAATAAATAATCAAATTCTTTCTAAATTGTCAATAAATTATTTTTTATTCAAAATCTTAATAAAATTTTCAATTATTGTTAATTTTTTTAATCTTGTCAATTTTCAAATGTTGTAGTGACCCCAAGGTAAAGTATCTGTAGAATCTTTTAACAATTTTCGTTTATCATCATATGGGTTTAATGCTATTTTATCTTGCTTTATTGTGTAAACTTGATATTTTTCAGATTTAAGTATAAACTGCGATTGTACAATCGTTTTCTCATCGTTTAGTCAACGTACGTAATCATCAAATATTATTCTTTTTGTTATAACATTTTTTTTCACTCCCTTGGCTTTCTTTATATCTTCTACATTTCCATTAATTTTAATTGAATACATTTTTGATCTTAAGCCTGCAAACTCAGTAATAATTTTTCCATTCATCTCATCTTTCATTAACGGTACCTGGGTTTTTATTGAGTAAAGATATGTTATATATATTGTTTGTAGGGTAATCACTTGTATCAAATTTATGGAGATTTTTCTTTATATCTTCGTATATGTCATTTGATTTTAATTCATATATCAAAGAATCTGTATCAGTATAAAGAAGTTTACATTTATTATCAAATTCAGATAAGATATATTCATAATGAAAATCATATAAAGGTATTTTTGAAATATCTAATATAGTCATTCCTACATAAATTGGTTTGTTCATTAAAACTTGAGTTTTTTTTAATTCTACAGCTACTAAATTTTCACTAAATATTGTTCGACCATAAAATGTTGGTTTTGAGATCATTGCTTTAATTCCATATCGCCCATTCCATTTAGTTAACAGTTTAACATCTCGATATTTTCTTACATTTTCCATTGTCTTTCCAAAAACAGCATTTATCATCAATTTGTATAAATTTTTTTGGAATTCGTTTGTAGCCATTTGCCGTAATTTAGTGTTCATTTCTATATAAGGTTTTAACCATGCTGATTGCTTAAATTGAAGAACTTTGTGTATTTTTTTTAATATCAGTCCATGGTTTAAGGTTTGTTTTAAATTTCGATAATGTAAAATATATCTTTTTTTGTTTTCAAGTGTTGTTAATAATTTTTTATATTTTGTGCTAATTGGTGGTACTTTATGTTCTGAACAAAATGATAAGTCTTTATGTTTATCATGAAGTAAAACTGGGTAATCTATATCAACATCTAATATGTATCCAACATCACTCTCATCATTTACAGACATAACATCAAAATTCTGAATTTCTTTATTTCCCATCCATTTAAAACCTCCAATTGGTAAAAACATTGACATAGCAAATCCATATAGATTGTTTACATCCCAATACATAAGGAATTTGGATTCTTTATTTGCATCATAGTCTGCCATGTATTTTTTATTCGCCTTACTATATCTATTAGAACACTGGCTTATTCCACCGCGTATACCTCTTTCTATAAATAATATCATATCAATATTTGTTAACAATTCTAGGTTGACATTAGTAGTTTTCAACATAGCATCCCATGTAAATCCAGCTAAAGTGTAATAATGTGCAGGATCTAGTTTATAAATTTGTATGGATTTGTTTCGAAATGATTCAAATATATCTGCTAATAATAATATATCAGTTTTCATATATATATCTGAATATTCCCCCAAAGTTTGAATGTTAAATTTTTCCCAAACTGTATTAGCATGCATATAATCATTATTGGATATATGACTATCATTTAAATGACTGTAGAACTCTTCTTTTATAGGCAAGTTTTTTAATTCTAATTTTTGCCAACTATCAATATATTCATAAGGAAAAATTCCTTTTTTTAGAATTAATTGAAACTTTTCATAAGAAATATTCCCCCATTCTCTATGTGTTATTTGTTTTTCGTTTTCAGGAAGTAAAGTAGAAAGATTATCTAGTGATGATGGTAAAAATCGAAATGAATCTAAAAACTTGAATTTTATTTTATTTCCATTATTTATTTTATTTTGTAAATGATATGTATTTTTCTTTGTTTATAGGCAAAAGAGAAACTTTTCCTTCAAACTCAGTAGCAATTTCTTTAATAATAAATGTGCGTCATATCCCGATAAATTATGAAAAATAATTGGAATTTCTTGTTTTTGTTGGTAATTTAAATTACAACTTTGATGAGCTGCTCCTCTAAATTTCACAGTTAAATGACAATGATCTTTAACTTTAATATTTTCCATTACAATATCTTTTTCACATATATGACACACTGTACTATTTTTAAAATAATCAATTTCTTCTTGTGTAATGGATTTAAAGGTTTTAATGTATTATAAATATTTTCAAGCTTTTTAGCAATTTCGAATAGCTTTTGGGCAAACCATTTTGCACAATTCTGACCTCTATAAGATTCATAATAGGATAGAGAATCATCATATGAACAATTCAAATAAAATCCAATACTATAAATTTCATGTTTTTGTTTCAAAATTAAAGTTTCTGTTCGCTTATCTTCCATCGGTATCAAAATAGATTCTAAGTCTGCATATAAAATAAATGAAACTTGTTCTTTGTACATAAAATTTTTGAAAAATAAAACTGAGTCTTTCTCTTTTGGTATTGAAAAAATACAATCATTTTGTTTTTCACAGTCAACTGCATGTAAATCTAGTTTTTCTTTGAAATAAAAATAGTGAAAACATCTATCACAAACGTATATTTTACCATTATGTTTTGAAACTTGTTTTGTTAATAGTTTTGATAAATCTTTTATCCAACAAAAATGATACTTTACTAAATTTTCGTGTTCATTATCATCATCATCATCATCATTAAATTGATCGATTTCTTTTTCATCTTCATAACACTCATGAATCATCAATAAATTGATATGTTTATCATATTTTTTTTGTTTTGTTAATTTTAATGGAAATATAACATCTTTCCCTTTTTCCTTTTTGATAGCATAGATATTAATGGAAATATTATTTAAATTTTCAAATTTTGGAATTTCCTTAACTTTCATAGGCATTGTGATATTTTTAAGGTTTAAAACATTTTTATAATTTGGATATGATGAGATCCTATTACTATTTGCTTTTGCTGGATATAATGCGGATACCACTGCCCAAGCGAAACAAGCATCATCATTGTTTTTAACATTTATACAAGCATGTTTTAATTTAATAAACTTTAGAAGATCAATGTATGATGAGCCTACTAGTTGTTCATAATTGTTAATATTTATACTCAAATAAATAAGAGATGATAACGCCCATCCACTATCTTTTTCTTGGAATTCACTTAATTTTACTAATATTTCATCATTTACATTATTTTGAAACCACTCATCTAAATCATCAAATTTATCTAAAATTTTATTAGGAGTTGAAAAAAATTTTTTTTCTAAAATAACTTCATCAGCTTTTTTATTTATAAATTCTCCACAAAGATTGGTATTTATTTTGAAACATACAGATTTCATTTTTCCAAATTATTTTTTTAAAATTTTTTTAAACATTTTCTTAGCTTCAATTAAAAAATTCATAGAATCCTTATGTTCATAATTAATAATAACACCTGTTTTTAGTCTACAATGAAAAGCTGATTCAATTTCAACCCATCCGACACCGTTTATATTTTCATTGTTATTATTATTTTCATTTAATCCTACACCAAAAAAAGTTTTTGAATTTGATAAATTTTCTAGTTTTGAATTAATACTTTCTAACCATAAAAGTTTACTTTCAAAATGTCTTTTCTCACCAATTGTTGTAGAATTAGTTAAATGTTCTTTTATTTCTTTTATATAATCATTTATTTGTATTATTTTATTATTAATTTCATCTTCACTTAAATTTATTAATTCATTTATATTTTCAATATTAAAATTTAATTTAATTTTTTTATTTTTAATTTTTTCAAATGATTGTTCTTGTTGTCTTTTTCTATTATTTTCCATTTTTTCGTTTTTATTGAAGTTTTAAAATAAAGGTTTAAACTAAAAATTATAAAGAAATTTCAATTTAAGAAATCAGTATAATTAAACAATTCAAAAAAAAAAAAATATATATATATATATATATTTTCTTTTCTTATCATAATTCATTATACAGTTCAAGTGACCACAGAAAAAAAATTTTTTTTAAAAATTTGTGTAGGCTTATAATAATTTTTAACATTGCTTACAACTATAGGGTTATCAATTAAGCAAGACAATTGAAAAGATAAATAAGCTATACTACTTTTGAGTAAATTTCCATCCAAATTTTATAAGCTTTAAAACTGAAACTGTATTTCTTTTTTGTTGTTTAATTATATTTAATTATATGCGATTATATTTACTAGTATAGCTATGGCATATATATAAATTTTTATTTGTTGTTTACTTATTTTGTTATTGTTTTTTGTTGTTTTTGTTATGTTTTCTTTTGTTTTTATGTTTGTTTATTTATTTTGTTATTGTTTTTTGTTGTTTTTGTTATGTTTTCTTTTGTTTTTATGTTTGTTTTTTATGTTCTCTTTTGTTTTTATGTTTTTCTTATATATCTTAATTCTATTTCATAACACCCTTACAAACCAAAATTCAATTCCATAATACCCCGTAATGAGCCAGCTCTCTCATAGGTACTCTACTATAGTGGTAACGGAAAAGGAAAAGTAATTTTTGGTCTTCGTGTTGACGGATATTGCACAGACACAAAACAAATATTTGAGTTTTATGGCTGTTATTACCATGGCCATCCAAAATGTTTCAAAAATAATAATGATAAAAAATATGAAACACGTTATGAGGCTACATTATCCAAAGCCAATAAATTACGCTCTATAGGTTATCAAGTAATTGAAAAGTGCGAGTGTGAATTTCGAAACGAAATGAGATCAAAAGAATACATAGAATTTTTCGCAAAATTGGAGAACGAAAGTTTGATACCACTAAAACCACGTGATGCGTTTTATGGTGTTAGAACAGGAAACACAAGAACATATTATAAATGTGCGCCTGGTGAAAAAATAATGTATATAGATATATGCTCACTATATCCTTGGGTGTGTAAATATGGAAAATTTCTAGTGGGTCATCCAAAAGTTCATGTTGGAAAAATTGAATGCAATAAATTAAATTTAAATGATACTGAAGGATTAATAAAGGCATTGATACTTCCCCCAGAAAAACTCTATCACCCGGTTTTGCCTATAAATCAAAATAATAAGCTAATGTTTTCCTGCTGTCAAACATATAGTTTGGAAATGAATAATGATGACTGCTCGCATGACAATCGTAGTAGGTCAATTTTAGGAACGTGGGTTATAGATGAAGTAAGAGAAGCTGTTAAACAGGGATACAAAATTGTGGAAATATACGAGGTATGGCAGTATACTGTTAAACAATTTAATCCCCTTACATCACAACAAGGAATTTTTACAGAAATGATGAACAAGTTCCTTAAAATTAAACAAGAAGCTTCTGGCTGGCCTAGCTTTTGCAGAACACCAAAGGAAAAGTGCAAATATTTAGAAAAATTTTCCAAAGTAGAAGGCATAAATTTACAGTTTAACGATATAGAAAAAAATCCTGAAATTAGATCATTTGCTAAGTTAATGTTAAACTCTTTCTGGGGTAAATTTGGACAGAGAGAAAATCAATCAAAAACTGAAATAATAAATGAGCCTTATGAATTATTTACTATTCTTACTGATCCTTCGAAGAATGTAAATCAAATAACTCCAATAAACGAAAAAACAGTTTTGGTAAATTGCGAATACAAAGAAGAAACAGCTGAATCATTATCAACAGTTAACGTTTGCATAGCTGCTTACACTACCACACAAGCTCGTTTAAAATTGTATTCTTACTTAGACAATTTAAAAGAACGAGTTTTGTATTACGATACAGATTCAATAATATATGTAGCACGTGAAGGAGAATATAACCCTCCCACTGGAGTTTTCATAGGAGATAGATGAGCTTGAAGAATATGGAATTGGAAGCTATATTACAGAATTTGTTAGTGGTGGTGCAAAGAACTATGCATACAAAATATATAGTACCAACTCCAAATGCGAAAAAACTGTTTGCAAAGTGAAAGGTATTCGTTTAAATTACAACGCTTCACAAGAAATAAATTTTGGCTCTATGAAACAATTAGTTAAAAAATTAAACAACTTTCAACAAATAAATATAACATTTCCTAGTATTCGCCGAACATACAATCACAGAGTCATCACTGTTCCTCAAATAAAGTCATATCGAATAAATTCCAGAAAACGAGTTTTTGCAGATGATTATACTTCAGTTCCTTATGGCTTCAAAAAGAAAAAAATTAAAAAAATTATTGTTAATATGTATATTGTAAAAATTTTGTATTAAACTATTAAATTACAGCATTAAACAAAATCTTTTAATTTTGCCGTTTTTAATTTTCAGAATATAGCCAAAAAATTATTTACATATATATATCAGTATATATATACAATAGTATATATATATATATATATATACATATATACTGATTTTATTCAAATTCACATTTGCAGTTTAACTCTTCAATAATAATGTCAAAAGCACAAATAGTATCTGAAATTCATCGTCCAGTTAGACGTAGGTTTCGGAGACGAAAAATATCTCAAAGAAGGTTAAATGATACATGGGAAATTGATCTTATAGATATGTCGGCTTATCAAAAAGTAAATAATGGATACAAGTTTCTCTTAACTGTTATCGATATATTTTCAAAATATGCATATGCCGAAAAAGTTATATCAAAGGCAGCAGATGACGTAGTTAAAAGTATGGAAAAGATTTTTAAAAGGGAGGGGAAGTCTCCAAAAAATATTCATTCTGACCAGGGAAAAGAATTTTTCAACAAAAAATTTCAAAATTTAATGAAAAGCTATAAAATAAATCACTATCATACTTATTCAGAAATGAAGGCTAGTGTTTGTGAAAGGTTTAACAGAACATTAAAATCAATTATGTGGAAACAGTTTAGTTTACAAGGAAATTTTAAATGGATAGAATTTTTACCAAAACTAATTGAAAAATATAATAACAGAAAACATAGTACAATTAAGTTAAAACCAAACCAAGTTACATCACAAAATGAAAAACAAATTCTTCGTTCAATTTATAATTACCCTAAAATATTTAATAAGGGAAAATTTAATGTTGGTGATTTTGTTAGAATTGCAAGGTCTAAAGGTACTTTTCAAAAAGGATATGAACCTAACTATTCAACTGAAGTTTTTAAAATAGCTTTCAAAAACAAGACAGACCCGATTACATATTGACAGACAGACCCGATTATAAAACAAGACAGACCCGATTACATATAGTTTAAAAGATTGTAAAAATAAATTAACCACCACGAACTGGCTTCTATGAACAGGAACTGACTAGTGTCAAAGACCCCAATGCTTATTTAATTGAAAAAATTTTAAAACGAAAAGGCAATAAAGTATATGTGAAATATTTAGGCTTTGATAATAGTCATAATCAATGGATAAGTAAATATGATATTCTTTCATAAAAAAGTGTAATAAGAATTTATGTAGAAAATTTTTTCTTAACTTTAGAGCACTGTTAAATGCAACAATGTTGTAAAAATGTTAATAGTAAAATAAAATAGAAAAATATTTACTAACAAAAATAAATAATTTAGAAATAGATAAATAAAAAATAATATTCTTTCATAAAAAAGTATAATTAGAATTTATGTAAAAGATTTTTTCTTAACTTTAGAACACTGTTAAATGCAACAATGTTGCAAAAATGTTAATAGTAAAATAAAAATAGAAAAATATTTACTAATAAAAATAAATAATTTAGATATAGATAAATAAAAAATAATATTCTTTCATAAAAAAGTATAATTAGAATTTATGTAAAAGATTTTTTCTTAACTTTAGAACACTGTTAAATGCAACAATGTTGCAAAAATGTTAATAGTAAAATAAAAATAGAAAAATATTTACTAATAAAAATAAATAATTTAGAAATAGATAAATAAAAAATAATATTCTTTCATAAAAAAGTATAATTGGAATTTATGTAGAAGAGTTTTCTTAAATTTAGAACACTGTTAAATGCAACAATGTTGCGAAAAATGTTATATAAAAAAATTATAGTTTTATTATTATCAATTAGAATTTATTACATTAATAAACAACTTACTTTACAACTTTTTGTTTTTAATTAGTTTTCTTAAGGATTTTGATTTCTAAACATTGATAATACAATTTTTTAGAAGAAAAATTTAGTATAAATAAAGTGGAATCTTTCTTAAGATATATCAATTCAAAGACAGAGCTCAACATAATAATAATAATACAGAAAAAAGGAAGCAAAAATGGAAAACACAGCAGAAATTTTCGCCCACGCTCAGCAAATAGAGCCTACACAGGAGTTAGCTCCAATTAAACGGAAAAGAATAAGAACTCAACAGGAATCGCAGACACTTCATCAACAACAACATCATCATCATCATCATCAACAACAACAACAACAACAACAACCACAACAGCAACAACATCAACAATTTCAACAACAACAACAAGAAGAAATCATTCTTCTTCAAGAAGAAGAACCACCAACAAAAAAAAGCTTCAAAGAAGCTTTTAATAACAAAAATGTGGAAACTAGAAAAAGTTTCCTAAAAACTAAAGATATGGAGCAAGATGCTCTATATCATATAATAAATGTTAAGCAAATAAAGACCATTTATGGTCTTAAGTGGGTCTTTGAGACCCGCAATTTAATTATATTTGTACCTCAAAAATATTCTGATATTTTTGAGAATTCAGATTTTGTAAAAGAAATAAAAGAAAAAGAACATTTTGTATATAAAGATAAAAATTTAAATTTAAATATTATAGATATATCTGAGTCGTTTGGTAAAATATATGCGAATTACCAATAAAAGATGTAAATTGGTTTATAGTTATATAAGTTTTTATTGTTCATAAATAAATATAAATTTCAAAAAAGGTATAAATTTCTTTTATTTAGTTGCTTTTTTTTTCAGATTCATGTTTAAATGTACTTAATGTTAATATGTATATGTAGTTATAAAATGGATTTATTTAATTTTTTTCGTAAAAACACAGGTATTTCATAAAAGAGCCGAGAAAAATTACATCATACATTAAATTTTTGAACTGGAATAAAAATCTCTACTTTTAACCTTGCAACATTCTTTTCTTTACAGATCTATATGAATTTCTTTTACTATTTTAGATCTTGGCATGATTTTTAAACTATTAAACTTTTGAATTTCTTTATTTATATACTCTGAATCTTTGAATTTTGACTGGGTTCTACAGTATATAACGTGGTTCAATTTTATTGGCAAATCATTTTATATTCAATTTTCCTAAGATATTTTACAGAAAAAATGGAACCTGATTCAACTACATTTCCATTTACTGAGGAAACTGCAATAGTAAATATACAAAATGAGATTCAGGTTGATGAAATTACATCCACTATAGATGATGAGGAATTAATTGAAACTGAAGAATTCATACCACCGTTTCAAATCTTAGAAGAAGATGCAGAGGAGCAACACGTTTGGGAAATAAATAACCAAGAAGGTATTCCAGGAATTTGGGATATCAGTGATGAAGAGGGAGATCCAGATTATTTAGAAATTATACCAAATTTATAAATAACAAATTATATCTAATTTATAAATAATGAAATAAATAACAAATTATATAGTTACAAAATTGTTTTATTTAATATCTTTTTTTTGTAAAAATACAGGTATTTCATGAAAGAGTCGAGAAAAATTACATCGTATATTAAATTTTTGAACCGGAATATAAATCTCTTCTTTCAACTTTGCAACATTCTTTTCTCCACAGGTCTTTATGTATTTTTTAACATATTCCTTTACATTTGGCTCTGCAGTTTTATTATATGCAATTACTGCATGTAGGAAATCAATCAAACTGTAAAACTCGTCAGCTTCCTCTTTGTTAATGCTAAGATTCTGTCCTACTGTAGATTTTAATCCACTTTGTAAACATAATTTTGAATTTTTAATTGACTGCTTGGAAAATTTATTATGAAATAGGTCATAAAATTTACACCATTCATGATATTTTAAAATAATTGGTTTCATTCCAATCCAATGAAAAACCCTTGCAACTTCAAAAAAATCTGTGTCAAATCCGACAACTATTTTTAATGTGTGACTTCTGTTGAGAAAATATGTATAACTCAGCAACAAATTAATGCTAGGACTTTGCTCTTCCATTATTTTAATTACACTAAAGTTTATTATTAAATGTTATATCTCTTAGGAAGACATGATTGAGAAATATTATAATTTTCAAATATATGGTGAAAAGTATTTATTATATTTTTGTTATTTTCTATATGATTTTCTTTATTAAATTGTTTTAAAAAAGCGTTCATACTATAACCGCAACATCTATACCACGTATAAACACAACAATATTGCCCACAGACATCTGAATAGTTATTTTGTAACTATTTCTTATTAAAAATTATACATTGATTTTTTAAGTAACTTAAAATTTCTAATTTATCTGGTTTTCTACCAAACGAATCAAAATATTCAACACAGCCATTCTTTGGCTTAAAAATAGCTAACCAATGTGTTCCCGGATCTTTTGATTTATCAGTGTTTACAATTAAAAAAGTTTGTTTTTCAATTATTCTGGGGAGTTGATCCAGAGCAAAAACTCCTTTAAAAAATTTACGTGTGTGTTTGTTACATCTTAATACGTCACTTATCTCTAGGGTATTCATCAATCAAATTGACTCAAGTCATATACTTTAGTTGTTTCTTTAATATAATTTGATAAAACCTCTTTTTTGATTCTTTTATTTGTTATAATAACATCAAATTTTTCTAGTATTTGACAGAGCTCTTTATTTATTTTATCGTTGTACACAGTTCCAAAAGAGTAATTATCAAAATTATCATTTATAAAATCCCTAGTTGGAAATTTATACTTGAGCTCTTTTACAAGCTTTTTACAAGGTTCTTTAAAACCAACTATACAAATATCTTTCGCAAACAAGGTATTATTATCATCACTACAAAATGTTACATCCAGAAGTGCACAAGACAGTGACATTTTGTCAAATATTCATATTTACTTTTATGTATGCTATTTATAGGTTTGTGAATATATTTCGATTTTTATCAATTTGTATGCTTGCATCAAATTCTCCATAAACAATAGCAGTGAGTGTAGATGTAAGTGGTTTTGATAGCCTTGCCTCAATTCTAACCGTACCCTGGTTTAGTGAAAATTGACATACTTCATTTCCAGATGCATCTGGAATTAAATCAAAAGCTAGTATAAAAACTCCATTACTAAACATAGACTTTGTTATCTGATGACATTTATCATTGTGGTAAATTTCAGTTCCTGAAAAAAGTGTACTGTATGCTTTTGTACAGGAATTATTTTCATCTGAAAATCTGGTTTCAATTGCTGAATTAGGTATTTGAACACCATTTACGTTTAACACAAATTGTGAAATATCAAAATGTTGAATATCAAAATTGTATGGGTTTTTTGATCTTTTTCCAGAGTAACCCACATTTTCTGTCATGCAAAAAATTATTGTATTTAGCAACTGCCCAATGAAAACATTGTCAAGTAAAATTGATGAGCTATTCATTGGAATTGTAAAACTTTTTATTTCAACGTGTTTATAGTTATATTTAGCATTGGATTTCCCAAGAACAGCATTGTGTGCTAACAGTACGCTTGGATTAACGGTAACATGTCTTATAAATAGCGTGGCTTCTATAATTTTTAATTGTGATTCATCAGAGTCGTCTGCAAATAGATAAAAATCTAGTTTTTCAAGTGTTAAAACTATACGAATGTCAACATTCTTTATAAGTAGAGTAGGTTGATTAAACATATCTACGTGTAGTTTACCCATAAGTTCCACTACATTGCTATTATGATACAATTTTTTTTGGCGCTCTTTTGAACCATTTTATCAGATTGAGCTATATTTGCTTTATCTAAAATCCATCCTGCACATTCTAAATGAGTTGCAGCAGCATCTGTACTATAATTTAATAAAGATTCAATATAAGCTCTATAGTGATAATTTCCATCAGATGGTGTTATATTTTTACCATTTAATTGAACATTACATTGTTTTATTAAAGAATGTAAAATGTTATTAACTATACTTGGTTGTGTTATTTTTCCTTCAGCATTTTTATCATTATTCCATTAAGTTCCATCTTTCTTTAAGATCTATACTTTTAATCTCAAATATGTAGAAGACAAAGCTCTATATGTATCGCCATGACCCAGTGAAACAAATTCAATAGTTGAAGGGTTGTCTAAAGAAACAATAGGATTGTAGGAAACTTCTTCAGATCGTAAAATGCTAGACTGAATGGGTTGAGTTTTAAAAATATCCAACTCAGATTTCATACACTCAATCATAATTAATTAAAAATATCTGTTTGTTTCTTTTTGTTATTATCTTTGCTTCGTTTTGACGTAAAATAGTTTAAATTTTTAATGAATGGTCTTTTTATAGCTTTTCGTTTTCTTTTATCAGAACCATACATTTCATTCAGTTTTCGTACGGCACCACGTCGTACATTTTTAACAGTCTCTTTACTACGATCTTGCATAACTTCTTTTACATTTACACCACATTTTTAACAGTCTCTTTACTACGATCTTGCATAACTTCTTTTACATTTACACCAGATGCAATATCTGATAAAGCATTGATACCAGAGTTAATAACCTCTTTTTTCAAAATATCAGCCCCTGAAGTATATTTATGGTCTCAAATATCTAAAAAGTCCCCCAAAAAAGCTTCCCAATCCACGACCTCTTTGAAAATATACGGTTGAATGTAATAAACGACCGATATCATCAAGTCCTCTACCAGATTGAATTAAATAATACTTATCATATACTCTCTCCATAATGAATAAAATAAAATAATATATAGGTTTGTAAAATCGCTTTTATTTATACTTTTTTAAAATGTAATACAATTTTTGTTGGAATTGAACTATTGGAAAAGTTTATTTTGTATCCATATTTATCACATAAAAGTAATGAAATGTTATTAAATGATTTCTCCACATTGCAATATTGAATATTACTGAATTCTTTTACAGTATCAGTGAAAGAATTTTGTATGTTAACAGATCTTAAACACCTTATATCTTTATCACCTATTTTTTGCGGTTCAATTATGTCTGTGTATATAGAAAACATATTTGGTTTACTAATGGGAATCAATTGTACACTATCTATAAAAGTTTTGAAAGCTTCTATTACACGTGATTTATATTTTTTAAAATCTGTAACTTTAAAAGATAGTTGATTGAAACATGTTGTCAAAAGTCCTTCGAGGGTATAAGCGTAATTTGCTCTTATTTTTATATCTATTTTAGGCTTGGTAACACATATTGTGGTGTAACTTAAATTTGTAGGCATCTCCTCAGCTTTTGTTGGTTGTGTATAATGAACTTCATCGTTTATAAAATTAAAAATTCCCCAAATCAACTGTCGTTCCACTTCTTTTCTTGTAAACCTATTAAGTGGGCGTATATTTTGAATTAGTGTTGGTAGTAGAAAAACTTTCCAGTCGCATATCATTTGTTTTTTGTATGGTGTTTTATATATGTTTTGTATGGTGGTTTTTATATGATGTTTCAACTCCTATCATATCTTTCTGCATACCTTTAATAAATATTTGAGTACTTTTTTCCCATTCTTCAACATACACATTTGGAACGAAATCATTAACATACATTTCTGAAATACCTACTTTCCACCTTGAATCACACATGTATTTATTCATTTTATTTGTAAAAGATGATAATGAATTTTCTGGATAATAGTTCATAGATGAATCACTGAGTAAAGTGACATAAAATTCATCATTTACTTGTATGTTGTCCATGAGCTTACGGATTTATTCTTACGAATTGGAAAATTTAGTTCTGTTTGAATACTACCTACTGATGACCTTAAAACACGTCTTGATGAATTATTCAACTCTTTGCTATTTATAGTTTTTTCTTTTTTCGTTGGTGGGCTTGGGCTATCTAAAGGAACAGTTATAATGTCTCCTGTATCAGTTTCAAAAATTTGTACATTTTGATTTCTAATTGATTTTCTTTTTCTAAGACGTTCTCCAACTAAAGCAGCTGACAATACTTTTGTTAAAACATTTTCCTGAATTTCATCATCAAATACTCGTCATCAGCTTCTTTTTCATATACTTCTTCTCCTTCTTCACGAACAACTTGTATTCCAACATTCTTATATTCAGGAAAATGCGATTGAGTTTCCGCATCTATATACATTGGTTTTGCACCCGTTTGAGTACCTTTTGTTTCCGTAATTTTTATTTTCTCCTCTTTATTTCTAGGAAGTTGTCGTTTTTTGTTTCTTATTTTAAATAGATTTTGTCTGTATAAATACCATTTTTGAGTGTCCGTGAGATGTTTAATTAACAATATTTTTTTCATATTTTTATCCAACTCATTAAGTTCAACGTTCACATTTTGCTTCATTCTTTCATAAATCTCAGGTTTTAAAATTATCATTTTATTAAATGTTGTATTATTCATTTTATAAAATTTCCGATTATCCCTGATAGTATTGCACCAAGAAGTGTAGATTAAAATCCACCATGTTGAATAATGATTTTTCTTTTGCTATTTATAGATTTTTTCCCGCAAATAAGTGATCTTAATTCTTTTCTATACTTTCGCAATTGGGTTGTTGCTTTTTTACTCAGATTACAATTACCTTTTAAAATATTTAAAGAGATTTCGCAAAATGTTTTTATTACTTCAGGGTCACAGTGTTTTATAATTACTTTCTGAAATTTCGGTTTAGAGCTTTTTAATAGGTGCAATATATGACGGTTGACCTTCAAACGTTTCATATTCTTTGCCAAATTGTTCTAATTGATCTCTTGTACAAAAACACAAACCTTTTCCAAATATATCACTTCTTAATCGAAATATATCATTAACGTATTGAGTAAGACCTATTAATATATACCCGTATGGTTCTGACGTCACTTCATTATATACTTTTTCAAATGCTTTGATTTGATTGAGAAATATTTGGCGAGCTAGAGGTAATATCTGCGATTTATCTCTTGGATTTTTGAAAAGTACTAGATATTTACAGTTAAGCGAAATATCTCTTGAAAATTTACCCTGGTGAAAAACATTTTGTGTTACAAATATTACAGATAAATTTCTATGGTGTGATCCTCTAGTAAATAAATCACATACATACTTATCATGGGAATTTAACATCATATCATAGATAATAATTAACAAAGGTTTTCATTGTCATTAAAATCCGGAATAGTGTTACTATATTCCACATCTTTTAAATATTTTGGAACGGCATTTTTGTCTGGATTACACCAAATAATTTTACTAATATGTGGTTGTATATTTTCTTTTTTATACTTTATTAAATTATGAATAAAAGTGGTTTTACCACAGCATGATGGCCCCGCTACTATCCTTGTAAATGGATGAAATAGCATAGTTGTATTAGTTAAAAATAGCACTGTTAACCTATATTTATATGAAAAGCTCTTTTGCCGAAGTGAATATAAATGTAAATTTATTTATTCTAATGAGTATTCTTACACAAACCGTCGACATAGTTAAATGAGTTCTCATAGTTGACCTACAATTTTTACAAGGAAATGAAAAGCAATATTTCCTAAAAGAATTAGCCATACTTGAAAAACGAAGTTTAATTCCAACTGTCTATCACTTCAAAGCACCGTACCCCTCAGAGGAACTTAGTCCGGATATGAAATATAATAACCAGTATTGCGAAAATAAAATAAATTGTTGAATATTTAGATGTAAAATGCATATTAAAACACTATTTAGAGTCAACTGAAAAAATTTATGTTAAAGGAGAACAAAAAAAACTATTCCTTCAAAAGTACATTGATAGTGATAGAATATTTACATAATAGAAGATTTAAGCAGAAACCGTCATTACAAAAGATTGATAACTTTAAATCAAATTGTCCTATACACTTATTAAACAACATTTCAGATGTGCTGTTAAAAATTGTTATAATGTATATATGTATCTTTTAAAAGAAAAAATGTTAGATTAAGACAGCACAGATTTTTATAAAATTGTAAAATATTTTTAAATAAAAAATTATTTCAAACATATAAATAAATTTGTTTTATTTTTTTTTAACACAACATAGGAATACATCTTTTTTGTTCTACATTCTTACATATCAATAAAATCTTAAAATACTAATAATTTTTTCTTTCCTCTTCTTTAAATATTTCATCAGAACAAAAAAGAAAAGAAAAAAATTCATCTCAAAATATCACTTTGGTCAAAGTTGATTCAGATTTAAAAACCAGCTTTGCACTTTTTTCTTTTAATTTTAAAAATTCGCATAGGTACACTTAATTTGTTTAAATTTTTCTCTTTACATTTTATAAAAACGCATTTTTTCTTACTATTTCCATTCACGCCTATTACTTAAACCACATGTTAGATATTTTTGATTTCCTGTTTGTTTTCTTTTTATTCATATTTTTGTCAACATTCTTACATAACAATAAAATCTTGATACTCGCAATTAATTAATGGTTTTTATTTCCTCTTCTTTAAATACTTCATAAAAAAAGAAAAAACAAGAAAAAAAAAAAAAAATGCATCTCAAAATTGCATTAATTTTGTTGATTCTTCATCTAAGATGTAAACAACCAGTTTGCACTTTTTTTTAATTTTAAAGAAACGTATAGGTACATTTTTTTTTCTCTTTACATTGTATGAAAAAGCATTTTTTTTTTCCTACTATTTTCCTGCATACCTATTACTTAAACCAAGTATACAATCTTTATAAACAACTGACGATTGCCGCCAGTCTGACTTACTTTTAAAATGACCTTGACATACTTCCTGTCTGGCTTTTCGGGTGGCCTTGACCTACTTCTGGGTGACCTTGACCTACTTCCGGGTGACCTTGACCTACTGACCTGTCTGGCCCAAGTGCCTACCTATCTACTTACATATAATTTTTCTGGGCAAATATTTATATTAATGATTAATAATACATAATAATAATACGATGAGGAAATTATGTAGGTATATTAACATTTAAGTATATCACGGTTGTTTATTTTTTGTTTTTGTTGATATTTTATTTTTTATCTACATATTGAAATAATTCTTTTCATTATCTTTTCTTATTGGTATTTAAGCAAGCATAAAAATAAAAAAAAGAATAGGTACTTACATAATTATAATATTTTATATATTAATGGACTTGTGAGAATTGTTAAATTTTTAGGCGCCAGACAAACTAGTTATAATTTTATTTGTTTTACAAAATTAAAAATAAACTTATTATAAATAACGTTTTTAATTATTTAGAAAGAAAATTCGTTACTTAAATTGAGTTCAATTTTTTATTCGAATAAACATGAAACTAATATGTATGTATATACATATGTGCAATTTAATAAAATTTCTAATGTTTTCTTAAAAAGCTAATTCAGTAAAAAAAATTATTTTTAATATTCGGTTAAAAAAATAAAAGTCAAGTGAAATTAAATGAAAATTACATTGATAATTAACAAAAAAAAATCAAAATATTTATAATATTTTACATAATTTTGTAAGACAAATAATATAAATAGCATTAATAGTAATAATAATACTAGCACTTCAATCGGTACCACAAGTAAATCATTTGTCAAACCTTTTATGCCGCCAATTACTACAATGACATATGAATCGCTGCAAGGTGATAGCACATCTGCTCTTTCAAGATTTAGAGAAGAACGGGTCTATAATAACGTTAGCTTATTTTTAGCTTACCTTCACAATGATTGGTATAACATTGTTCTAGAAGGCAAGACTCGAACTAACCTAATAGTTTTAATTAACAATGAAGGACTTCCTACTAAATATGAACCCCTGTATAAACTGTACATCAAATTCCATAATTCGATAGATATTTCGGAAAAGGATGGAAAAGAGGATCTTCGGTCTTATCGGAGCCATTGTGAAAGTAACTACTATAAGCACTTGAATTCATCTCGTGAAAGTATGTAAAAGTTTAATAAAGTGTATAAGTTTTTTCTACCAAGCCTTTCGAAATGATCTTAATAATATTCCTATTAAAAGAACCACACATACCACAAACAAATTAAATAACATTAATATATTTTATCACAACTGTAGTGGTATGAGAGGCAAGCTCAATAAACTTTATCTTGATGCTAAGTCAAGCAATTTCAGTGTTCTTGCTATTACTGAATCATGGCTTAATGATTTTTTTAAAAACGAGGAAATTCTTGATGAAAATTGGTCCATTTACAGAGATTATCTATCTGTAAATTGTTCGCGAGGAGATGGCGTGCTGCTTGCGTTAATAATTATATATCTTGCGTACCAATATTTACTGATGAGTAGGTAAAGAGGCAGTCTGTCATGGGGAAAAATCATGCCATATCGCGCCGATATCGCACGACCTACATTTTGATTGATGGGTTAATTATAGGTCATTCTTGGTTAGTAGGTCAAAAACTTGTTTTGATTGTTTTGGTTTTGGTTGCAAGATAGGTTTTAAGTGTGGGTTGATAACTTATAAGTTCCAAGTGGTTGTATAGTAGGAAGTGAAGGTTGTTGGTACTGTGGAAGTTGTCAGGCAAGGTTAATGAACTGAATAAGTTTAGGATAATTAGGTTTTTTCAAAAAATTGATCGGTACTCTTTAATAGGATATCATACAAATAGTAAGAAAATAATTTTTTTTCCAAGTCAAATCAATTTTTTTATTTTTTCTTCGCATGCTTAATAAAATATATGTATGTGGTAAAAATAGCTATAAAACAATCGAAAAAAACTTGATTTTATTATTGCACAAAAATATTCATAGATACTTTTGAATATCAAGATGAACAAAGTAAAACAAAATAAAAACGAAAACGTAAACAAGAAGTACAAAGTGTATTTCATTTTTAGTTTTGTTTTATTAAAAGAAGATTAATTATTAAAAGTTGTTATTATAGTTTTAAAGTTACAAAAATAAAAATAAGAAAAATATGTTATTTTTAGAATATGTGTTGTTTCTCATTGTACTATATTTTGTTGTAAATTGTTGTAATACCTTGAACAATTAAGACTTATGTATAATAAGTATTTAAACATGTACTTTAAAAATATTTTGCATTCTTTTAATTTCTGTTTACCTGTTGTAAAATAAATTGTAAAAACTAGTTTGACTCTTTCAAACAATTTAAAAACTTATGAATGCAAATGCTAAAAAAAAAAAAGAAAAAATTATGGAATTATTCCGTATGTCTGTTATGTAAGATTTCTTTTTCTATTCTATAAGAACATTGAGAAAATAACCGAAAATCTTAAATTTAAAGAGAAAAACAAAAAAAATTTAGATTTACTGGGTAACCTGTTTTTCTGCTGACATAAAGAAATAACATTGAAAAACAAATTATACGATTTAGAAGTGTTCCTATAACTCTTTGTGGATTTTTTCTTCCTTCTTTATTTAAAGAAGAAAAAGGAAACAAAAACCATTAATTATATTTTTTATTTTTATTGGTTTTGTTCATAAAAAAAATGAGTGAAAAAATAAATAAAAAGAAGACAAACGAGAATTCGAAAATGCGTAAGATACTTACTTATTAGCTTTATTTTATGTTGTGTTATCTGCATGGAAAAAATAAGTTCAAAGTCAGGTTAATCACTTTTGGTACCTATTTTGAAAACATAAGAATATAAAAATAAAAACAGATTTATTTACATGTTTAAAATAATTTTTATTTAGCATAAAATCTATATAATAAATTTGTTGATTAGATGACCTAGAACTTTTAAAAGAAAAAAGAATTTTATTACTTTTGCTTGGTTTATTTGTATTTTCTCATAGTTTCTCAAGTGAAATTTTCATCTCAATGAAATTTAAAAATACCCATTTTATTTCCCTCAATCTGAAAGATAATTTAATTAAAAACAAAAATTTTTCTTTGTTTGTTTAACTTTTTATTTTATTCTATTTGTATTTTAAAAATGATTAATTATTTATCAAAAAATGTAAATTGAAATAAATTAAAAATAAAATTAAAAAATCTTCTAAAAGTAGAAATTTATTGTTTTTCTTCACAAGAAATAATTCTCCTTTCACAATGTCTCCAATACTTGTATCTTCTTCAAAAATTTTTGCGTATACGTCTGACGCAAAAATAATATAGTTTTGAGTTTCGAAAACCCACTTTTCCTTCTTTTCTTTTGTCAAATATTTCCTAATTTTCTCAATAATATAGAAACGTTCCGGTTCCATATCATTCTGCCACAAAAATTTCTTAAAGTGGTTTATATTGTTTATTACATTACATAAATTTGTGTATTTTCTTCTCTTGTAGGGGGACGGTCCTTGTTCTTGTTGAAGTTGTTGAGGTTGATGTTGTAATTGTTGTTCTTGTTGCTGTGCCTATGTTGCACATAATACTGCTTACACTCTTCTTGTTCATTTTTAGTCTTCCTTCTTTTTGCAGGAAGACGCCCGGACGAAACAGCATCATCAGGAGTATATAAAACCATGGTGATGAATTCTTGAGCCATTTATCTTTGTAATTATTTAATTAAACTGTAACTAATATACAAAATTTCACTGTATTTATACTAGTTTACGACGAATTGCAGATAGCTTTTGTTTTTGTTTTCAAAAACTATAATTTATTGAAATGGCATTTAGGTATTTAACCAAAGTGTTTCAAATTATGCTTTTTCTATTTTTAAATAGACTTAAGATCGTATTTTTATTTTTATTTTTACAGAACTATAATTTATTAATATGTCTTGATTACAATGTTGCAAATTATAATTTTATTTCTTTTCAATTTTGAGATATACACAAGATCATGTTGTTTTTATTTTATTTTTAATATGTAAAACTATGACTTATCAAAATAGCAATTTACTACAATGTTGCAAATTAAATTCTTTTCTATTTTAAGTTCGGTTTAAGTTTGCATTTTTGTGTGTGTTGTATTAAACTATAATTTAGCAAAATGTCTTTTGAGTACAATGTTACGAATTTTTTCAATTCTGTTTTATTTTAAGTTGGATGTGGTTAGACTTAATATTTTTTTGTTTTAGTTTTTATGGAACTATAATTCATTATAATGTCTTTTAATTAGAACCTTATAAGAAGGAAAAACCGATATTATTCGTTAAGTCGTGTTTAGTTTCTCTATATAAAAAGATGTCTAAAAAATTTATTTTACAAAAATTTTTGAATTCAAGCTCGGTAAATTCGGAAATAATACGATACTCTATTGAGAATGTCAGTTCGACTTTTGTGAAACGGTATAATATACGCGGTCGTAAGATAAAATTTATCATTAAACCAGGGAATTAGAATTTTCTGATATTTGGGATATAATTTCGAAAGTTTTTCAGAGTAACTCAGAAGGTAAGTACAACATAGTTTTAAATTAAAGAACTTTAATATGCTAATTTTTTATGCTATTTACTTTCTCTTCATATTTACAGGATTAAGTACGGACAAATTTTGTTTGGAAATTACGTATGTCAGGTAACCTGTTGGAAGCGGAAGAAAGGAATAATATCCATCAGAAATGAAGATAATTTATGTCTACCGCGATCAATTATTGCCGTAATAGCAAAAATTGCAAATTATAAAGAATATAAAAAAGTGCTCAATGATACTGGAAAGATTCAAACAGAATTAGCTTTGTGGCTAATAAAAATATCAGGAGTATCTATCCCTTTGGAAGGGTGTGGAATACTTGAATTAAAAAAATTCCAGGATGGTTTAAAAAATTATAACGTTGTTGTATATAAATATGGAACACAAGGCAGAGAAGTAATATTTGCTGGAGGCAATAGCGGTAAAAGAATTAATTTGTTACACAATAAACATCATTACAATGTAATTGTTTCACTCACTGCTGCATTTTCTGTAGATTATTATTGCGAACAATGTCACATTCCACATCATCATCGAAATCAACATAGATGTTCAAAGAGCTGCACTTGTTGTCAAAAATCACCCATATATCCTCAATATATAAAAAATATATTATGTAAGGACTGCAATCGTTCCTTTCGAGGTCAAATGAGTTTTGCGAATCATAAAGCCTCGACTTCAGTCAATATTAGCTTATGTGAGGAAATTAGAAAATGCAAAACCTGTCAAAAGTTTATAAAGCAGGAAAAAAACATACATGTGGAGACATTTTCTGTAAAATTTGCGTCAACATTGTTCTAAAAGATCACCAATGTTACATTCAACAGGCCAAAAATAAGAGTAAAAATAAGAATAAAGAAGGAAGCTTCCGATACATATTTTATGATTTGGAAACTAGACAAGAAAAAATTATGTCAACGGAAATAAAACAACCTGAATAGCTCGCATATTTTAAACGATCGCCAATACGGCTTTCGCAGCCATCGATCTACAGGCGATCTTTTAACTTGTCTTTGCGAGAAGCTCAACACCAGCAACATTGTTCTGGTGAATCTGAGGTTGTAGCTCTCGATATCTCAAAGGTCTTTGATCGAGTATGACATTCTGCTCTTCTGAGCAAATGTCAGGCAATTGGGTTGGGAAGCACCTCCTGTGCATGGATTGAAGATTTTCTTTCGAATCGTCGTATTCGTATCCTTGTCGACAGTTTTATGTCTGACACTCTCTCCTTAATTTTTATTAATGACCTACTCAGTTCTACCCTCAATCCAATCTATAGTTTTGCCGATGACAGCACTCTGGTGGCATCGTATGATTTTTTAAAAAAATCGAATGCTACTTCAACCGCAATAAGTTTAAAAAGGGAAATTATGGCTAGTTCAGTTAACCACGACCTAGCGAAAATAGCTGATTGGGGTGTTAACAAAAGAGTTGAGTTTAACAACTCCAAAACTCAAAGCTGTCAGATCTCTTGCAAAAGGGGTCAATCCATACCAATTCTACGGTTCCAAGGGGAAAATATACAGCGGTCTGCAAATTTAAACATTTGCCAAATGTTTAGGTTTTCTTTTTCGCTGTAAAGCTTATTTTTCTCCTAGTGATCTGGCCAATATCTATAAAGCCTATATTCGACCGAAGATGGAGTATAATTATCACTTATGGGCTGGCGCTGCTCAAACATCATTAGGTTACCTGGACAAAATCCAAAATCGCGCCTTACGCCTGATTGGCGACCCTACTGTTGAAGGTACCATTACTCCTCTTAACTCACGTCGAAACATTGGAACTTTATCTCTCTTTTATAGATATCCTGTTGGTAACGGCACTTGTTCTATTGAATTGAAATCAATAATGCTTCCTCGTAAACAATTCCAACGCAACACTAGGGGAGGCTCAAGTGCTCATTTCTACACTGTGAAAATTCCTAGGTGGTTTAAAACTGGTTATGGAAACTCTTTCATTGTGAGAACCGCTAAAATGTGGAATATGCTTCCATCCAACGTGTTCCCCCCTGATTCAAATGGTCCATTATACAATTTGCAACTTTTCAAAACGAACCTATTCAGATTTGCCTCCAATTTACTCGCCAATTCTCCTCTAAATTCATATTTCCCCTGAACTCGTCTGCTTCTTGCTCAAACCTACAATAATTTTGTAAAAAGGAAAATTTTCCTCGAGTTTGGGTAGCGTGTAAAAAAAAAAAAAAAAAAACAACACGAGCCAAATTTATGTGTCATTCAACAACGATGTCATATATGTATCGAAAACAATTCCTTAATTTTTTGTAGAGAAGGAGAAGGTTGTGGTTATAGAGAAAAACAGTTTGAAAAGGAATTTATAATAAACAACTTAATGGTGTACATTTTAAAATTGAGGAACACATTTAAGCATATTACTGTCATTGCTCACAACGGCGTTTGATCACCAATTTATCTTAAACTATATCTTAAATGAAACCTCCATTCAACCAAAACGAAGTATGCGAGGAACAAAAATTATACTTATGAAAGTAGATAATATAAAATTCATATGGCTTAATTATTTCCCAATGGCACTTGCAAAATTGCCAAAAGCATTTAACTTAACAGCTACACTGAAAAAGGGTTATTTTCCGCATTTATTCAACACGACAAAAAATGCAAAATTACGAAGGATGTTTACCAGAAATGAAATATTATTCCCCTGATACAATGAAAGAAGGTGAACGCGAAGAGTTTTTAAAATGGTATGAAGGAAATAAGAACTATAAATTCAATATGCAGAAGAAGATTAAGTATTAATATTGTGCGAGTGACGTAAGAATTTTGGCTGAAGCATGTGTGAGTTTTAGGACAATGTTCTTAGAAGAATGCAAAGTTGAACCATTTTTGGGAGCTACAACAATAGCATCTGCATGTAACCTCGTATATCGTCGAAATTTTATGAAACCTAATACAATAGGTACCATTCCTAAAAATGGATACAGACTAGGAGATAAACATTCAAAAATTGCCATACAGTGGTTAATTTGGGAACAAGATTCACGGCAAATTAATTTAGAATGTGTATTAAATGGTAGAGAAAAAATTGTTGGGGGCTTTAAGGTAGATCGTTATTGTGAAAAAACCAAAGAAATATTTGAATTTTATGGATGTTATTACCACGGGCATCCAAAATGTTTAACAAGCAATCGAGATGCGAGCTTATTCAAAAGTAACAACGATACACTTAACCAAAAGTATGAAAGAACGGTAGTTAGAGCCGAACATCAAAAGTCTTGGATACAGGTTAATTGAAATGTGGTAATGTGAATTTCGTGAACAAATGAGATATAATAAAAATATGGACTACTTGCAAAATCATCCATTAATTAATATTACACCTTTAAACCCCCAGATGCATTTTATGGAGGAAGACCCGGAAATACGTATACACATTATAAATGTAAAGCTGGAGAAAAAATTAAATATATAGATGTGTGTTCTTTGTATCCATATGTTTGCAAACGAGGAAAATTTCTATAGAGGTATGTCAAATTCTACCTATAAATGAAGAAAATAAAGTGGTGAGTTGGCAATACAAAAATGAAGTTGAAACTTCTTTACCAACTGTTAACGTTAGCATAGCAGCTTTCAAAACAACACAAGCTCGTCTTAAACTTTAGAGTTATTTGGAGAAGCTTGATAATAGAGTTTTATATTATGACACAGATTCTGTCATTTATATCTCTCGAATATGACCCCCCAACAGGGGAATTTGTAGGAGAAATGACAGATTAATTAGAGTGCTTTGGTGCTGGAAGTTACAATAACAGAGTTTGTCTGTGAAGGTCCTAAAAATTATGCGTACGAAGTGTACTGCACAAAAGATAGCAGCAGAATATTTGTATGCAAAGTAAAAGGAATTCATTTAAGTTATTAGGCTTCACAAAAAATTAATTTTGATACGATCAAAGAAGCGATTTTAAATCCTGCAGAAAACGAAAATATGCTTGTAATTTCAGATAATATTCGTAGAAATAAAGTACACGAAGTACTTACAGTTCGCGAAATAAAAAAATATTTTCCTAAATCAGAAAAACGGAAATTTAATGAAGATGGTAATTCTTTTCGATATGGATATAAACGACTGCAAAAAGAATATTAAAAAATAAAAACAAATAAAACTAGAATTTGATATTATGTTAGAATTTCTATAAAACAAATCACTATAAATGCAAAATGTAAATAAATAACTTTACAATTATTTAAATAATGTCTTTTGTATTTATCCAAGTATTATGTGTGTCATCAAAACCTAGCCATTTAACAAAAACTCTGCTTTTTCAGAATTTTTTCTACAAGATAAGTATCTGGGTATTTTACAGATGTAAGCTCAGCTTGATAAAAACAACCTCCAGAAATTGGCGTATCAGTATAGTCCGATAATTGATATGTAACAGGATAAGTATTATTGATTTATCAATCTAAAATACTTCAGTAGACCAATACGGTTGATAACCTTTTTCGAAATGTCCTTTATTTACTTATTCTTACAAAATTTCCAACTTTAAATTTACTTTTTTGAAAAATTTTAGGCTCAGTATATACATTTCTAAGTATATTTTTTTCGTTTTTCTTTGTAATTTTTTCAGGAGGAAGTTTTGTTGTGCTATGTTTGGTTGAATTATACTGCTTTATTAATGATTGTACAATAGGTAACCATTTATAATTCCCGTTTAAACTAAATTTTTTCCACATAGAATTGTTTAATGTACGGTTAAATCGTTCAACAATTGATGCTTTTAATTTGCTAAATGTGTGATAATGTTTGATTGATTTTTCTTTTATATAATTTTAAAATTGTGAATTAAAAAATTCCTTGCCTTGATCAGAGTGAATATTTTTTGGTATAACTTTAGCTCTACTAATAATTGATTTTAAGGCATTTAAAACATTTGCAGCATTTTTTGTTTCCACAGGTTCAGCATAGGCATATTTGAAAAAAGTATCAATGACCGTCGACATATATTTATATCCATTATTAAATTTTCGATAAGGTAACATTTCGACTAAATCGATTTGCCATGTGTCATTTAAACGTTTCTGCTTCAATTTTCTTCCAAGAAATTTACGTCTTGCCTGTCTATGAATTTCAGTTACTATTTGGGATCTTGACATTTTATTTATATTAAACAATTATGTCAATTAATTTTAAAAATGTTAAAGGTATGAAGATAATAATTATTGTATATAAAATAATAGACCAAAGCATGATTTAAACTAACCATTTGTTTGAATCTATTTTGCTTTTATACTTTTCTATATGAGTATATAAGCGAGTTTTTATTTGTAATTTTAACTAATTTCCATTCTGACTTTTATGGAACAAAACTCTAAAATGCAAGCTGATTCTACAACATATCCATTTGGCGAAACTACCCGAGTAAATACTAAAAGCCAGATTCAGGATGATACAATTACATCAACTATGGAAGATGAGGAGTTGGAAGATACAAAAGAATTTGTGCCGCCTCTGCAGATAGATGAATCAGAATATGAAACTGAAGAAGGAATTGAAGAACAAATTGAAGAAGAAGAGGAAGAAGTTCAGTTTCTCAAATTTGGGATGTAAATAATCAGCAGGGAGATCCTGATTATTTCAATGATTTAATAATCCTAAATAATTTTAATTAAATAATCCAATTAAAAATATTTCTTTATCTAAACATATAAATAAAAAAAAAATTATTATATTATTTGTTGTGATTTATTTTATTTGTTTTTATGTAGTATATTACAGATTTTTTCTTTTAGAATTACAGGAATTTCAAAAAATAGTCTTGAATTATTGTACATTAAAACGTTGCATTGGTATATAAATTTTTTGTTGTAACTTTAATACCTGTTGTTCATAACATCATTTCAGATATTCTGCAACATATTCTTTTACATTTAACTCAGCTGTTTTATTATAGGTCATTACTGCGTGAAGAAACTCGTTCAAATTGTAAAAATTTTCTGCTTCTTCTCTGTTAATAGTTATGCTTTGCCCGTTCGCCGATCTTAGCCCATAATGAAAACACTGTTTTATATCTTTGATCATCTGTTCTTCGAGTTTTTTGTTAAATTGGTAATAAAATTTATTCCGTTCATGAAATTTTAAAGCAATTGTCTTTTTACCAATACGATGAAATATGCTTGAAACTTCAAGCAATTCACAATCAAACCCAACAGAAATTTTTAATGCATGACTCTTATTGAGAAAATATGTATAACTTAGCAATAAATTTGTCGTTTGACCTGGTTCCTCAATTGCTTTAAATTTACTAAAAATTGTTTATGTTGCTTTTTATTTATACGATTTAGGAATACAGGTTTGTAACGAGTTATATTTTCCAAATACATGTTGAAAAGTATTTAGAATCAATTTGTCGTTTTCTACATAATTTCTTTTTTTAAAATTTTTTAAAAAGGCGTTCATCTATAACCGCAGCATCTATACCACGTATAGACACAACAATATTGTCCACATACATCTGAGTAGTTACTTTGTAATTGTTTCTCATTAAAAATTATATATTTGCTTTTTAAGTAACTCAAAATTTCTAATTTATTAGGTTTTCTACCAAAAGAATCAAAGTATTCAATACAAGCATTCTTCGGAATATAAATAGCTCTAACCAATGTGTTCCTGGTTCCTTTGCTTTATCAGTGTTTACAATTAAAAAAGTTTGTCTTTTAATTATTTTGGGGAATTAATCTAAAGCAAAAACTACTTTGAAAAATTTACGTGTGTTCTTATTACATTTTAATACATTACATATTTCTAAAGTATTCGTCAATCAAATTGGCACAAGTCATAAACTTTTGTTTTTTCTTTAATGTAGTTCGTGAAAAATTCTTTTTTATATAATAATATCAAATTTTTCAAGTGTTTGACAGAGATCTTTATTTAATCTATCGTTATAAACAGCTCCAAAAGAATAATTTTCAAAATCGTCATTTATAAAATCCCTAGTTGGAAATTTATACTTGAGCTCTTCTACAAACTTTTTACAAGGTTCTTTAATTCCAACTATACAAATATCTTTCGCCAATAAGGTACCATCATTACCATCACAACAAAATGTTACATCCAGAAGTGCACAAGACAATGACATTTTGCCAAATATTCATATTTACTTTTATGTATGCTATTTATAGGTTTGTGAATATATTTCGATTTTTATCAATTTGTATGCTTGCATCAAATTCTCCATAAACAATAGCAGTGAGTGTAGATGTAAGTGGTTTTGATAGCCTTGCCTCAATTCTAACCGTACCCTGGTTTAGTAAAAATTGACATACTTCATTTCCAGATGCATCTGGAATTAAATCAAAAGCTAGTATAAAAACTCCATTACTAAACATAGACTTTGTTATCTGATGACATTTATCATTGTGGTAAATTTCAGTTCCTGAAAAAAGTGTACTGTATGCTCTTGTACAGGAATTATTTTCATCTGAAAATCTGGTTTCAATTGCTGAATTAGGTATTTGAACACCATTTACGTTTAACACAAATTGTGAAATATCAAAATGTTGAATATCAAAATTGTATGGGTTTTTTGATCTTTTTCCAGAGTAACCCACATTTTCTGTCATGCAAAAAATTATTGTATTTAGCAACTGCCCAATGAAAATTGGAATTGTAAAACTTTTTATTTCAACGTGTTTATAGTTATATTTAGCATTGGATTTCCCAAGAACAGCATTGTGTGCTAACAGTACGCTTGGATTAACGGTAACATGTCTTATAAATAGCGTGGCTTCTATAATTTTTAATTGTGATTCATCAGAGTCGTCTGCAAATAGATAAAAATCTAGTTTTTCAAGTGTTAAAACTATACGAATGTCAACATTCTTTATAAGTAGAGTAGGTTGATTAAACATATCTACGTGTAGTTTTGGCGCTCTTTTGAACCATTTTATCAGATTGAGCTATATTTGCTTTATCTAAAATCCATCCTGCACATTCTAAATGAGTTGCAGCAGCATCTGTACTATAATTTAATAAAGATTCAATATAAGCTCTATAGTGATAATTTCCATCAGATGGTGTTATATTTTTACCATTTAATTGAACATTACATTGTTTTATTAAAGAATGTAAAATGTTATTAGCTACACTTGGTTGTGTTATTTTTCCTTCAGCATTTTTATCATTATTCCATTAAGTTCCATCTTTCTTTAAGATCTATACTTTTAGTCTCAAATATGTAGAAGACAAAGCTCTATATGTATCGCCATGACCCAGTGAAACAAATTCAATAGTTGAAGGGTTGTCTAAAGAAACAATAGGATTGTAGGAAACTTCTTCAGATCGTAAAATGCTAGACTGAATGGGTTGAGTTTTAAAAATATCCAACTCAGATTTCATACACTCAATCATAATTAATTAAAAATATCTGTTTGTTTCTTTTTGTTATTATCTTTGCTTCGTTTTGACGTAAAATAGTTTAAATTTTTAATGAATGGTCTTTTTATAGCTTTTCGTTTTCTTTTATCAGAACCATACATTTCATTCAGTTTTCGTACGGCACCACGTCGTACATTTTTAACAGTCTCTTTACTACGATCTTGCATAACTTCTTTTACATTTACACCAGATGCAATATCAGATAAAGCATTGATACCAGAGTTAATAACCTCTTTTTTCAAAATATCAGCCCCTGAAGTATATTTATGGTCTCAAATATCTAAAAAGTCCCCCAAAAAAGCTTCCCAATCCACGACCTCTTTGACGTTGAATGTAATGAATACGTTGAATGTAATAAACGGCCGATATCATCAAGTCCTCTACCAGATTGAATTAAATAACACTTATCATATACTCTCTCCATAATGAATAAAATAAAATAATATATAGGTTTGTAAAATCGCTTTTATTTATACTTTTTTAAAATGTAATACAATTTTTGTTGGAATTGAACTATTGGAAAAGTTTATTTTGTATCCATATTTATCACATAAAAGTAATGAAATGTTATTAAATGATTTCTCCACATTGCAATATTGAATATTACTGAATTCTTTTACAGTATCAGTGAAAGAATTTTGTATGTTAACAGATCTTAAACACCTTATATCTTTATCACCTATTTTTTGCGGTTCAATTATGTCTGTGTATATAGAAAACATATTTGGTTTACTAATGGGAATCAATTGTACACTATCTATAAAAGTTTTGAAAGCTTCTATTACACGTGATTTATATTTTTTAAAATCTGTAACTTTAAAAGATAGTTGATTGAAACATGTTGTCAAAAGTCCTTCGAGGGTATAAGCGTAATTTGCTCTTATTTTTATATCTATTTTAGGCTTGGTAACACATATTGTGGTGTAACTTAAATTTGTAGGCATCTTCTCAGCTTTTGTTGGTTGTGTATAATGAACTTCATCGTTTATAAAATTAAAAATTCCCCAAATCAACTGTCGTTCCACTTCTTTTCTTGTAAACCTATTAAGTGGGCGTATATTTTGAATTAGTGTTGGTAGTAGAAAAACTTTCCAGTCGCATATCATTTGTTTTTTGTATGGTGTTTTATATATGTTTTGTATGGTGGTTTTTATATGATGTTTCAACTCCTATCATATCTTTCTGCATACCTTTAATAAATATTTGAGTACTTTTTTCCCATTCTTCAACATACACATTTGGAACGAAATCATTAACATACATTTCTGAAATACCTACTTTCCACCTTGAATCACACATGTATTTATTCATTTTATTTGTAAAAGATGATAATGAATTTTCTGGATAATAGTTCATAGATGAATCACTGAGTAAAGTGACATAAAATTCATCATTTACTTGTATGTTGTCCATGAGCTTACAGATTTATTCTTACGAATTGGAAAATTAAGTTCTGTTTGAGTACTACCTACTGATGACCTTAAAACACGTCTTGATGAATTATTCAACTCTTTGCTATTTATAGTTTTTTCTTTTTTCGTTGGTGGGCTTGGGCTATCTAAAGGAACAGTTATAATGTCTCCTGTATCAGTTTCAAAAATTTGTACATTTTGATTTCTAATTGATTTTCTTTTTCTAAGACGTTCTCCAACTAAAGCAGCTGACAATGCTTTTGTTAAAACATTTTCCTGAATTTCATCATCTAAATACTTCGTCATCAGCTTCTTTTTCATATACTTCTTCTCCTTCTTCACGAACAACTTGTATTCCAACATTCTTATATTCAGGAAAATGCGATTGAGTTTCCGCATCTATATACATTGGTTTTGCACGCGTTTGAGTACCTTTTGTTTCCGTAATTTTTATTTTCTCCTCTTTATTTCTAGGAAGTTGTCGTTTTTTGTTTCTTATTTTATATAGATTTTGTCTGTATAAATACCATTTTTGAGTGTCCGTGAGATGTTTATTTAACAATATTTTTTTCATATTTTTATCCAACTCATTAAGTTCAACGTCCACATTTTGCTTCATTCTTTCATAAATCTCAGGTTTTAAAATTATCATTTTATTAAATGTTGTATTATTCATTTTATAAAATTTCCGATTATCCCTGATAGTATTGCACCAAGAAGTGTAGGTAAAAATCCACCACGTTGAATAATGATTTTTCTTTCGCTATTTATAGATTTTTTCCCGCAAATAAGTGATCTTAATTCTTTTTTATACTTTCGCAATTGGGTTGTTGCTTTTTTACTCAGATTACAATTACCTTTTAAAATATTTAAAGAGATTTCGCAAAATGTTTTTATTACTTCAGGGTCACAGTGTTTTATAATTACTTTCTGGAATTTTGGTTTAGATGTTTTTAATAGGTGCAATATATGTCGATTGGTCTTCAAACGTTTCATATTCCTCCCCAAATTGTTCTAATTGATCTCTCGTACAATAACACAAACCTTTTCCAAATATATCACTTCTTAATCGAAATATATCATTAACGTCTTGAGTAAGATCTATTAATATATAGCCATATGGGACTGACGTCACTTCATTATATACTTTTTCAAATGCTTTGATTTGATTGAGATATATTTGACGAGCTAGAGGTAATATCTATGATTTATCTCTTGGATTTTTGAAAAGTACTAAATATTTACAGTTAAGTGAAATATCTCTTGAAAATTTATCCTGGTGAAAAACATTTTGTGTTACAAATATTACAGATAAAGTTCTATGATGTGATCCTCTAGTAAATAAATCACATACATACTTATTATGAGAATTTAACATCATATCATAGATAATAATTAACAAAGGTTTTTGATTATCATTAAAATCTGGAATAGTGTTACTATATTCCATATCTTTGACATATTTTGGAGCGACATTTTTGTCTGGATTACACCAAATTATTCTATTAATATGTGGTTGTATATTTTCTTTTTTATATTTTATTAAATTATGAATAAAAGCGGTTTTGTCACAGCATGATGGACCAGCCACCATCATAGTAAACTGGTGAAACAGCATAGTTGTATTAGTTAAAAACTAACTCAGTTAACCTATATTTATACGAAAAGCTCTTTTCCCAAAGTGAATATAATTTGAGTGAATGTAATTTAGTTATTCTATGGAACATTCTTCCCTAAACCTTCGACATGGTTAAACAAGTTCTAATAGTTGACCTACAATTTTTGCAAGGAAATGAAAAGCAATATTTCCTAAAAGAGTTAGCCATACTTGAAAAAGGAAGTTTAATTCCAACTGTGTACCACTTCAAAGCACCGTATCCCGCAGAAGAACTTAGTCAGGATATGAAATATAATAACCAGTATTGCGAAAATAAAATTAATGGACTTAAATGGAATAACTGGTTAGTTGAATATTTAGATGTAAAATGTATATTAAAACACTATTTAGAGTCAGATGAAAAAATTTATGTTAAAGGAGAAGAAAAAAAACTTTTCCTTTAAAAATACATTGACAGTGTTAAAATAGTAGATTCAAGCAGAAACTTGCCGTCATTACAAAAGATTGATAACTTTAAATCAAATTTTCCTATACACTTATCAAACAATAATTTCAGATGTGCTGTTAAAAATTGCTATAATGTATATATGTATATTTTAAAAGAAAACATGTTAGATTAAGATTTTCATTTTTCATACTTGCACGATATGAATTTAAATAACAAAACTAAACAAGTTTACTTCAACATTAAAAAAAATTCACATTATGCATGTATGGGAGTATGTTACAGATCAGCACGGAAAGATCATTGGGAAGAGTACGCACGTGATACAAGTATATTTCAAAGACGTATAGAAAAAGTTAGTCGTACTATTTCAGCAATTTTAACACCTGATCATCGCAAAATTGTAAAAGTTTTTTCCAATAAATAAAAATAAACATATAACTTAATCTGTTCTTATATTTTATTTTTGTGTTTACTATAAATACCAAAAGCAATTAACTTATCTTTATTCCTACCTTACAACATAAAACGAAGTGTAATATCAACTATAAAGTAAATGAAAGATTTCCGGTTATTTTATACATAACAGACATACAGAATAATTCCATAATTTTTTCTTTTTTTTACCGACCGTATACATTAATGTATAAGGTAGGTATTGTTTTCATACTAAAAATTTGTACCCGAGATTTTCGCAAAAATGCACTACTCCGGTGTGGAGAAGTCTGTAAAAAAATTTTCAGCATGATGTCCGTCTGTGTGTGTGTGGGTGCGTGTGTGGGTATGTCTGTGGGCACGTGTACAGCTTAAACGACTGAGCGGAATTTTTTGAAATTTCATATTTTAGGTTTTGACGTAAATATCTCGGATTGATAAGCTTTTGGAGCAAATCGGACCACCGCAGATGGTAGTTTACTAGTGTACTTTTTAAGTTTTTTACGAATATTTCGTAACAGAAAAATTTTGTGAGAAAAATTATTAAAAAAAAGTTGTTACACAAGTAAAAAGGAACAACTTTGTCATAGAACATGTTTTGATCCGACTAACTTTAACTTTTATTTAATTTTTTTTCTAAGTCCAAATTTCATACGTAACACTCCATATGAATTTATATGAACAATTTGTTTTTGTTTTTTTTTATATCTCTAAAAATTTTTATACATACATATGTATGCACTTATATCTATGCCAATGCATATTATTCATTTGTTGATGACATAAAATTAAAACGGTAAAATTTTTGTTAGCAGATTTAATATTTATCTTATGTTTGTTTTGTATTTGTTTACAGTTTTTATTTTTTTTACTTTTAATTTTATTTTTTGAATGAAAAAAAAATCATGTTGCTACATTACAATAATAATAATAATAAATGGATGTATGAATGAATGTACATATATTTTTACGATTTCATTGCATATAATTATTTTTATTGAATAAAACAAAATGTTATTAAATTAGAAGTTATTTTGCTTTGATATAAATTATTATGTAAAAAAATCTAAATATTGACATTGTACTTTTTGTGTAGTGGCGGTCGGTCCAGTGGTGGAGAAAGCTGATTTTTTTTTTAGCATTTGCATTCATAATTTTTAAATTGTTTGAAAGAGTCAAACAAGTTTTTACAATTTATTTTAAACCAGGTAAACAGAAATTAAAAGAATGCAAAATATTTTTAAAGTACATGTGTACATACTTATTATACATAAGTCTTAATTGTTCAAGGTATTACAACAATTTACAAAAAAATATAGTACAATGAGAAACAACACATATTCTAAAAATAACATATTTTTCTTATTTTTATTTTTGCAACTTTAAAACTATAATAACAACTTTTAATAATTAATCTTCTTTTAATAAAACAAAACTAAAAATGAAATACACTTTATACTTCTTGTTTACGTTTTCGTTTTTATTTTATGTTTTACTTTGTTCATCTTGATATTCAAAAGTATCTATGAATATTTTTGTGCAATAATAAAATCAAGTTTTTTTCGATTGTTTTATATCTATTTTTAACTACATACATATATTTTATTAAGCATGCGAAGAAAAAATAAAAAAATTGATTTGACTTGAAAAAAAAAATTATTTTCTTACTATTTGTATGATATCCTATTAAACAGTACCAACCAATTTTTTGAAAAAACCTAATTATCCTAAACTTATTCAGTTCATTAACCTTGCCTGACAACTTCCACAGTACCAACAACCTTCACTTCCTACTATGCAACCACTTGGAACTTATAAGTTATCAACCCACACTTATAACCTATCTTGCAACCAAAACCAAAACAATCAAAACAAGTTTTTACCTACCTACTCTGATGCATACTCTGATGCCTTTTTACCTACTCTGATGCATATCAATCTTTCGATCACCAATTTATTGAAATAAACTTAGGTACAAATAATTTATACCTACTAGGTATTGTTTACTTTCCTCCGAATTCTGATAATTCCTTATATTCTGAATTTTATAGTGTATATCACAATATTATTTCCCATTGCACGAGGAGGATTCAATTTTTGTTTTTGGCGATTTCAACCGTCCTTCTCTCCCTTTTATTATAGACGATACGGATAATTTGTTATTACCATTTAATTTTCAGGACGAAATTGTTTTTAGTTTAATTAGTGAATTCTATGGTAACGATTTACAGCATAAGCATGCTTTCTTTATCTTTACGTAGACAATTATTGTCTTCATGTTTTACTTTTGATATTTTGAATAATAGTATTGCTATCCAATCTCTTATTAATAAGTTTAGACTTAACGATAGTGGTAGGCAAACTAGAAATACTAAATTTTTAATAGATTACAAACACAATACAGAGTACGGAAGAAATGAACCCATCAATAGATGTTGTACTACTTTTAACAAAATTAGTCATCTTTATTCTACATCCATCTCCAGGATTCCTTTCAAACACGTTTTACAACAACATTTTTCCACTTTAATGACGTCAGACAATTAATTCTTACCTAGCCAATTATTTATTATACCCTACACCTAAAGTATAGGGTATATTAACTTTGGAATGGTGTTTGTAACCACCAAAAGGAAGCGAGTTAGATATGGACATGTATATAAATTCTGAATCAGGATCACCTCCTGAGTCGATTTAGCGATGTCCGTCCGTCCGTCCGATTACACGATAACTCAAAAACTAATGAAGCTATCTTGATGAAATTTATATAGTTGGTTACTAATTACGAAAGGAAGGCTAAGTTCGAATCTGGACAAAATCCGTGCATGGGTTCGGATTCTGTAGGCTTCCGAATGATTCCGGAGCAAACGATTATCTCTAAAACCAACAAAGATAGAACCTTTAAATTTTGTACAATGATGTTTCTTCCCGTTCGATTTATGTCTCTGAAATTTAAGAGGATTTGGTTCATGGGTTTGGATTTGGAAGCTTCCGAACGAGCACCACAGCAAATGAGATTATCTCCAAAACCAACAAAGATATAACCTTTAAATTTAGCAGACTTGTGTTCTTTCATGTTTTATTTAAGTCTTTGAAATTTGAGAGGATTTGGTCCATGGGTTCGGATTTTGAAAGCTTCCGAACGAGCCTCAGAGCAAATGATATTATTTCCAAATGCAACAAAGATATAACCTTTAAATTAGGCAGAATGGTGTTCCTTCATGTTTGATTTATGTTTCTGAAATTTGTGAGGATTTGGTCCATGGGTTCAAATCTTGGAAGCTTCCGGACGAGCCCCAAAGCAAACGAGTATATCTCCACAATCAACAAAGATAGAACTTTTATTTTTAGTACAAAGGTGTTCTGTTATGTTTCCTTTTCTGTAAAATTGGAAACTGACATTTGAAAGAATTTGAACCATGGGTTCGTATTTTGGAAACTTCCGGACGAGCACAAGAGCAACGAGCATATCCCCAAAACCAACAAAAGTAGAACCTTTAAATTTAGTACAATGGTGTTCTGGCATGTTTTCTTTATGTTCATGAGATGGATTCGATGAATTGGAGTGGCAATTCGGGTACCTGACACACACCTTCCAAGAACTAACAATCTTCGAAATTAATAAAGATAGAAACTTAAAGTTTTTTACAAAGGTGTCAAGCATATCCCAAGAGGATGCCTCTCTTACGTTCCTGAAATTCGAGTTGAATAAGACACAAAAGGGAAGAAGTTCAAGCAGCTGCCAAAAAAACTTATGGATTTTTAATTTAATTCGAATTATTCAGGTGTAGGGTATTAATAAGTCGGTTGCATCGACTTACTGTTACATTTACTTGTTTTTTTTTTAATTATGACATAATTTAAACATAACACACTTATTGTAATACATAAAAATACAATAAATCGGTTTATGTTTTTTATTTAGATCATTGTTTTATTTTTGTACATTTTATAAATTGTAATTAAACACTTTTAAGTAATGTTAAAGAAAAAAATTCATTTTTTCAACTTTACTACTACTTAATAATAAGATATCCAATTACATTTTATATGTTAGAAAAATTAATATTCAAAATGTTAAATTGCTTGTTATTTATGTATGAAATGTACAGATATCATATTAATTTTTTTGTTAATACTTTTTTATTTGATCTGAGTGATTCATATGTATGTAAAATGAATTTGAAAATGTAGTTTGATAATGAATAATAACAATAATAAATTAACTTAACTTAACTTTCTTTTAGATTTAAGTATTAAAAGTTCAGTTCTAAGTCATTGTTTTGTATAATTTTAAATATAAGCATTAATTTAAGAATTTTTTGTAACGACCTTGTTTTGGTTTTGATTAATAAAATAAAATAAAATATTAAGTAAGACAAGAGCCAATATTAACAATATCAATAAGACTTTTTAAATGTAATTTAATCTTTCCAGCAAGTACCTAACCCACACTCTTTTTGACTATGCATATACAATCACAATTAAAATATTCATAAGTAGTAATAAAAGCCAAAATAATTTGACAAAAAAGTTTCTTATTAAGAAAGAAGAGAATAAAATTCATTTTAGAAGGGAAAAAGTCAACTGGAAAATTTTATTACATATTATAAGTATTAAAATATTACATTTGATTAATTTTCCAATTGGCATAAAAAAAACCCTCTTTTTATTAAGAAAAGAATAAAAATTCATAATTCAAAAATACATAGGTATAGGTACATAGATTCTTTTAATATAAAATAAAACATTCTTAAAAAAAAATAAAACAAAACATCTATTTATAAAAACATAATAAAATATAACAATGTAATTGAAAACATATGAAAAAAAATATAATGTGATACAATTAATTTCAAACTTAAATTAATAATCTCATTTTGTTGCACTAGAATTAGTTTCAGTTGAACAATAATGTCCATAAAAAAAAAGAAAATATTGAATCAATATATTCAGAAATTAAAACAAAAAAAGTTTATGAAAATATAAATTATATAATTAATTTTGGATAATTTTAATTTTTTTTTACTTTTACTTTGATTTCATTAGTTATAACTTTTCCTTTAACCATTTTGTTTCTTTTTTTAATAAAAGATTAATTAATATTTCTAAAAATTTAGTTTTATGCGTAAAGCATATTTCATCTTCTTTAAACCATGTAAAATATTTAGGAGATTTTTTAGAGGTTTCCAAACAACAATTTAAAATATTTTTTTTTAAATTTATTTTATGAAAATTTTGAGAAAAACACTGGTCAAATAGATGGATATGAAATTGAGTTATTTCGAAAATTTTTTCTGTTGGAGCTATTAAATGAATAATTTCTGAATCATTTTTATAGTTTTTTGATAAATGAATTGCTCCGAATCAATTAATAACGGGTTATCGGAAGCCTTTAAATATAAATCGCTGCATTGACCACAAGAAATTTTTTTCATAATTTTAAAAGTGATATATCCACATATATACCTTTCAGCATTACTCGAAACAAACTAGTGTCTTAATAGCAGCAGCAACTGAATGACTAAAGACCTGGCAAGCCAATGTAACGTTCATTTTTCAAATCAGTTTGGGAAAATATGTTTTTTGAAACTTTCGGGCACATTTTATTGCTGTTGCCTCTTTCGTGAAGAAAAAGTGACTGACTAAATAATCTTAAATGAAACTTCCGCATCATCAATATCTAAATTATATTTAAGCAATGTGTTACGAAGAGATTTAACTAAGTGTACTGGATCGAAAATTGAAAGACTGTTTCTTTCAACGTCATTGAAATTATAAATAAAATAGGGACTTTCTTTTGAATGGTGTTAGTTCATTGCATTCTTGTGTTATATCATTGTATTCTGGCGTTAGTTCATTGTATTCTGGTGGTAGTTCATTGCATTCTGGCACTAGTCCTTTTTTAATTTAACATAATTTTGAACTATTAACACCAAATAAATGTATCAATAAATTGTATTGATAGCTTTATTGTTTTCTTGTATATTGAAAAAAAATAAGGCCATAAACTACCTAACTGTTTTTTTTGGATCGTATGATTTATGTTTATTTCAAAAATATTCTTATTATAACCGTTTGAACTATATTCAAGGACACCTTAAAGGAGTCGAGCTAGATATAGTGTCAAAGGTGTGGATCGGCTCAGAATCGAATTGTCCGTCCGTCCGCCCGCACAATAACTCAAAAAATAAAGGAGCTATATTATATATTTTTATTGTTATATTTTTACGTCACTTTTGCAAAATTGTTAGTTTTGCTATTTAAATGCAGCTTTTTCGGCCGCCGGTTTCGAGTAGCTGCGATACAACTTCTTTCTTTATATGGAAATGACTCAGTATACATTGAAGCTAGGCGTCTGCAATCTTGCAAGTGAAGATCAAGTTTTATGGCAACGACTTCTGTAAAATTTGGTTGTGTTGGTGCAATAGCTTTTGGTAGCTGTCATGCAACTCCACAATTTACATAGATATATCTCGGTAGTTATAACGTCGGTACTAAAACATCTGAAAATTAAGTTTAAAAAATGATCAAATCGGGATATATTACGTTCATACGGGTATCCTAGAGTTGACATAGTATACTCTACTGCACTCTTCCTCGGTTTTAAATAAAATAATTTTTTTGTTCTAAGTTTTAGAGTAATTAATATCATTCAGTGATTGTAGTTTGAAATTAAAACAATACATTTGATGATTTTAACGATAGTAAAGTGAAAATTTATAGTGAATATTTTTTAAATAAAACATAAAAAAAAAATATTAAAATTAATTTTTTAAAATAATTATATAGTGTTATAACTAAAACTGAATATTAAAAAAATATTGCAATGTATGGCGATATACTTATAACAATATAAATATACTATGTGCGCATTAATATAATATAATATTTAAAATTATATTTACTATTTTGTACTAAGTAAATTTAATATACATTTCCCGCTTAGTATTAAATGGTACTATAGAATATTTGAAAAAGTTTTGGATTGATAATCGTTATGTGGAAGGTTAGAATCTGCTTTTGAAGAATGTATAAACATATAGTTTGAATATATGTACAACCCATAGTTCTAGAAATTATAAAATTCACCAAAATTATTTTAAAATACTAAAATATTTAAAAAATAATATTGTAAGCAAAGTGACACGCTGTGAACATACTAACGGTTCGTACGGGTGTCTAAGAGTTGACAAAGGCAACTGTATTCTTTCTCGCTTTCACCTAAATTTTATTGTGCCCATCCCGCATCTTTTATGACTTGTAAAATAGTATAAATACTTTCAATTTTATAAATAAAATATTCAGATATAACTTTACTTCTGATCTGATTACAAGATTAGCAGTAAATATTAGTCTTTTATTGGCGAAATATATGAGCCTTTGTTTTCGTCCTTTTTTCCTTTTTTTATCCGAATTTTATGTTTCTATATAATATATGCTATTGCTATACATATAGTTTGAAATTTGAATATGAATGATATACAAATGTATTTTTAGAGCTACGAAGTGTTCGTTATTTATATAAATTGTATAGAAACATAAAAAAGAAAATAAAACAAAAAATACGTATAGCTATTTTGTTGCTATACATATATTTTGAAATTTAAATATGAATGATTTAAAATGTATTTATATAGGCTACATAGTGCTAGGTATCTATAGTCTATGGCTATGCGTATTTTTAGTTTTATTTTATTTTTTCTGTTTCTATACAATATACGTTATTGCTCTACATGTAGTTTGATATGAATAGTATAGATATGTATTTATATATGTAGCTATGTAATTTTAAATATTTATCTGAATAATTTTTGTTTTGTTATGTTTCTTTTTTGTTTTTTTCTGTTTTGTGTAAAAGCTAAAGAATAAATGTGAATATAATATGTAAGTATTAGGTATATGATGTACATTAAAAATGGTATGAGGTTTTTTTAGTTACAGACAAATTGTGTATGAAAGTACATTTTGTAAATATAAAAGCTAAAAAATATGTGCATTGTATATAAAAATTTGCTATTATTGTAATGAGTATTCGTAATTAGTCTAATAAAAATTCGTCGCTTTCATTGAGGTATGTAATATAATATGAAAAATGATTTGTATTTTTATTTTGAAAATTGAATTGAATTGTAAACCAGTAAAATTCAAGTACCTACATAATATGTATTTATGTATTTTTAAAAATTTTTTAAGAATAAAATTTAAGGGTAGATTTTTAAATGTACAAAGTAATTTTCATGCAATTCACAACATTATTTGTTGAAGTTTGCATCAAAATTAATATTATGATTAATTACAATTAATACCAATTGAAATTTAAAAACAAAAAAAGTGATACAAAAATTGCTAATTAGCAGTTCAGTTATAATATAATAATACAGCAAATTATAAGTTATAATATACGTTAATATAAGTTTTAAAAAACAATCTATTCACTAAAATATCCAAATGCATAGATTAGAATAAACAATGTAGTTAGAAATACAAGAAAAACCAAGATATTAATAGAAAACACTCACAGAACAGAATATGGAACAAATGAGCCCAGATGTTGCACTACATTCAATAAACACAGTCATCTTTTTTCAACAGATATATCAAAAAACTCTTTTAACATAAATTAAAACCAAAATTATTAAATTAGTTTAGACAATTTTAATATATTATTTAAACTATTCACACATCAAAAACAATTAGTTTAAGAAACCGGCAAATAAAAGTAAAGAACCAGTCTAGCTATGCTGAGTTTTTTATTTTTTTATCAAAAATCACTATAATAATAACCGAGGGAGTGTGGGTGTCGAGCTAGATATAGTGTCAAAAGTATGGATCGGCTTCCGTCCGTCCGCACGATAACTCAAAAAATAAAGGAGCTAGGAGGCTGAATTTGTTTTACGTCACTTTTGCAAAATTGTTAGTTTTGCTATTTAAATCCAACATTTTCGGTCGGCGGGTTTTGAGTAGCTGCCATACAACTGCTTTCTTTATATAAAAATAACTCAGTATCTATTCAAGTTAGGTTTCTGAAATTTTGCAAATGATGATCAAGTTTTATGGCAACAATTTCTGCAAAATTTGGTTGTGATGGTATGACGGGTTCGGGTAGCTGCCATACAACTTCTCCATTCAAATGAGAATAACTCAGTGTCTATTGAAGCTCGGTATCTGAAGTTTTGTGAAGAGATGTCGAGTTACATGCCAAAAACTTTCGTAATCTTTGGTTGGTCTGGAGCAGCCGGTTCAGGCTTCTTGCACCTCTTGGAACTTAATGAAGCTAGGGGTCTGAAATCTTACAAATGATGACCAAGTTTTATGGCTACAACTTCTGTAAAATTTAATTGTGCTGGTGCAAATGGTTCGGGTAGCTGCTATAAAACTTCTCTTTTTAAATGAAAATAACTCAGTGTACGTCCGCACGATAACTGAAAACATAAAGGAGATAGGAGGCTCAAATATTTTTTACGTCACTTTTGCAAAATTGTTAGTTCCGCTATTTAAATCCAGCATTTTCGGCCGCCGGGTTCGAGTAGCTGCCATACAACTTCTTTTTTAAATGGAAATAACTCACTGTCTATTCAAGCTAGGTATCTGAAATTTTGCAAATGATGATCAAGTTTTATGACAACAACTTCTGGTAAATTTGGTTGTGATGGTATGACAGGTTCGGGTAGCCACCATACAACTCCTCTTTTCAAATGAAAATAAATCAGTGTCTACTGAAGCTAGGAATCTGAAATTTAGTAAAGAGGTGTCACCAAATTACATGCCAAAAACTTTTGTAAAATTTGATTGCTCTAAAGCAGTGGGTTCAGGCTTCTTGCATTTCTTGGAACGTAATTTAGCTAGACGCAATAGATTCGGGTAGCTGTCATACAAGTCCACAATTTACATAAATATATTATCTCTGTAGTTAACGTCGCTACTAAAACATCTGAATGTTTTGAAAAGATGATCAAGTTTTATAGAAACAGGACATATTACGTTCATACGGGTTGCCAGAGTTGACCCAGTCTACTCTACTGCACTCTTCCTCGTTTTAACATATTAATATTTATATATATATATATATATAAATTATCAAAGTTAGCAATTAACTTATTTTGAACATCAAATTTCATAAATTTCGCAATTGACCATGTCATCAAATTTCATATAAAGCTATATTTTCCATGCGAACTAATTTCACCGCATTTTCACACAAAAAAAGTCAGGTTGCATCAACACGCATTAAATAACTGTTTTATGATATTTAAACAAAAAAAACTTTATTTTTTGTTTTTAATTTTACTTTTATTCAACTAGTTTGATACAGTATTCTTAGATATAACATGCACAATAATCTTACACTAACACTTTTGATATATTTAAGGATTGGGTGAATATATAAAGGATTGGGCGAATACGTAACTTCTCCCTCCTTTAAATTACAGTTTCTTTTCTTTATCAATTTTTACAATTGCTATTAACTTATTATTTATTAATTGACAATTATTCTTAAATATACAATGTTGACTTAAAGTTAATTTGTTTAAAGTTTTTAATTTTTCATTAGGATAAGTTTTGTTATTATATGTAAATATGATTTCATTAATAGAATCTACTTCTTTATTTTCTTTTTTGAGAGCAGGATTTATAACTTTTAATTGTACTGATTTACTTTTTCTTGGAATTTTAATTGCCAGTAATAATGAACTTTCTTTAAATTGTGCTAAACCTAATTTAAGGTATTGTAATTTATAAAAGTCTATCTCATAGTTTTCTACTTCTTCTTCTGTTAATATGTTTGGGTGTATAATTCCGAGGCTAATAGAAGCTATATTATCTTCTACTGTATAAATTTTTTCTTTAATAAATTGAATTTTTAGAAGTAGATCAAAGTATAAATTTTGCTTACTAAGAGAGTCTTCTAAAATATTTATTTGATTTGAAACTATTTTCTTATAATTTTCTATCTATAATTGTTTTAATTTGATTTATTATTCTATGAAACTGATTACTAATAAGTGTTTTTCGATGTTTTGTCGGTCTTGGTCGTCCATTGTTCCAAATAACCAATTAGACATAATACCGATACCGTTTATTAAACCACGTTTTAATCTTCTCATAGGTATAACAGTAAAGTTTTTAATTTATATGTGATTTCTGAAATTTCAGTTTGTAATAATTTCCTTTGTTTGGATTCTAATATGTTTGTTTTATTATAAATGTTGCCAAGTAAGTTCAAAATTTCAACTGGGTGAATGATATGTATGACAATATCTGTTGTAACTAAATTTTCTTTTCCTAAATGGATTTTCACAAATCCTGTATTTGAATTTATATTGCTTTTTTCTAGTAGTTTAGCGTTCACGATCTGAGTTATTATTGTTAGTATCGTCAGTATAATAAGTGTCTGAAAATTTTAATGGTCTTTTAATATTTGTTAAATGTACGTTAACTAATTTTAACCTATTGTATTTAGGTTGTTCCTTATGCCTAACTGCTTTATAATTTTCCATATTTTTGTTAAGTTTGTCTATTTTACTTATCTTAATCGTATTCATAGTATTTCTAATTTTTTTATAATCTGAAACTTTACTTTGTACGGTTAATGGTGTGTCTTTTATGCTTGAATGAAATCTTTCATTGTAGCTTCTAACAGCTCTTTAAATTATTTGTTTACACGATAAATTATTTTCGGTTAGTTTCAAAATTCTAAATTTTTCCGCTAGGGAGTTATGAAAATGCTCAATGTCACCGTTCCCTGTGTGACTGTTTGGTTTAGTCAAGTGTAATGCTAAATTTTACTCTTATAAAAATTTTTTTATTTTTATAGCTTTGAATTCATTGTCTGCTATAATTTTCTTAGGTTTACCTAACTTTGCGAAATGTTCCTCCATTTGTTCAATAATAGTTAATTGGTTTCTGTCTGGTGAATTATATACAGAACCAAATTTAGAGAATTTGTCAATTACGGCTAAAAATGAACATTTTATAATTACGAAAGTATTAATATGAATGATTTTATTTATATCACTGGGTGTTTCTGTGAGATTATACTTTAATTTAATAGGTTTTCTATCGTATTTAACCTGTTCACAGATATCACATTGATTTATAACCATTTGAATAGTTTCCAATAATTTTGGATAATATATTATATTTTTTATTTGGTTATAAGTTTCTTGTATACCTGAATGAGAGCTCTCTTTAACATGACAGAATGAAATTTGTTTTACTGTTTCTACTTCAGTTTTCATTTCTTGTGCTCTATAAGAACATTTAATAAATTTAATAGATCTGTTATTTAAAAATAGTTCAATAAGTTTATTTTGTACTACATTATATTTATGGTTTGGTAGTTCTGAATATATGCCAGTTATACCTTTTTTAATATATCTTCTCAGAATGTCATTTAAATTGTCGAAATCGTATTCTGCTATATATATTATTCTTCTATCTAGAATATTTTCCATTTCCAAAGTTTTATTATTTGTGAGAATGATTTTATACACATTAACTATTCCCTCTTTAATGCCTATATTCTTCTTCAGCAGAATGTACTGTTGCCATTGTAACATTATCTTCCACATTAAATATATTTCGGGATTCAATGGAGTCTTTAACATCTTCTCTCTCATTTACTTTTTTTGCGGAAATTCTTTGTCGGTCGCGGAATAATTTCCTTCGTGATTGTTTAAAGTGCGCGAAGCGAAACAGACTGGGTATCCTTCTTGTGATAGGACTGCACCAATTGCATAATTTGATGCGTTAGTTGTGAGAACAAACGGTTTTTCAAAATTTTGATACTTGATTACTGGATGACTTGTTATAAGAGATTTAAATTTCTCAAATGCTATAATATAATTAGGGTCGTTAATGTTAAGTTTAGTATTCTTTTTGGAATATTTTGTGATAGGTTGTGCAATTTTTGCATAATCCTTCACAAACTTGCGATAATAACCAGTTAACCCTAAGAAACTTTTAATTTGTCTTTCTGTTTTTGGTAAATTTAAATCTTGAATAGTTTTAATTTTGTTTAGGTTACGTTTCAGTCCGTCTTTTATCAGTATATGACCTAAAAATTCTGTCTCTTTTTTCATAAAGTAGCATTTATCTATTTTGAGTTATAATTATTAATTTATCCTCTAAAAGTTTAAAAATACTGTGAATTGTCCTAATATGTTCTTTAATCAAGAGACTGAATATAAATATACTACACATACCTTGTTAATATAGTCTCTTAAAATACAGTTCATACGTCATTGGAATGTTGCTGGGGCGTTCTTAAGTCCAAACGGCATTCTATTAAATTCATATAGCCCTTGTGGCGTTGCAAATGCTGACTTTTGTTTGTCGTCTCTCTTTTATAGATATTTGGTGGTAACCCTTTGCAAAATTTAACGTTGTAAAGTACTGCGCTTTACCTAATTTATCTAATATTGAGTCAATGTTCGGTAAAGGAAATTTATCGTCCACTATTACTTTGTTTAGTCTTCTATAGTCTATTACAATCATAAATTTCTTTTGTCCTGAATTGTCTGATTTTTTTGGTACTACCATAAAGACACTATACTATATTATAGAGCAATCATCCCGAACAAAATTTGTTAGCTTATTCTGTGCAAAATGAAGTACCCCGAAAATCTGCATATCATTAAAATGTTTACAGAAATATATATTGTTATACAGAATTCTCAATTATAATGCAGAAATCTGCATTATAATGCTATATGAATTTAATAGAATGCCGTTTGGACTTAAGAACGCCCCAGCGACATTCCAACGACTTATGAACTGTAGTGTTATGAGTAGTGTTATAACTAAAACTGAATATTAAACAAAAATAATTTAATGGCATCATTACAATTTGTATTTATTAAAGGAAAAAGATACACAAGTGAATTATTATATATTATTTCTGAAAAGCAAATATATAAAAAAAAAATATTTATAAGAAGCACATTGTTTTTATTTGTTATAACAAAAACTGTGTAAGGAAGATAAACTTTTACCAAAGTGAAAATATTGTGAGAAAACCAATTAATTTTCAAAACCATAACCATGATAATGACGAAGAAATTTTATATAACGAACTAAAAGTCTTAAATGTTATAAAATCAGAGTGCAAGGAATCATCCGTAATTCTTAATAAGCCAAATGCATTAAGTAGTATTCGTTCAACTTTTACTGTGTGAGTATGTGTAAAAAATTTGGATAATTTTTTTTACCTAATTTCTATTTGCATTTAACGCTAAAATTTGTAATATTTTTTTATATTGGAAATCAGGAATCAACAAAAAACTTGAATTTTATTAAAATGCGGCGGGGACTACAAGAAATCGCAAGATCTATATCTATACACGATTTAATATACGAATACACGACGCCGGAAGATATGTTGAAAGCATTTGCTACTCCAAATATCATGAAAGATTTTGGAATGAGCAAACATGATTTACTTTTTCTTGGAATTTTAATTGCCAGTAATAATGAACTTTCTTTAAATTGTGCTAAACCTAATTTAAGGTATTGTAATTTATAAAAGTCTATCTCATAGTTTTCTACTTCTTCTTCTGTTAATATGTTTGGGTGTATAATTCCGAGGCTAATAGAAGCTATATTATCTTCTACTGTATAAATTTTTTCTTTAATAAATTGAATTTTTAGAAGTAGATCAAAGTATAAGTTTTGCTTACTAAGAGAGTCTTCTAAAATATTTATTTGATTTGAAACTATTTTCTTATAATTTTCTATCTATAATTGTTTTAATTTGATTTATTATTCTATGAAACTGATTACTAATAAGTGTTTTTCGATGTTTTGTCGGTCTTGTTCGTCCATTGTTCCAAATAACCAATTAGACATAATACCGATACCGTTTATTAAACCACGTTTTAATCTTCTCATAGGTATAATAGTTTTTAATTTATATGTGATTTCTGAAATTTCAGTTTGTAATAATTTCCTTTGTTTGGATTCTAATATGTTTGTTTTATTATAAATGTTGCCAAGTAAGTTCAAAATTTCAACTGGGTGAATGATATGTATGACAATATCTGTTGTAACTAAATTTTCTTTTCCTAAATGGATTTTCACAAATCCTGTATTTGAATTTATATTGCTTTTTTCTAGTAGATTAGCGTTCACGATCTGAGTTATTATTGTTAGTATCGTCAGTATAATAAGTGTCTGAAAATTTTAATGGTCTTTTAATATTTGTTAAATGTACGTTATCTAATTTTAACCTATTGTATTTAGGTTGTTCCTTATGCCTAACTGCTTTATAATTTTCCCTATTTTTGTTAAGTTTGTCTATTTTACTTATCTTAATCGTATTCATAGTATTTCTAATTTTTTTATAATCTGAAACTTTACTTTGTACGGTTAATGGTGTGTCTTTTATGCTTGAATGAAATCTTTCATTGTAGCTTCTAACAGCTCTTTAAATTATTTGTTTACACGATAAATTATTTTCGGTTAGTTTCAAAATTCTAAATTTTTCCGCTAGGGAGTTATGAAAATGCTCAATGTCACCATTCCCTGTGTGACTGTTTGGTTTAGTCAAGTGTAATGCTACATTTTACTCTTATAAAAAAATTTTTATTTTTATAGCTTTGAATTCATTGTCTGCTATAATTTTCTTAGGTTTACCTAACTTTGCGAAATGTTCCTCCATTTGTTCAATAATAGTTAATTGGTTTCTGTCTGGTGAATTATATACAGAACCAAATTTAGAGAATTTGTCAATTACGGCTAAAAATGAACATTTTATAATTACGAAAGTATTAATATGAATGATTTTATTTATATCACTGGGTGTTTCTGTGAGATTATACTTTAATTTAATAGGTTTTCTATCGTATTTAACCTGTTCACAGATATCACATTGATTTATAACCATTTGAATTGTTTCCAATAATTTTGGATAATATATTATATTTTTTATTTGGTTATAAGTTTCTTGTATACCTGAATGAGAGCTCCCTTTAACATGACAGAATGAAATTTGTTTTACTGTTTCTACTTCAGTTTTCATTTCTTGTGCTCTCGAAGAACATTTAATAAATTTAATAGATCTGTTATTTAAAAATAGTTCAATAAGTTTATTTTGTACTACATTATATTTATGGTTTGGTAGTTCTGAATATATGCCAGTTATACCTTTTATAATATATCTTCTCAGAATGTCATTTAAGTTGTCGAAATCGTATTCTGCTATATATATTATTCTTCTATCTAGAATATTTTCCATTTCCAAAGTTTTATTATTTGTGAGAATGATTTTATACACATTAACTATTACCTCTTTAATGCCTATATTCTTCTTCAGCAGAATGTACTGTTGCCATTGTAACATTATCTTCCACATTAAATATATTTCGGGATTCAATGGAGTCTTTAACATCTTCTCTCTCATTTACTTTTTTTGCGGAAATTCTTTGTCGGTCGCGGAATAATTTCCTTCGTGATTGTTTAAAGTGCGCGAAGCGAAACAGACTGGGTATCCTTCTTGTGATAGGACTGCACCAATTGCATAATTTGATGCGTTAGTTGTTAGAACAAACGGTTTTTCAAAATTTTGATACTTGATTACTGGATGGCTTGTTATAAGAGATTTAAATTTCTCAAATGCTGTAATATAATTAGGGTCGATAATGTTAAGTTTAGTATTCTTTTTGAAATATTTTGTGATAGGTTGTGCAATTTTTGCATAATCCTTCACAAACTTGCGATAATAACCAGTTAACTCTAAGAAACTTTTAATTTGTCTTTCTGTTTTGGTAAATTTAAATCTTGAATAGTTTTAATTTTGTTTAGGTTACGTTTTAGTCCGTCTTTTATCAGTATATGACCTAAAAATTCTGTCTCTTTTTTCATAAAGTAGCATTTATCTATTTTGAGTTATAATTATTAATTTATCCTCTAAAAGTTTAAAAATACTGTGAATTGCCCTAATATGTTCTTTAATCAAGAGACTGAATATAAATATACTACACATACCTTGTTAATATAGTTTCTTAAAATACAGTTCATAAGTCGTTGGAATGTAGCTGGGGCGTTCTTAAGTCCAAACGGCATTCTATTAAATTCATATAGCCCATGTGGCGTTGCAAATGCTGACTTTTGTTTGTCGTCTCTCTTTTATAGATATTTGGTGGTAACCCTTTGCAAAATTTAACGTTGTAAAGTACTGCGCTTTACCTAATTTATCTAATATTGAGTCAATGTTCGGTAAAGGAAATTTATCGTCCACTATTACTTTGTTTAGTCTTCTATAGTCTATTACATTCATAAATTTCTTTTGTCCTGAATTGTCTGAATTTTTTGATACTACCATAAAGACACTATACTATATTATAGAGCAATCATCCCGAACAAAATTTGTTAGCTTATTCTGTGCAAAATGAAGTACCCCGAAAATCTGCATATCATTAAAATGTTTACAGAAATATATATTGTTATACAGAATTCTCAATTATAATGCAGAAATCTGCATTATAATGCTATATGAATTTAATAGAATGCCGTTTGGACTTAAGAACGCCCCAGCGACATTCCAACGACTTATGAACTGTAGTGTTATGAGTAGTGTTATAACTAAAACTGAATATTAAACAAAAGTAATTTAATGGCATCATTACAATTTGTATTTATTAAAGGAAAAAGATACACAAGTGAATTATTATATATTATTTCTGAAAAGCAAATATATAAAAAAAAATATATTTATAAGAATCACATTGTTTTTATTTGTTATAACAAAAACTGTGTAAGGAAGATAAACTTTTACCAAAGTGAAAATATTGTGAGAAAACCAATTAATTTTCAAAACCATAACCATGATAATGACCAAGAAATTCTATATAACGAACTAAAAGTCTTAAATGTTATAAAATCAGAGTGCAAGGAATCATCCGTAATTCTTAATAAGCCAAATGCATTAAGTAGTATTCGTTCAACTTTTACTGTGTGGGTATGTGTAAAAAATTTGGATATTTTTTTTTACCTAATTTCTATTTGCATTTAACGCTAAAATTTGTAATATTTTTTTATATTAGAAATCAGGAATCAACAAAAAACTTGAATTTTAATAAAATGCGGCGGGGACTACAAGAAATCGGAAGATCTACATCTATACACGATTTAATATACGAATACACGACGCCAGAAGATATATTGAAAGCATTTGCTACTCCAAATATCATGAAATATCATGATTTTGGAATGAGCAAACATGATGAGCCAAAACCATTACTCCAAGGATGTGTTTTAGAAGAAAATTTTTCATATTGTATTTTTGGTTCAAAGACAATAGCGGACCTAAAGTTGGAACACATTGAGACAAATGAAAGGAAATTCCTCATAAATGCAACATTTGAAGTAGTTCCATTTAGTTGTTTTTATCAATTTCTTATAGTGCATATCGAATTTTCCCAACAGGTAAGATGATACACAAAAAAAAAATTATGAATAATAAAATAATGCAATAATAAAAAAAAAATATAATACGGTTACTCACTCCCTCACTCGTGCTGCAGCTCCACGTCGTGTTTTTCGATCCGGCATGAGCTCGCTGATTCTTTTTAGAAAAAGGGGCAGCCCTGATTTTGAGAAATCGCCCAAAAACAAAACGACCAAAAGCAAAAAAATGAAAATTCACCAAATGTTCCAGATTCTACAAAAAGAAGCGGTACAAAATTTCGTGTTTTACTGCATAGCCGCTGTTGTTGGTCGCAAAAGGGGAATATCTGCTTTTTCCACAAATTTAATAAAATTAAGTCAATAATTTCATAAACTCTGTGGGAAAGAGCTGCGGGCGGTGTAGCACCGTGCGCGTATCTTCGGTTCGGTATTATTATACTCCACGATATTATTTCTTATTCAATTTATTCTATACTTAATCCTGAAATTTCTGGTAAAAGCGGTATAAATTATGTATTAAATGTTAATTTTATTTTCATAGATATTTCCGCTGTTTTTTGTTTTAATGTCTAACTTTTGAGTCAAAACTGCATAATGCTATAAGCACTTATTTGAGTATATTTATAATAATATTCTTAAATTGGAACTAGAATCAATTATGACTGATTATGAGATGGGGCTCAGCATTAAAAGCATTAAGAATAATTTATCCAAATGCTGATCCAAATTTATACAATGATTGTTGGTTTCATTTTTGTCATGCTTTGAGGCAAAGGTTACAAACTCAAAACAAAATTTTGTTGAAATTTATTAAAGAAGAGGAACGCGCAAAAATTCCATATAGAAAATTATCATCGCTACCTTTATTTCCAGCAACTAGTGTTATAAGTACTTTTGAAAAAATTAAGACTGAATTGAATGCATTTGATTCAAATGAAAAATTTAAGAATTTTTAAAATCTTATGAAAGGCAATGGTTAAAACGTGTAAGTTTTTTCATTCATATTTTATATTGTTCAGTAAAAAAAATTTTTATTATTTATTTTGTTTCGTTTTGTTTTTTTCAGGAAAACCCAAATAACATTTCCCTTTTTAAGAAGGAAACTAGAACAACGTCTCGCTTGGAGGCATATAATGGGGTTATAGGTCGCGTAATTTCGAAAAGGGGAAGTTTCATAAAATCTACAACTAGAAGAGTTTTCTAAGAGTAAAGAATTTCAACAGATTATTGATAACGGAGGCTTAATAATAAAAAAAACGAAAAAAATGAATAAATAATGAATGCTTCTATTAAATGGCAGTATTACACCAATATTATTCATTAATAATATAATTTCAAAGGAAAGTGACATTTATAATGATGATTATTTACAAATAATTCTCAATTACCAAGATAATAATTATGATGAAAATTTAAATAAAGATGACAACGACCATGTCGACATTTAAAAATTTGTTAGTTCATTTTCAGTTCTGGTGTTAGTTCATTCTGGCGTTAGCTCGCAGAGCCTGAAAGATGTAATTAAATTTAAATTTAACAAATTTTGGAGATCTATACTACTAATACCCTTATTTGTTATGTAATAACTAAGTACATATTTCCAATTATGAATTAACCCTTTTAGCATAAATACGCAAATATACTTTGCAATTACTTTTGTCCTTTTAACCATAGTCGCAAAGCCAAATTACATCGTCTAGTACCGAATAATAGCTTAGATCCCGTCTTATAGCTATTTCATCGAAAACTAACACTGCTTCTTTGGAAACAGAATTTGAATTTGAAAATATAACACCAAATTCAGTCAAATTTTTTTGATTGAAACCTACATTTAAATATTTAATTGGTATCCACCTATTTGGTGAGGAAAGATGTGATAAATTTAAATTCTATGCCATTTCTTAAAAATGTATATCCTTTTGGTGAACTAAAATAAATATTTAGAACTGCCTTTTTTTTACTTTCTGACCAGTTTCTAGTATTTTTAAAATTAATTTTTACGAGTGTTTTTGCATTATTGCTTAAATAAGGTTGTTCCCCAATTAAACTAATAAAACTATACTGCTTTTGTTTCCTAGTTTTACGTTTTAACTTTTTATTTTGAATTTTTAAATTACCTACTTGCTTTTTTAAACTAATATATGCCTTTCTATAGAATCCTAAAACTTTTCGTGATGAGGAAAATTTTTTAAAATAATACGTTTCTCTTTCTTGAAATTGTAAACAATTTTTGCAAAAACCAATTTCAGGAATGTGTTAGTTTCAGGAAAAATGTTAGGAGATGTTGGCCGATCATTTTCAAAAGGTATATTATATTGGCTTTCTACGGGGCAATTTTCTACACCAATTTCGGAAATATTGAAATTTTGTGGTTGCTGAATTTGGTTAATATTCTTTTCGTTTTCATTGTTATTAAATAAACCCAATGTAAGAATTGCCCCTTTTTTAACGTTCTGCCCAAAAATTTTGTTTCAAAATGATACTCTTAAATGTTATTTTTTGATATTTTCAATACTCACGTTACATTTGGAGGCCCAGATTTTGAATAGATTTTCGTCCTTAGGAAATCTATAAAATTTACCGTCAAAAGATCATCTACTTCTATGATAAAACATCTTTGAACATTTTAAAATATTTACAGCACATGCAAAAGAAATAGAAACATGCAAAAAAGAGGGAAGGAATAAAGAAACATGCAAAAAATAGAAAATATTATGTTGATTACATAAAGAATTAAAATACATACATATTGATATTGCATAATATGTACTTTTTCAAAGCCAAATACAATCATTTTTCATCATTAAATTTTTATTTTTTCATTAAAAATTTTATAAAAATTAAAAAATATTTTAACGTGATTTCAGTCAAATATTTTATTAATATTAATTATTTTTTAATGATTTATGTATATATTATGTTTATTCAAGTTGGAAGGTTAGCGTAAATTATAATAAATAAATGTAATTAAGGAAATTAGTTAATTTTTTATAAAATATTTGACTGAAATTAATATTTAATGTTCAAAAATTTCTTACTTTACCACCCAAATGTTATTTAAGAGAAAAAAAAAGTTTAAGTTGAAAAAAATAGTGAATTTCCTCTAGAAGTGGAAAAAAAGTACTGGCTCTGGAGATTCCACTTATTATTCTTATTGATTCCACGTTTACTTGTATTTGACCGTAAAAAAGTATGTACATATAACCATTCATTCTGTGCATCTTGACTGAATATCTTTTAAACAAAAATTATTTATTTATAAATAATTTAGTTTCGCTGACAAATACAATAAGATAAGGAAACGATTCTTTTTTTTTCTGGGATGTGAAAGATCCAAACAAAAGTATTAAAAAAACTAAATTTAGGCACACAGGCAATTAAAAAAAAATAGCTATTGGAACGAATTATATGTATAGATACATAATATATCAAATATATTAAATTTAATTAGCTTATTGTTAAAATTAAATTTTCACTCATGATTTGCTTAGAAGGCTTACATTATGTAGATTGTTAAAAAAAAACAAAAATGTACGAAATTTATAACTTCATACCTACATATAATACCTACATAGGTAGCTAAAAATGAAAATTCCTTTAAAGAAAAACATTTTAGAAATAAACAAAAAAGAACCCTACATAAGTTATTTTTTACAATAATGTAACTTATGTTTTACAACTTATATTTTACAGTGTAACATTTTAAGCAAGGTCGACTGGCAAGGTCTAAATACTTTTTTAAGAAGTAACAAATTTACACTCACATTTTAATGTACCTTTAATTTATGTATTTTGAAAATTTCAAATCACTTTTATTATTTTAATTTGTATATAATGTATATTATGTATTTAATTATAAAGTTCTAAACAAATTTTACTTTTAAAAGAAGCTTTTAAGTTTTACTTTTACTTTTAAAAGAAATTCACTTGCCTTTGCAATTAAAAATAAATAAAAAAGCGCGCTCTAAATAACTTTAAAAAAAATATCAACAAAAACAATAACAAAAAATAAACGACCGCTCTATACTTAAATGTTAATACACATAATTTCATCATCGTATATACTATATAATATATACTACATAAATACAGATATCCATTAACATAAGAAACAATCATATGCACATATTAAAATGATTCTATTCAAATTCTTATAGAAACTCACACATCTGTAAAAATTACATTAAAAAAAATAGAATTCTGATCATAACAATATCAATAATATTTTTTTATAAGCTGTAGACATAGTTTATGTAGGTGTTCATATGATTTCTGCATTATAATTGAGAATTCTGTATAACAATATATATTTCTGTAAACATTTATAGCTAAACATTTGTAGCTAAACAGAATTAGCTAACAAATTTTGTTCGGGATGATTGCTCTATAATATAGTATAGTGTCTTTATGGTAGTACCAAAAAAATCAGACAATTCAGGACAAAAGAAATTTATGATTGTAATAGACTATAGAAGACTAAACAAAGTAATAGTGGACGATAAATTTCCTTTACCGAACATTGACTCAATATTAGATAAATTAGGTAAAGCGCAGTACTTTACAACGTTAAATTTTGCAAAGGGTTACCACCAAATATCTATAAAAGAGAGACGACACACAAAAGTCAGCATTTGCAACGCCACATGGGCTATATGAATTTAATAGAATGCCGTTTGGACTTAAGAACGCCCCAGCGACATTCCAACGACTTATGAACTGTATTTTAAGAGACTATATTAACAAGGTATGTGTAGTATATTTTGACGATATTCTTATATTCAGTCTCTTGATTAAAGAACATATTAGGTCAATTCACAGTATTTTTAAACTTTTAGAGGATAAATTAATAATTATAACTCAAAATAGATAAATGCTACTTTATGAAAAAAGAGACAGAATTTTTAGGTCATATACTGATAAAAGACGGACTGAAACGTAACCTAAACAAAATTAAAACTATTCAAGATTTAAATTTACCAAAAACAGAAAGACAAATTAAAAGTTTCTTAGGGTTAACTGGTTATTATCGCAAGTTTGTGAAGGATTATGCAAAAATTGCACAACCTATCACAAAATATTTCAAAAAGAATACTAAACTTAACATTAACGACCCTAATTATATTATAGCATTTGAGAAATTTAAATCTCTTATAACAAGTCATCCAGTAATCAAGTATCAAAATTTTGAAAAACCGTTTGTTCTAACAACTAACGCATCAAGTTATGTAATTGGTGCAGTCCTATCACAAGAAGGATAACCAGTCTGTTTCGCTTCGCGCACTTTAAACAATCACGAAGGAAATTACTCCGCGACCGACAAAGAATTTCCGCAAAAGTAAATGAGAGAGAAGATGTTAAAGACTCCATTGAATCCCGAAATATATTTAATGTGGAAGATAATGTTACAATGGCGACAGTACATTCTGCTGAAGAAGAATATAGGCATTAAAAAGGGAATAGTTAATGTGTATAAAATCATTCTCACAAATAATAAAACTTTGGAAATGGAAAATATTCTAGATAGAAGAATAATATATATAGCAGAATCCGATTTCGACAATTTAAATGACATTCTGAGAAGATATATTAAAAAAGGTATAACTGGCATATATTCAGAACTACCAAACCATAAATATAATGTAGTACAAAATAAACTTATTGAACTATTTTTAAATAACAGATCTATTAAATTTATGAAATGTTCTTATAGAGCACAAGAAATGAAAACTGAAGTAGAAACAGTAAAACAAATTTCATTCTGTCATGTTAAAGAGAGCTCTCATTCAGGTATACAAGAAACTTATAACCAAATAAAAAATATAATATATTATCCAAAATTATTGGAACCAATTCAAATGGTTATAAATCAATGATATCTGTGAACAGGTTAAATACGATAGAAAACCTATTAAATTAAAGTATAATCTCACAGAAACACCCAGTGATATAAATAAAATCATTCATATTAAAACTTTCGTAATTATAAAATGTTCATTATACCCGTATGAACTATGTTCAAGGGTATAATAAATTTGCCATTACGTTTGTGACACCTTAAAGGAGTCGAGCTAGATATAGTGTCAAAGGTATGGATCGGCTCAGAATCGAATTCTGAGTCGATTTAGCCATGTATGTCCGCCCGTCCGTCCGCCCGATAACTCAAAAAATAAAGGAGCTAAGAGGCTGACATTTTTTTTACGACACTTTTGCAAAATTGTTAGTTTTGCTATTTAACTCCAGCATTTTCGGCCGCCGGGTTCGAGTAGCTGCCATACAACTTCTTTCTTTAAATGGAACTAACCCAGTGTTTATTCAATTTAGGTATCTGAAATTTGGCGAATGATGATCAAGTTTTATGGCAACAACTTCTGCAAAATTTGGTTGTGGTGGTGCGATGGGTTCGGATAGCTGTCATACAACTTCTCTTTTTAAATGAAAATAACTCAGTGTCCGTCCGTACGATAACTCAAAAAATAAAGGAGCTAGGAGGCTGACATTTTTTTTACGTCACTTTTACAAAATTGTTAGTTTTGCTATTTAACTCCAGCATTTTCGGCCGCCGTATTCGAGTAGCTGCCATACAACTTCTTTCTTTAAATGGAAATAACCCAGTGTATATTCAATCTAGATATCTGAAATTTTGCAAATGATGATCGAGTTTTATGGCAACAACTTCTGTAAAATTTGGTAGAGATGATATGACAGGCTCGGATAGTTGCCATACAACTTCTCTTTTTAAATGAAAATAACTCAGTGTCTATTGAAGTTAGCTATCTGAAATTTAGTGAAAAAGTGTCGAGTTGCATGCAAACAACTTTTGTAAAATTCTGTATATTATTCACCAGACAGAAACCAATTAACTATTATTGAACAAATGGAGGAACATTTCGCAAAGTTAGTTAAACCTAAGAAAATTATAGCAGACAATAAATTCAAAGCTATAAAAATAAAAAAAATTTTATAAGAGTAAAATGTAGCATTACACTTGACTAAACCAAACAGTCACACAGGGAACGGTGACATTGAGCATTTTCATAACTCCCTAGCGGAAAAATTTAGAATTTTGAAACTAACCGAAAATAATTTATCGTGTAAACAAATAATTTAAAGAGCTGTTAGAAGCTGCAATGAAAGATTTCATTCAAGCATAAAAGATACACCATTAACCGTACAAAGTAAAGCTTCAGATTATAAAAAAATTAGAAATACTATGAATAGGATTAAGATAAGTAAAATAGACAAACTTAACAAAAATAGGGAAAATTATAAAGCAGTTAGGCATAAGGAACAACCTAAATACAATAGGTTAAAATTAGATAACGTACATTTAACAAATATTAAAAGACCATTAACATTTTCAGACACTTATTATACTGACGATACTAACAATAATAACTCAGATCGTGAACGCTAATCTACTAGAAAAAAGCAATATAAATTCAAATACAGGATTTGGGAAAATCCATTTAGGAAAAGAAAATTTAGTTACAACAGATATTGTCATACATATCATTCACCCAGTTGAAATTTTGAACTTACTTGGCAACATTTATAATAAAACAAACATATTAGAATCCAAACAAAGGAAATTATTACAAACTGAAATTTCAGAGATCACATATAAATTAAAAACTATTATACCTATGAGAAGTTTAAAACGTGGTTTAATAAACGGTATCGGTATTATGTCTAATTGGTTATTTGGAACAATGGACGAACAAGACCGACAAAACATCGAAAAACACTTATTAGTAATCAGTTTCATAGAATAATAAATCAAATTAAAACAATTATAGATAGAAAATTATAAGAAAATAGTTTCAAATCAAATAAATATTTTAGAAGACTCTCTTAGTAAGCAAAACTTATACTTTGATCTAGTTCTAAAAATTCAATTTATTAAAGAAAAAATTTATACAGTAGAAGATAATATAGCTTCTATTAGCCTCGGAATTATACACCCAAACATATTAACAGAAGAAGAAGTAGAAAACTATGAGATAGACTTTTATAAATTACAATACCTTAAATTAGGTTTAGCACAATTTAAAGAAAGTTCATTATTACTGGCAATTAAATTTCCAAGAAAAAGTAAATCATGTTTGCTCATTCCAAAATCTTTCATGATATTTGGAGTAGCAAAATCTTTCAATATATCTTCTGGCGTCGTGTATTCGTATATTAAATCGTGTATAGGTGTAGATCTTGCGATTTCTTGTAGTCCCCGCCGCATTTTAATAAAATTTAAGTTTTTTGTTGATTCCTGATTTCTAATATAAAAAAATATTACAAATTTTAGCGTTAAATGCAAATAGAAATTAGGTAAAAAAAATTATCCAAATTTTTTACACATACCCACACAGTAAAAGTTGAACGAATACTACTAATGCATTTGGCTTATTAAGAATTACGGATGATTCCTTGCACTCTGATTTTATAACATTTAAGACTTTTAGTTCGTTATATAGAATTTCTTGGTCATTATCATGGTTATGGTTTTGAAAATTAATTGATTTGCTCACAATATTTTCACTTTGGTAAAAGTTTATCTTCCTTACACAGTTTTTGTTATAACAAATAAAAACAATGTGCTTCTTATAAATATTTTTTTTTTATATATTTGCTTTTCAGAAATAATATATAATAATTCACTTGTGTATCTTTTTCCTTTAATAAATACAAATTGTAATGATGCCATTAAATTATTTTTGTTTAATATTCAGTTTTAGTTATAACACTACTCATAACACTACAGTTCATAAGTCGTTGGAATGTCGCTGGGGCGTTCTTAAGTCCAAACGGCATTCTATTAAATTCATATAGCATTATAATGCAGATTTCTGCATTATAATTGAGAATTCTGTATAACAATATATATTTCTGTAAACATTTTAATGATATGCAGATTTTCGGGGTACTTCATTTTGCACAGAATAAGCTAACAAATTTTGTTCGGGATGATTGCTCTATAATATAGTATAGTGTCTTTATGGTAGTACCAAAAAATCAGACAATTCAGGACAAAAGAAATTTATGATTGTAATAGACTATAGAAGACTAAACAAAGTAATAGTGGACGATAAATTTCCTTTACCGAACATTGACTCAATATTAGATAAATTAGGTAAAGCGCAGTACTTTACAACGTTAAATTTTGCAAAGGGTTACCACCAAATATCTATAAAAGAGAGACGACAAACAGAAGTAAGCATTTGCAACGCCACATGGGCTATATGAATTTAATAGAATGCCGTTTGGACTTAAGAACGCCCCAGCGACATTCCAACGACTTATGAACTGTATTTTAAGAGACTATATTAACAAGGTATGTGTAGTATATTTATATTCAGTCTCTTGATTAAAGAACATATTAGGGCAATTCACAGTATTTTTAAACTTTTAGAGGATAAATTAATAATTATAACTCAAAATAGATAAATGCTACTTTATGAAAAAAGAGACAGAATTTTTAGGTCATATTCTGATAAAAGACGGACTGAAACGTAACCTAAACAAAATTAAAACTATTCAAGATTTAAATTTACCAAAAACAGAAAGACAAATTAAAAGTTTCTTAGGGTTAACTGGTTATTATCGCAAGTTTGTGAAGGATTATGCAAAAATTGCACAACCTATCACAAAATATTTCAAAAAGAATACTAAACTTAACATTAACGACCCTAATTATATTATAGCATTTGAGAAATTTAAATCTCTTATAACAAGTCATCCAGTAATCAAGTATCAAAATTTTGAAAAGCCGTTTGTTCTAACAACTAACGCATCAAGTTATGCAATTGGTGCAGTCCTATCACAAGAAGGATACCCAGTCTGTTTCGCTTCGCGCACTTTAAACAATCACGAAGGAAATTATTCCGCGACCGACAAAGAATTTCCGCAAAAAAAGTAAATGAGAGAGAAGATGTTAAAGACTCCATTGAATCCCGAAATATATTTAATGTGGAAGATAATGTTACAATGGCAACATTACATTCTGCTGAAGAAGAATATAGGCATTAAAGAGGGAATAGTTAATGTGTATAAAATCATTCTCACAAATAATAAAACTTTGGAAATGGAAAATATTCTAGATAGAAGAATAATATGTATAGCAGAATACGATTTTGACAATTTAAATGACATTCTGAGAAGATATATTAAAAAAGGTATAACTGGCATATATTCAGAACTACCAAACCATAAATATAATGTAGTACAAAATAAACTTATTGAACTATTTTTAAATAACAGATCTATTAAATTTATTAAATGTTCTTATAGAGCACAAGAAATGAAAACTGAAGTAGAAACAGTAAAACAAATTTCATTCTGTCATGCTAAAGAGAGCTCTCATTCAGGTATACAAGAAACTTATAACCAAATAAAAAATATAATATATTATCCAAAATTATTGGAAACAATTCAAATGGTTATAAATCAATGTGATATCTGTGAATAGGTTAAATACGATAGAAAACCTATTAAATTAAAGTATAATCTCACAGAAACACCCAGTGATATAAATAAAATCATTCATATTAATACTTTCGTAATTATAAAATGTTCATTTTTAGCCGTAATTGACAAATTCTCTAAATTTGGTTCTGTATATAATTCACCAGACAGAAACCAATTAACTATTATTGAACAAATGGAGGAACATTTCGCAAAGTTAGGTAAACCTAAGAAAATTATAGCAGATAATGAATTCAAAGCTATAAAAATAAAAAGAATTTTATAAGAGTAAAATGTAGCATTACACTTGACTAAACCAAACAGTCACACAGGGAACGGTGACATTGAGCATTTTCATAACTCCCTAGCGGAAAAATTTAGAATTTTGAAACTAACCGAAAATAATTTATCGTGTAAACAAATAATTTAAAGAGCTGTTAGAAGCTACAATGAAAGATTTCATTCAAGCATAAAAGACACACCATTAACCGTACAAAGTAAAGTTTCAGATTATAAAAAAATTAGAAATACTATGAATACGATTAAGATAAGTAAAATAGACAAACTTAACAAAAATAGGGAAAATTATAAAGCAGTTAGGCATAAGGAACAACCTAAATACAATAGGTTAAAATTAGATAACGTACATTTAACAAATATTAAAAGACCATTAAAATTTTCAGACACTTATTATACTGACGATACTAACAATAATAACTCAGATCGAACGCTAATCTACTAGAATAAAAGCAATATAAATTCAAATACAGGATTTGTGAAAATCCATTTAGGAAAAGAAAATTTAGTTACAACAGATATTGTCATACATATCATTCACCCAGTTGAAATTTTGAACTTACTTGGAAACATTTATAATAAAACAAACATATTAGAATCCAAACAAAGGAAATTATTACAAACTGAAATTTCAGAAATCACATATGAATTAAAAACTTTACTGTTATACCTATGAGAAGATTAAAACGTGGTTTAATAAACAGTATCGGTATTATGTCTAATTGGTTATTTGGAACAATGGACGAACAAGACCGACAAAACATCGAAAAACACTTATTAGTAATCAGTTTCATAGAATAATAAATCAAATTAAAACAATTATAGATAGAAAATTATAAGAAAATAGTTTCAAATCAAATAAATATTTTAGAAGACTCTCTTAGTAAGCAAAATTTATACTTTGATCTACTTCTAAAAATTCAATTTATTAAAGAAAAAATTTATACAGTAGAAGATAATATAGCTTCTATTAGCCTCGGAATTATACACCCAAACATATTAATAGAAGAAGAAGTAGAAAACTATGAGATAGACTTTTATAAATTACAATACCTTAAATTAGGTTTAGCACAATTTAAAGAAAGTTCATTATTACTGGCAATTAAAATTCCAAGAAAAAGTAAATCAGTACAATTAGAAGTTATAAATCCTGCTCTCAAAAAAGAAAATAAAGAAGTAGATTCTATTAATGAAATCATATTTACATATAATAACAAAACTTATACTAATGAAAAATTAAAAATTTTGAACGAATTAACTTTAAGTCAACATTGTATATTTAAGAATAATTGTCAATTAATAAATAATAAGTTAATAGCAATTGTAAAAATTAATAAAGAAAAGAAACTGTAATTTAAAGGAGGGAGAAGTTACGTATTCACCCAATCCTTTATGGACTAAAATATATTCGTTACCAGACACTGCGTCAGCAATTCCTGTTATTGTCAAAACAAGTACACATTTTTCAAATTCTATTCCCACAAAAATAACAGACGCTAAATTTGCATTTGCTGTTATTGCCAAATAATAAAATTTATTATTTTCAATAACTTAAAGTAAATATCATATTTCAATCTAATTATAATTAAATTATTAACCAGTAATTTAAGTATAAAGACTTTAATATCATATTTCGTATAATGAAATTAATTCTTATTAAATTAGTTATGAAAAACTTAAAAAAAAGATTTCCCACATTTTAGTAAGATTGCTCGAATTACACCGAAATTAAATTAATTTAAAGTAAATATTGCTAATATTGCACTTTTATAATCATATAAAGAGTAGCACTAATCAGAATTAAAGCAATCATTGTTTAGACCTGAAAGTCATAATTAAATAATTTGTTTAAACTTAAATATATCAAAAGTGTTATTGTAAGATTATTTTGATTGTAAGTGTTATATCTAAGAATACTGTATCAAACTAGTTGAATAAAAGTAAAATTAAAAACAAAAAATAAAGTTTTTTTGTTTAAATATCATAAAACAGTTATTTAATGCGTGTTGATGCAACCTGACTTTTTTGGTGTGAAAATGCGGTGAAATTGGTTCGCATGGAAATTATAGCTTTATATGAAATTTGATGACATGGTCAATTGCGAAATTTATGAAATTTGATGTTCAAAATAAGTTAATTGCTAACTTTGATAACTTATATGTATATATATAAATATTAATATGTTAAAACGAGGAAGAGTGCAGTAGAGTAGACTGGGTCAACTCCGGCAACCCGTATGAACGTAATATGTCCTGTTTCTATAAAACTTGATCATCTTTTCAAAACATTCAGATGTTTTAGTACCGACGTTAACTACAGAGATAATATATTTATGTAAATTGTGGAGTTGTATGACAGCTACCCGAATCTATTGCGCCTAGCTTCATTAAGTTCCAAGAAATGCAAGAAGCCTGAACGCGCTGCTTTAGAGCAATCAAATTTTACAAAAGTTTTTGGCATGTAATTTGGTGACACCTCTTTACTAAATTTCAGATTCCTAGCTTCAGTAGACACTGATTTATTTTCATTTGAAAAGAGGAGTTGTATGGAGGCTACTCGAACCTGTCATACCATCACAACCAAATTTACCAGAAGTTGTTGCCATAAAACTTGATCATCATTTGCAAAATTTCAGATACCTAGCTTGAATAGACAGTGAGTTATTTCCATTTAAAAAAGAAATTGTATGGCAGCTACTCGAACCCGGCGGCCGAAAATGCTGGATTTAAATAGCAAAACTAACAATTTTGCAAAAGTGACGTAAAAAATATTTGAGCCTCTTATCTCCTTTATGTTTTTAGTTATCGTGGGGACGGACACTGAGTTATTTTCATTTAAAAAGAGAAGTTTTATAGCAGCTACCCGAACCATTTGCACCAGCACAATCAAATTTTACAGAAGTTGTAGCCATAAAACTTGATCATCATTTGTAAGATTTCAGACCCCTAGCTTCATTAAGTTCCAAGAGGTTCAAGAAGCCACAACCGGCTGCTCCAGACCAACCAAAGTTTACGAAAGCTTTTGGCATGTAACTTGACACCTCTTCACAAAACTTCAGATACCGAGCTTCAATAGACACTGAGTTATTCTCATTTGAATGGAGAAGTTGTATGGCAGCTGCCCGAACCCGTCATACCATCACAACCAAATTTTGCAGTGTTGCCATAAAACTTGATCATCATTTGCAAAATTTCAGAAACCTAACTTGAATAGATACTGAGTTATTTTTATATAAAGAAAGCAGTTGTATGGCAGCTACTCAAAACCCGCCGACCGAAAATGTTGGATTTAAATAGCAAAACTAACAATTTTGCAAAAGTGACGTAAAACAAATTCAGCCTCCTAGCTCCTTTATTTTTTGAGTTATCGTGCGGACGGACGGAAGTACATGGCTTAATAGACTCAGAATTCGATTCTGAGGCGATCCATACCTTTGACACTATATTTAGCTCGACACCCACACTCCCTCGGTTATTATTATAGTGATTATTGATAAAAAAATAAAAAACTCAGCATAGCTAGACTGGTTCTTTACTTTTATTTGCCGGTTTCTTAAACTAATTATTTTTGATGTGTGAATTGTTTGATAATATATTAAAATTGTCTAAACTAATTTAATAATTTTGGTTTTAATTTATGTTAAAAGAGTTTTTTGATATATCTGTTGAAAAAAGATGAATGTGTTTATTGAATGTAGTGCAACATCTGGGCTCATTTGTTCCATATTCTGTTCTGTGAGTGTTTTCTATTAATATCTTGGTTTTTCTTGTATTTCTAACTACATTGTTTATTCTAATCTATGCATTTGGATATTTTAGTGAATAGATTGTTTTCTAAAACTTATATTAACGTATATAATAACTTATAATTTACTGTATTATTATATTATAACTGAACTGCTAATTAGCAATTTTGTATCACTTTTTTTGTTTTTAAATTTCAATTGGTATTAATTGTAATTAATCATAATATTAATTTTGATCCAAACTTCAACAAATAATGTTGTGAATTGCATGAAAATTACTTTGTACATTTAAAAATCTACCCTTAAATTTTATTCTTAAAAAAAATTCAAAAATACATAAATACATATTATGTAGGTACTTGTATTTTACTAGTTTACAATTCAATTCAATTTTCAAAATAAAAATACAAATCATTTTTCATATTATATTACATACCTCAATGAAAGCGACGAATTTTTATTAGACTAATTACGAATACTCATTACAATAATAGCAAATTTTTATATACAATGCACATATTTTTTAGCTTTTATATTTACAAAATGTACTTTCATACACAATTTGTCTGTAACTCAAAAAACCTCATACCATTTTTAATGTACATTATATACCTAATACTTACATATTATATTCACATTTATTCTTTAGCCTTTACACAAAACAGAAAAAAACAAAAAAGAAACATAACAAAACAAAAATTATTTAGATAAATATTTAAAATTACATAGCTACATGTATAAATACATATCTATACTATTCATATCAAACTACATGTATAGCAATAACGTATATTGTATAGAAACAGAAAAAATAAAATAAAACTAAAAATACGCATAGCCATAGACTATAGATACCTAACACTATGTAGCTATATAAATACATTTTAAATCATTCATATTCAAATTTCAAAATATATGTATAGCAACAGAATACCTATACGTATTTTTTGTTTTATTTTCTTTTTTATGTTTCTGTACAATTTATATAAATACCGAACACTTCGTAGCTCTAAAAATACATTTGTAAAGGGTGCTCAAAATTAAGGTATCATTTTAATTTTAATAAAAAAAGACTTTTTTTTTGAAATATTAAATATAATGAAGTCGATGGGTTTATGGTTGGTTGTCGAGTGAATAGTATTATTATACATTGCTATAATTTTTAGAATATTTTCCTTAACGGTGTCCAAATTTACTCATTCGTCATGTTTAAGTAGTCTAATATGCTCGTTAATAGTGTTGTGCAGACGTTCGACATCGGCGTTCGAAGTATGATTATTATTTGAGGTATAATGAATTTCAATATATTGATTTTGAAGAAATGCCCTTAACGGGAGGGCTTTGAACCCTAATTCGTTATCAACTACTATTTTTTTTAAAATTCCTACAATAGATAAACATTGTAAAACGGCTCTTTTGAATTCGGTCCAAGTTCGGGAATTAATTTTGATTGCTTGCGCAAACTTGTAAATTTTTCGATAAACGTTAAAAATAATGTTTGATCTAGGCTATAAAAAACCTCAATATGGACTATTTGGTTGGGACCTTAAGGTGTTTCTATTATTTGTAACTTTGTTTTTATGGGTTTTCTTTCATATTTTTGGAGATTACAAATCTCGCAGTTGTTTATAAATTGCGCTACTCTATCGCATAACTTTGGGTGGTAGTATAGTAGCTTCAGTTCATTGCATACTTCTGAAATTCCGCGGTGATTATTTTTTAAATGCTCCTTTTTCTATAATTTCAGCAAGTTGCTCTTCGTCTTCTATATCTTCTAATAATTTGTTACATTTAATTAACTTTAATTGGCCACTAGATGAAAAATGTTGGAAAAATATTTTTTCTAAGGTTTCTAAAATATTAGAATCTTCAATATAAATTACATTGATAGTTTTGGGACTGAAATTAATTTTTAAGACAGTAATAGCTGTTTGTTCATCAAAATTTTTAGTGTGAATTACTTTTCTACATTTGTTAAATATTTTTAAGTTCCTAATTCTAAGAGAACCTGAATTTGTTTTATAAATAGAAATTTGAGTTTTAAATACATTTAAAGGAGATTTATTAATGGTACACTATTATTTTCAATAAGTTCATTTGTCTCGTTATTTCCGAACATTTGCTGTTCATTAAGATTTACTTCTATACGTGATAAAGCATCGGTGTTACCGTTTTGAACGTCTTTTTTATATTTGATTTCGTAATCAAATTCGGAAAGCTTAAGACGCCAACGAATTAGTTTTGAGTTAGGTTCTTTTATGAAGAAGAGCCATTGGAGTGGCTTATGGTCTGTCTCAATTACGAATTTCCTTCCGAAAATGTAAGGGCGAAAGTACTTTGTGGCCCATACGATTGCCAATAATTCCTTCTCTATTGTACTATAGTGTACTTCATGATCGTTAAGAGTACGACTAGCATAACACACGAGGCGTTCATCTTGTAATAGTACGGCACCAAGAGCGAATTGGCTTGCGTCTGTTGTAAGAGTAAAAGTTTTGTTAAATTCGGGATAAATGAGGATTGGTTCATTTATAAATAGTCTTTTGAGAGTTTCGAAACTTTGAACATATTCAGGATTATCAATTTTTAGTTTTACGTTTTTCCTTAAGTATTTTGTCATTGGTTTAGCGACTTTGGAAAAGTCTTTAATGAATTTCCTGTAATATCCTGATAGTCTGAGAAATTGTTTAATTTGTTTTGGAGTTTTAGGAATAGGAAAGTTTTTGACGCATTCATTTTTTTTAGGATTTGGTCTTATTCCTTCTAAAGTCACAATGTGACCAAGATACTCAGTTTCTTTTATCATAAATTCCGATTTATCTAATTGTATCATTAATTTGGCTTCATCGAGCCTTTTAAAAATTTTTTCAGCGAGTCTATGTGTTTTTCAATAGATGCTAAAAAGATGATGATGTCATCTAAATACACCAAACAAATTTTATTTATATAGTCTTTTAAAACATGGTTCATTAACCGTTGGAAGGTAGCTGGTACTGTTTTAAGTCCAAACAGCATTCGAATAAATTCATAATGTCCATTCTCGACAGTGAACGCGGTTTTGCAAATGTCGCGTTCGTCAATTTCTATTTGGTGGAAACCTTTAGCAAGGTCCAACGTGGTAAAATATTGGCATCTTCCCAATTTACTTAGAATGTCATCTACATTTGGTATAGGGTGCCAAATGTCATCTATAGTTGACGATCCAGACAGTAGCAGAATATGGGGAGTTGCTAGGCCTAATAATGCCCTTGTCCAACATCTCGTTAATTTGCCTTTGTACTTCCTCTTTGTGAATTTGAGGATATCTATAAGACTTAGTGAATATTGGAACGTCATTAATAGTACGAATACGATATTTGATAGCGTTTGTGAAAGATAAAGCTAGGTTTGTAGAATAAATGCGAGTATTGTTTTATAACTTGTAATAAATGCATTCTTTCAAAGATAAATTTCTTGGATAAATGTTCATTACGAATTTTGCTTAAGACATAAAATTTGTTATCAGTTTCAGAAATTATATTAAAGTTATTATGGTTTACAATCTCAGTTTCTAATGGTGAAAAAGTTATAGATTTATTACCGCTATTAAGAATGTTTGCTTTTACAACGGCTGTATAGTTCTGTACTTCATATATTCCTTCTTGAATTGTGACTTCGCCATCTGAGAACTTCCTTTCCTGCAGGTAAGCGAGACCATCTTTTTGAATTACTGGTACACTTAATTCATATTCACCTTTCTGAGTAATATTGTATTTTGTTTCTTTATTTTTATTTTTAAAATGTATTTGGATTTCATTATAAAGTGTGATCAAAAGTTGTTGACCTAAGTCGATTTTAGTTTTTAATGGCATTAATATATTATTTTCTATTAGCCCGTCATAATATAGTGTGTTAGATTTATAATAGAGTGTGTTGCTCCGGTATCTATTATAAATTTAAATGGTCTAACATTCCCACTAACTAAGATATATGGTCATTGAGATTCGAGGCAGTTAAAAGAAAATTTGCTGGTAATTTTGTTTTGTTAACACTTTTCTGTGTTTCTCCAATGTTTATTTCCATTGGTTCAGATTCAGAAATTCGAGTATTTTTGTTATAATTGTTCGTAAAATTATTATTATTTACAAATAGGTTGTTCATATGTGGGTAGTTGTTACTATTATTGGGATTATAATAGTTTGAATTTCGATTTTGAGAGGAATTCCATTGGTGGTTCCTATTGTTATTAATACTGTTATTTTGATTGTTCTTATAGTTCCTATAGTTGTTGTAATTATTTTGGTTATTCTTATTAAAATTATGTTATGATTTTGGTTGTTTCTATTAAAATTGTTATTATTTGGGTTGTTCATATTAAAATTATTATTATTTTGGTTGTTCTTAATGAAGTTGTTATTATGAAACTTTGTATTATTAAAGTTTCTAGAATTATTGATAGTAGCGTGTCACCAGAAAAGTTTTTATTTTTATTAATAGAATTAAATGTCTTTTAACCACTAAAATTATTAAGGTTAATATGTGAATGCTACCTTCATGTAAAATGTCAATAGCGGACTTAAGTGTTTTAGGATCACGACAATATAAAATTGAACGCATTGGTTCAGGCATTTTATTCTTAAAAATAGTTAGAGTAGAGTTTTTATTATTACTAATTGTTTGTTGAGCAACTGTTGAGTTGGCTCCTAATTTTAAGCTAATTTTTATATTTAATCTTCTTAATGTATTTTTAATTTCGTTGTAGAAATCAACTGAATTTGTCTTAAAGGAGGTAGCTCTCATTTGGTTAAAAAATTCTGCAAGACTACACCGATCGCTAAAATTTTTTACAAGGACGTCTTTTTTTTCAGTCCATTTCTTAATATGGTTGTTTATTTCCCTCGCTTTTCCGTTAAGTTTTTATTTAATCAAGTCTGCAAATATACTTTGACTTATATCGTCATATTTGCCTAATAAAGGACTTATCCTGTCAACTAAATCTGTGAAGTTTTGTAGTTCTTATAGTTTCCAGTAAAGTCGGGTAATTTACCGAGATATTTCAGGGGGTCAATAGTAAGGCTTAATTGAGTTTCAGTCATTTTGATTTTTATTATAATAATTACTTAAATATAATGTTTTTTTTTTACAAAGAAAACTATTACTAATGTTAAATATTGCAAGAACACTTTCTATTGGGGTTTTTTTTCTCTTTTTTTTTTAAAACTTAACCTAATTGTTCTTATCGCTATTTTTATAATTTTAATATTTTAAAATTTCTAAATTATTGCTTACGTTAAAATTTTAAAGTTGTTTTTGATGTTGATCAGCTTCGGGATAAACAGGAACTTAAACAGCAACGAGATGTACAGGAACTAAGCAGCAATGTACAGGATAACAGGAATACAGGAACTTGATTTAACTTGATATTCGCAATCACTTATAGTTAAATTTTTATTATTTTTTGTTTTTTTTTTTTTTATAATTTTTAATTATAAAAATAAATTTATAATTTTTTATTATTATTTGAAGTTTATATAATATACCTTTATGTAATAAAATATTTTTTTTATTTTTGAATTTCATCTTTTTTTTTTTTTTTTTAATAATTTAATTTATATTATAATATTGTTCTTATTCTTCCCATGAAAATACGGAGGGTAAGATGGGATTGTGTCCTCGTCGTCACTATCGACAAACATTGCAAATATTTTTTTAATTTTATTAATTTATAATTTTTAGATATATATGCTTTCCTTTTTTTCTTTTTGATTTAATTTCACTTATTTTTTTCTTTTTATATTTTTTTTTTATTTAAAAAAATGTTTTTTTAAAATTTCTTTTTTTTTGATACAATAGAATTAAAAAGAAATATACAGTGTGTTAATTTTATTTTAAACTTTTATCACTTCGTTTGATAAAAGTTTTTTTTTTATTTGTTTTTTTTTCTTTATTTTTGCAAAACAAAAATTTTAACACTTCATTTGTTAAACATTTTATATATATATTTTTATACCCGTACGATAGGATCGGGTATAATAAAATTAGTCCTCCGTTTGTAACACCTCGAAATAAGCGAGCTAGATATACCTTCAAAGGTATGGATCGGATCAGAAAAAAATTCTAAGACTTTTGAGCCATGTCCGTCCGTCCGTCCGTCCGTCAGCACGCTAACTCAAAAACTAAGAAAGCTAGAATCTTTAAATTTACACAAAATATTTTGGGAGTAATTTGTAGGTTCCCTATTTTTTTTGGTTGAGTTTGGACCAAGCCTTAGGGTAGCTCTCGAACACCTAACTTTTAGATCCCCACATTTTTTTTGCAATAGAGCTATGAAATTTTAACTACTGATAGATCTCACAAAAATATTAATTTTATTTTTAATAACTTTTTTTTGTAGTTCCACCCGTTACGGAGCTACAGCTCCCCAAAGGTTCAAAAAAGCTCTATATTTAAATTGTTATAGCACAAGTTGTATAAGGTATATCTTCATTTTGAAAACGCTAAACGATTACTACTTTCATTAGCTTTAAAAGTGTATATATAATAAATATATATTTTTGGCATACGGTGTCTTAATTTACCGTTATGCGAAACTCAAATTTTGCAAAATTCTTTAACCCTTCCATCTTCTAAACGGTTAAAGTTGGAAACTTGAAATTTTGACAGAAGTTAGATCTTTGAAAATTAGTATGAGTCATTTTAGAAATTTTTTTTGTATCACCTCCCGTTTAGGAGCTGTAAGGGGTCAAAAACTGAAAATTTCCCATTTTTAAACACCTGTAACTTGAACACCTGTTAAAATTTTTTTGAAGTAATACACAAAAATGAAAGCTCCAACATTATACTTTTATTTCCGTTAACAACTTTTTTTAATAATATAGGGTTACTTTATAATTGACGAAAGTGTTACTTGATTTTTTCAAATTTTCTAACAAATTTCTTTAACGAATTTTTTCCATTTTGTTGTACTCGATAATTTGAAATTGTTGAGGATATAAAGCGTAGTACAAAAAATGTAATTAAATAAACAACATAACGGTTGCTTGAAGAATTTTTATTATTTATATGATATTGATATATATACATACTTATATAATATCATGTTTATTTACATATTGTATATGTCACTAGTGAATGAATGATAAGAGTATAGATGTAAATTATATAGCGCCGTATTTACATACATATATGTATTTTATTGTACTTATAAGAAATTATTCTGTGAATGGAATATTTAAATATAATATAATATAATATTTAAAATTATATTTACTGTTTTGTACTTAGTAAATTTAATATACATTTACCGCTTAGTATTAAATGGTACTATAGAATATTTGAAAATGTTTTGGATTGATAATCGTTATGTAGAAGGTTAGAATCTGCTTTTGAAGAATGTACATATAAACATATAGTTTGAATATATGTACAACCCATAGTTCTAGAAATTATAAAATTCACCCAAATTATTTTAATATACTAAAATATTAAAAAAATAATATTGCAAGCAGAGTGACAGGCTGTGAACATACTAACGGTTCGAACGGGTATCTAAGAGTTGACAAAGTCAACTGTATTCTTCCTCGTTTTTATTTTAGAAAGATCCGAAGAAAGAAGCTTTTCACGAAAATGTTTATAAGTTAATGCACTATAAATGTGTCGAGACACGAAGCGTTTTCTTTTATTTATTTCTTCTTTAAATTACAAAAGAAAGCAACCGACTGCGCCAATTTTAGATTCGATTTTCGGAAACATAAAAAAAAAACACAATATTTAATTTTTGTTTTAACACTTTTTAATTTTTATTTTTTTCCTTTTATACAAAAACAAATTTAATACAATTTTACAATAACTTAACTTTAATTTTATTTTAATTTAATTTTATTTTATTTTAAACTAATGTTTAATTAATAACGGAGCTTCAGCGTATTGTTTGAAATCCAGAAGAGAACTTAATTTTATTCGTTTATTTCCTGATATTAAGATTATAATTTTTGCTTATTGAAATAATATTTTGTAGGAACAATAAAAGTTCGATTAGTAGGAATTTTGTCTGTGTGAAAAATAATTGCTTTTATAATATTGTTCCAGATGCTGAATTTGCAGAAACTTGTATATAGATTTATTGAAAGTAAATCTATGGGATAATTTAGTTTTTTATGTCATATAAAATTAATTGGAAATATTATTTTGTGGGAACTTTAAAAGTTCGATTAGAAGGAATTTTGTATGAGGGAAAATAATTATGTTTATACCCGTACGATAAGTATCGGGTATAATAAAATTACTCCTCCGTTTGTAACATCTCGAAATAAGCAAGCTAGATGTACTTTCAAAGGTATGGATCGGATCAGAATCAAATTCTGAGTCGATTAAGCCATGTCCGTCCGTCCGTCCGTCAACACGCTAACTCAAAAACTAAGAAAGCTAGAATCTTAAAATTTACACAAAATATTCTGGGAGCAATTTGTAGGTTCCCTATTTTTTTGGTTGAGTTCCGACCAAAACTTCGGGTAGCTCCCGAACAACTAACTTTTAGATCTCCACAATTTTTTTGAAATACGGGCATGCAATTTTAACTCTTGATAGATATCATAAAAATATTAATTTTATTTTTAACAAATTTTTTCTGTAACTCCACCCGTTAAGGAGCTAAAGTCCCCCAAAGTTCGAAAAATCTCTATATTTAAATTGTTATAACACAAGCTTTATAAAGTATATCTTCAATCTGAAAATTCCAAACGATAGGTGCTATTATGAGCTTTACAAACATGTATATAATAAATATATATTTGTGCTATACGGTCTCTTAATTTACCATTATGCGAAACTGAATTATTGCAAAATCCTTTAACCCTTCTATCTTCTAAACGGTTTAACTTGGAAACTTCAAATTTTGACAGAAGTTAGATCTTTGAAAATAAGTATGAGTCATTCAATGAGTATGAGTCAATCTTGTTTGTATCACCCCTCGTTTAGGAGCTGTAAGGGGCCAAAAACTGAAAATTTCCTATTTGTAAACGCCTGTAACTTGAACACCTGTTAAAATTTTTTAGAAGTAATACATAAAAATTAAAGCTTCAACATTATACTCTTACTTCTGCTAACAATTTATTTTAATAATATAGGGTTACTTTATAATTGACGAAAATGTTACTTGATTTTTTTAAATTTTCTAACAAATTTCTTTAACGAATTTTTTGCATTTTGTTTTACTCGATAATTTGAAATTGTTGAGTATATAATGCGTAGTACAAAAAAATTTAAATAAATAAACAACATAACGGTTGCTTGAAGAATTTTTATTTATATTATATTGATATACATACATACTAATATAATATCATGTTTATTTACATATGGTATATGTCACTAATGAATGAATGATAAGAGTATAGATGTATATTATATAGCGCCGTATTTACATACATACATGTATTTTATTCTACTTATAAGAAATTATTCTATGAATGGAAATATTTTTAAAGAAATATTGCAATGTATGGCGATATACTTATAACAATATAAATATACTATGTGCGCATTAATATAATATAATATTTAAAATTATATTTACTATTTTGTAATTTTTGAATATACATTTACCGCTAAGTATTAAATGGTACTATAAAATATTTGAAAAAGTTTTGGATTGATAATCGTTATGTGGAAGGTTAGAATCTGCTTTTGAAGAATGTATAAATATATAGTTTGAATATATGTACAACACATAGTTCTAGAAATTATAAAATTCAGCCAAATTATTTTAAAATACTAAAATATTAAAAAAATAATATTGTAAGCAGAGTGACAGGCTGTGAACATACTAACGGTTCGTACGGATTTCTAAGAGTTGACAAAGGCAACTGATTCTTTCTAAGATTTACTAATTTACTAAGTACAAAACAAATTCTAAGTACAAAGTAAATTCTATAATTTACTAAGTACAAAACAGTAAATATAATTTTAAATATTTTATTATATTATATTTAAATATTCCATTCACAGAATAATTTCTTATAAGTACAATAAAATACATATATGTATGTAAATACGGCGCTATATAATATACCTCTATACTCTTATCATTCATTCACTAGTGACATATACAATATGTAAATAAACATGATATTATATAAGTATGTATATATATCAATATCATATAAATAATAAAAATTCTTCAAGCAACCGTTATGTTGTTTATTTAATTACATTTTTTGTACTACGCATTATATCCTCAACAATTTCAAATTATCGAGTAAAACAAAATGGAAAAAATTCGTTAAAGAAATTTGTTAGAAAATTTGAAAAAATCAAGTAACACTTTCGTCAATTATAAAGTAACCCTATATTATTAAAAAAAGTTGTTAACAGAAATAAAAGTATAATGTTGGAGCTTTCATTTTTGTGTATTACTTCAAAAAAATTTTAACAGGTGTTCAAGTTACAGGTGTTTAAAAATGGGAAATTTTCAGTTTTTGACCCCTTACAGCTCCTAAACGGGAGGTGATACAAAAAAAATTTCTAAAATGACTCATACTAATTTTCAAAGATCTAACTTCTGTCAAAATTTCAAGTTTCCAACTTTAACCGTTTAGAAGATGGAAGGGTTAAAGAATTTTGCAAAATTTGAGTTTCGCATAACGGTAAATTAAGACACCGTATGCCAAAAATATATATTTATTATATATATACTTTTAAAGCTAATGAAAGTAGTAATCGTTTAGCGTTTTCAAAATGAAGATATACCTTATACAACTTGTGCTATAACAATTTAAATATAGAGCTTTTTTGAACCTTTGGGGAGCTGTAGCTCCGTAACGGGTGGGGCTACAAAAAAAAGTTAATAAAAATAAAATTAATATTTTTGTGAGATCTATCAGTAGTTAAAATTTCATAGCTCTATTGCAAAAAAAATGTGGGGATCTAAAAGTTAGGTGTTCGAGAGCTACCCTAAGGCTTGGTCCAAACTCAACCAAAAAAAATAGGGAACCTACAAATTACTCCCAAAATATTTTGTGTAAATTTCAAGATTCTAGCTTTCTTAGTTTTTGAGTTAGCGTGCTGACGGACCGACGGACATGGCTCAAAAGTTAGAATTTTTTTCTGATCCGATCCATACCTTTGAAGGTATATCTAGCTCGCTTATTTCGAGGTGTTACAAACGGAGGAGTAATTTTATTATAGCCGATCCTATCGTACGGGTATAACGTAGATAACAACATTAAAAACTAAAGAAATATTTTGTAGTGGGAGTTTGTGGGGCCCCTATTCCTTCAAAAATAATCTTTTTTTTTATAAAATTGTCTAAGTTCGTATAGAATTCCCTATTTTTCAAGTGAAGTGTCAACATTGAAAGCTTTATTTGTATGCGGAGGTTTCAAAATTAATTATTTTTCATATGGAAATTTGAAAATTTATTTTTTTTCGAATGGAATTGGTAGCTGTATTCAAAATTAGACTATTCCCCTTTTACAGAATATTTATATTCAAATATGCATGTCTATGCGAGATTTCGAAATTTTATTTGAAACCCCAACAGTATAAATTTTCAATTTTGGTTATTATTTTTTCTGTTATCTGCTATATTAGTTTTTGCTATGAAAAATGTTATTGTTGCAAACGTTTACGGCTTTTATATAATAGATTAGTGTATAAATCAATAATAGTATTCGACCTAAAATGCCATTAGTAGCCGATTGTTTTGTAATATTGCAATATCCTATGTGGCTTGTAATATTAATATAAATAAATGAATAAAAAAAATTTAAAAGAAAATAAAATGTAAATGGATAATGTAAATGTAATATGTAAATAGTAGCAGAGTACCCGGCGTTGCGCGGAGTATTTTGTTGGCTTTATGAAATACAAATTATTAACTTTTGGTTTTGCGTTAATATAATTTAATTAATTTCACTCCGAAAAGTTTCACTCTGTCCGTCCGTCTGTTTACATACCTTATGTTGGCTGTTTAATAAATAGCAATGAAATGTTAACCATTCATAACTTTTTTAAGTAGCCTCACCGTTACAGCTCCTACAGCTCTTCAAATTTGGAAAACCTTCTTTTTAAATGCATATATTTCAGGTTCTGTTTAACATATTCTTAATAAAAAAAAGACAGGACTGTTTTTTACCTTTATAAATCAATCAGAATTTTTTTACGATAACTTTTTCTAATAAGTAATAATGTTTTCAAATTTATATATGCTAAATATATGTGTAAAAACTGTATATGTATAAGAATGTAAGGGTTTCTGTTCTTTAAATATGTATGTATTCATTTTTGATTAAATACTGTACAAAAATGTGAAAATGTTTTCTAATTTAATTGATTGTGTGTATCGAATTTTTAAACAAAAGCGTATTATACATATTATAGTATGTGCATATTTCAATGATATTTTTTGTGAAATATAATATACACATGCATCTTATGTAGGTAGATCACATATTAGTTATGCGTTCCTGAATGATGACATGAAGGTTGTAGTATGGAGGAGATTATTTCTGTTCTTTAATAACTGGCGAAAATGTTATGTTGTTAAAACTTAAACACGCAAGATACTTAATTAGGTTATTTTAATTACTATTACTATTATATGTATTAGAAATTTGCATTGAAAGCTTAAGAAATATTAAAAACAGTATAGACAAAAGTAAAGAGTGTTGGAAATATCTTTTTAATAATATAATAACAATACAAAAAATTGGGCAGAATATTTTTAATAGGTACTCGTGCGGAAATGGGTTAACGAATGTTAACAATAATTTGTCACAGGTGCTATTTAGAACCGTAAATCTATCCAAAATCTGCCAAATTAGACAAAAATTAGGAACAAAAACTTTTTTGGTAGTCCTGCGCAAACGGGTTACCAGAACTTCATAAAAATTTGTCACAGCGTTTTTTTCAAACCATAAAACCACCATTCAAAATTGGACTTAAATCAACAGGAAACAGACGATGCGCGGAGTATTTTGTTGGCTTTATCAAATAAAAATGATTAACTTTTGTTTTTGCGTTAATAAAATTTAATTAATACAGTTCACGTATTACTATGCATTTACAGGTAGTTAATATTTTAATTTTTATTACATTTAATTACATTTCATTCAATTTTTTTTAGCAAATTGAATAAACAGAGCGAAGAATTAGATACAATTCGTTTACAAAATATCTTTAAACGAATCAGTAATCTATTTAATATACTATTAGGGCGAAGTGAGTTTTCACAATATATTATTCGCTAATACCGAAACATAAAATCGCCTGTCAATTAAAAAATACCATAATGTAAAGTAATATAAAAGTAATGTAAAAATACCATACATTAGTTTTTCGTAAATAATGTCAATTCATGTTTTTATGAATTATCCTTTTTGAAAAATTACACTCCGACAAGTTTTACTCTGTCAGTCCATCTTTTTATAAACATTATACACTGTTTAATAAAGTGCAATGAAATATTAACTATGCATAGGTTTCTGAAAAGAGCAATGTTGAAAAACAACTTTTTTATGTAGCCTCAGCGTTACAGCTGCTACAGCTCTTCAAATTTGGAAAACCGTCTTTTTAAATGCATACATTTCAGGTTCTGTTTAACATATTTTTAATAAAAAAATGACAGGATTGTTTTCTTCCTTTATAAATCAATCAGAATTTTTTTACGTTAACTTTTTCTAATAAGTAATTATGTTTTAAAATTGATATATGCTAAAAATATGTGTAAAAACTGTATATGTATATGTATATTAATGCAAGGGTTTCTCTTCTTTAAATATATATATTTATTCATTTTTGATTAAATACTGTACAGAAATGTGAATTTGTTTTCAAATTTAATTGATTGTGTGTATTCTTGTATAGTATTTTTAGACATAAGCACATTACACATTAAGTATGTACTTATTTCAATTATATTTTTTGAGAAATATATTATACGCATGCATATTATGTAGGCAGACCATATATTAGTAATGCATTCCTGAATGATGACATGAAGAATGTCGTATGGAAGATTATTATTTTTGTTCTTTAATAACTGCCGAAAATATTATGTTGTTAAAACTTAAACACAGTATTCTTAAGATATTTAATTAGGTTATTTTAATTACTATTATATGTATTAGAAATTTGCATTGAAAGCTTTTTGTATTTATAATTTGCATTGAAAACTTCACTGAGTCCTGGTGCCGAAACGGGTTAATGGATCGTAACCAAATTAACCTAGTGAGCTTTTTCTGCTCAAGAACAACAATTTTGCGAATTTTCAAATCAATCGATTTAACCGTTTAAGCAGAACAACAAAAAAATTTAATGAGCTTCGTTCGGCTCTCGTGGCCAAACTGTTTACCAGAACTTCATAAAAATTTCTCACAGGCTCTTTCTCAAACCATAAACCCGCCATACAAAATTGGACATAAATGGGAAACAAATTTTTTGTGGAAGCTCACTGTCCTTCCGTACAAATGTTCCTGCACGATTTGGTTGGAATCGGACTGGTGGTTTTCAAGTGAACCCGGCACAAACAAACAAACACAATTTCTTCCTTATATATTAGAGATTCATAATGTTTAAATTTTTCCTTTGTTTATAATTTAATTATTATTTTTTTTTTTCGTTAATATAAAAAAAAATTCTTTGTGTACTTAAAATTTTACTTTAATCAATTATTAATCATATTGCCATACAGCTTTTGCTAAAGCCTCAAACATTTTAATCAAAAGAAAAAGAAAATAAAATTATTAAATACTTGTAAATTATACGACTGAATTAACTAATAAGTTTTGTGTTAGCAGTCATTCAAAGCACAAGTGCTTTATTAAAAAAAAAAATAATTTAAATATAATTTAATTGAATTTAGTTTAAAAAAAAATAATAATAATAATTTAATAATAACTGTTAAACAACAATAATCCAATTTTATAAGAAGAAAAAAAAAATCATCTGCCATTATTTATGTTCTTAATAATAAACAATATTATTTGCAATAAAGTAAACTACAGTGCTTGTTAATAGTATTATAAAAAAAAAAAAATAGTTACTACTTATTTCAAGAATAATTGTGCATATACATTTAAATTTTTTCTGGATAACCTAAATTGGAAAAATGGGGTTGGAAGCTCCCACCTTGTGGGGCTTCTCAATTAAATACAATTTCTTTTTCGGATCCCAGGGGACTACTAAACAAATCAAAAAGTTAAATAAATAAAAGTCAATCCGAAAAATTCTTAATAATGACCAGAACTGATATAAATAAAGACATGAGTAAAGTGTTACCAATACTCTTGAAACATATCATTAAAGGTATTGCGGGAGATGTTGATAGATGTACCAAAATTCGGCATGGTACTGTACTTATAAAAACAAAAAATTTTTCGCAAGCTGAAAAGATTATTCAAATTACAAAAATAGATGAATCAATAAAATGTTAAGTTCGAGGAACAGAAAAATCTTAATGAATCGAAAGGAGAAATAATGAAGAAATAAAAGAAGATATGAAAGAACAAAAAGTCATCGAAATCAAAAGGTTCAAAAAGAAAACTGAAAATGGCCAAGAAGAAACAGGGTTGTACATGTTCACTTTTTCTACAATCAATTTACCTATGAATGTGTTCATTTGCTTCCAAAAATATGATGTTAAATCTTATGTAACTCACCTCTAAGGTGTTATAATTGCTTCCAATGTAATCATCTTACCATAAATTGTAAAAAAGAAACGGAAATTGCGGACAGGATAATTATTTAATAAATGTGAAAGAAGTATATAACAATCCAAAAAAATGCTTAAACTGTGAACAGGATCATAATGCCCTTGATAGAATTTTTCCCCACAACAAAAAAGAGAGAGAAATCAAATCTATTCAAGTCAAAGAGAAAGTCGACATCAAGGAAGTTACCTTAAGGTTTAGAGCTAGAAATCCGCTGCCATCAACTTATTCCAGCATTTTGTCAACAATAAAACAATGCGGTTATAAATGTACTTGTGCAGAAAAAGACCAATCTATTAAACCACCCTCGGACACTCATAGTAACAGTAAATACCTAAGTACAAATAATTCGTATCAAATTAAGCAATTAGATAACAACAAAACCTTGTTTACAAAAAATATAACGAAAAAACAAAAAAGAGAATTAAAAAACCAGGAAAAACAGATTTAAAAAAAAAACAAAAAACTGATGAAAATGTACAAAAAATGGGAACTAGTTCATAAATTAGTGTAAATGATAGCGAATCGTCATTAGATTTAATGGAAATTCATGAATAGTATTGTTCGATGGAACTATGATAGTTTTTACTCACATATTGATGAGTTTCGTCTGTTAAAACAAAAATATGATCCAATGGTTTTTTCTCTACAAGAAACTAAATTTAAATTCGAACATAATGCTAAATTAAAATATTATAATTCGTTCTGTGTATACTCTGTATCAAATGTATACTCTGACACTGTAGCACACGGTGGCGTAGTTACTTTTGCGAATAAAAAAACTTAATTGTCAACATGTTCTATTAAATACCTTACTCCAAGCCGTAGCTATTAAAGTTTTTGTGTCCTTAAATTTATACTATGTAACCTATACTTACCTCCTTATCAAAACATAACACAAAATAAATTAGATAACCTACTAAATCAATTTGATTGCCCTATTTTACTTTTGGGAGATCAAGAATTAAATTTTAGGAAAGTCAATTTTAAAGGCATTAATAACTACAAAAATCATATCACTACAAGCATATTTCGGGCGGCACAAAAAAGTATTGAACTCAAGAACCACATTAATCTCAAGAAGAAGGTACCCATGGTTTAGTGAATAAATTGGTATTAGTATTAAAAATAGAAAGAGATATCTCAGAAAATATAAAAAACAGGAGACCTTATCGATTATAGAGACTTCTTGAAATCTAAATATGAGTGCAGAAAATTGATTCGTGAGAGTCCAAAGAAATTATGGGAAAGTTTTGTAGGGTCAATAACCAGTAATACACCCCCCTCAATTGTTTTCAACCAAATTCGGCGCTTAAATGGTAAACATAAACAGCAAGGAATAACTTCGATTTAACAGGATGGAGAATAATAAGAAATAAGAATGAAATATCAAATAACATTATGCAATTCTTTAGTGAGATGTCAAGTTCCGAAAACTACGATACATGATTTTAGACCATTCAAGGCAAAATAGAACGAAATCAAATTAAGATTTCTGTAGATTCCTCTTAACAATATAACAAAAAAATTATCTTAGCTGAACTAGAAAATATAACCGTTGCTCTACTTTTTTCGACGAAAAGGAAAAATATTTATTATCCAGATCTTCAGTTGGGTAGTAAAAAACTTTCTTCATCACTGAAAGTTAATTTAAAAGATGTTACTCAAGGATCTATACTTGGGCCAAATCTATTTAAAATTTATATAGATGATAATATTATTAGTCAGTTAAACCTGAACGAAACTATCACTAATTTATAATATTTTCTATTTTGATTTTATTGTAAAATTTACTTTTACAGTCAAAATATTACTTTTTATGGTGATGGTATTAAAAAATTTTTAATATAAACCCTATAGTATCACCCTAATGATACTTTTTCTTACTCTTTATTTAAAAATTATAATAAATTATAATAAAATTTCTTAAAATTAATTAAATCACAAAATAATAAAATTTGCTTCAAGTGAGTTTCGTTAAATTTGGCATAAACTTTTGCGAATGTTAAACATAGTTAAAAGTTGTCGAAGTTAAACAATAGGTTTTACAATTTTTTGGATACTTGGTGAGTTGATGAGTTTCTCTTAACATAATCTTTGATTTTTAAAAATTTGACGTAATTTTAATTTTTAAATTCGTGTTTCAAAAACATATATGTATTATGTTGATATGAACAGCTTTAAATTACTTTATTTTAAATTTTAATCGAAATCTTGTAAAATAAGTTTAAAAAGTTAATTTAAATCAAAAATTACAATATAATGTCAGTACTGAATATTTTATATTTACTGAATATAAATATCAGTAACTATAAAATATTTTCGTCCATTCGCATGTTGGGAGACTGAGATCCTAAAATAACAAACTTCAATATAATTTAAGAATAAGACTCTACCGACCTTGAAGCAATATCACCTTTAAAATAAAGTATTATTCATCAAAATAAAGTTTATAGTTTTTGCGTAATCTCCGATTAATTTGAACTTATCAAATTCTATGTGCAGATAAATAGTATAGTAAGACACTTTACTGTATTTTGATAAATATTTAAATAGTTAGAAAACTAACCATAAGAAAATTTGTTTAAATAAAAACTAAAAAAGACACCACCAAAGAAAGATAATATACAATAATTTTGTTCTAATAAATGTATTAAAATCTTACTTATATAAATTATGATCGTAGTTTCCATCATTTCTTTCATCAGGTGGTTTAATTCCATGTTCAATAGCATCTTCTTGCAAACGGTACATTGTTTCAATAGCATTGAACATTATTGTTAAATTATGATTTGAATTTGATAATAATCTATGGCATGGCAATCCTCTAAGGCATAATCCATCTTCATCCATTTCAGATTCCATAACAAATGGGGGGGCTAAAGCAGTTACAATTCGAAATGTTGTTCTAGCTTTGGCTGATAAACCTATTTTAAGTTAAAAAAAATAATATAAAATATTTTGTAGTTACACAGGTATAATGAATAAAATAAAAATAAAAAATTCGAAATAAATAAAAAGAAAATATAAAACAAGTATTACTTATCAGTATGAATAAATTATATAACATTGGTTAACCGTTATAGAAAGATCGAGAAAAATATATGTGTAATGAAATTAAAATTAATAGAATTTCTTACCAGAAACAACAACATCACCACCCGGCCATACAATAGTATCTAACTGAACATTGGATCCAGATATAAAACCTACCCTACGCCATTTTGTTAGTTGATTTGCTCGATTTTTATGTTTTTTAATATTATTAACGAATGAACCAGAACTATCCAAAAACATATTTGATTTGCTAGTACTATCAATATTGTTGGTACCCATACTAGGGTGTTTTGTTGCACTGCTATCGTCTGGTACCAAATTAAGTATTTCAAATTTTGCAGTTAAAGACTTTTCAAAGATTTCATCATTAAATCGTTGCCCGGATAATGCAAACTGTGTTGCTTCCTGTAATGCTCTGTAATAAAAATGAAATACATTTTTATAGAATTAGTTCGAAATTAAAGCCAAGCTCTGTAATAGAAATTAAAGGATCAATTATCAATCAATTATTTTTTATATCAATTTTTTATCATTTTGTATTAATAATATTTATTTTTTGATTTATATTTAGTGCCCATAAATAGCATTCTGTGAATTAGTTCATTTATGCCATAGTTAGTTCTGCGATCTTTGGTTTGGAACATGTTAGAAGATCTCCGAAGGGAATGGGTGTTAAAATTAATTTTATTTGAAATCATAGGTTTTTTTTTGTTGGGTGCCGGGAAAGCATTGAAAGCTTCTGCAAAGCGTAGGACGGTGCATTTATATGGGGGCTTCACCCGAACTAAAACCCGTTTCCACTTGTATGCGTGAAGATTAACCATTAATAATTTTTTCATATATTGGTTGCGATAAAATCCCGTGCAGAGACTCTCTTTTAGCGACAAATATCAAGTACCTAGTAGTGATCTGCATTTATTGCTAGTTCCAGCGGCTTCTTTCTTTTAAGCTTTCTACAACAATGTACAAGAATGTTCAATACAAGAATGGACCCATAATGCCATCTTGGGGCACACCCTCATTGATTTCTCTTAGAGTGGAATACTCATCGTTCTGTTTAGTTCTGAATAATCTGTTAATCAGGTATGGTGAAAGTATACCTACGTAGACTCTGAGCAGTATTTTATCTAGTTTGTACAATAATCCATCATGCCATACTTTATTAAACGCCTGGGTGACGTTAAGGAATATTGTAGAACAAATTTTCTTTTCTTCAAGAGTCCTTTCTCTGACATCTGTTATTTTGTGTATTTGACCCATACTGGAATGTTTAGGTCTAAAACTAAATTGATAATTTGGAATTAGTTCCCTTTCTTCTATTATAGGTTTCATTCTTTTCAGCAACAGCCTCTCAAATAGTTTCGATATTATTGAAAGCGGCGCTAGGCGATATGTCTATAAGATTTAGCTTCATTCGGCGGCTTTCCTGGATATCCTTAATATCATTAAAATTTCAACGGCTTTCTACGCTCTACGTACGTATTTTGGTCTTATTACTGAATTAATTATAAAAGTTAGAATAGTTAATCTCTTTTTGTCAGCTGCTTTAGTATTAATTAATTAAACTTTAGTAGTAAGTAATTCAAACATAACGAAAAAGTTTTTTCCAAGCGATCTGCGAATGTTTAGGCTTTTTCTTTATTATTTCTTGCTCAGTTTCAATCCTTTTTTCTAATTGGTAGAACTGGTAGGAGAGGTGTTTTCGTTGACTTCCACAAAGAGTAATTTGTCTCTTCATTAGCCGTCAAGTTCAATTTTAGGAGATCTTTAAACATCAGGTCATCACTTTTTATATTGTACCTAGTAGGACAGTATAGTGCACCTATAAGAAGTTCTTGTTTTAAGGACTGAACTTTGATTACAGTTAGCTGTGTTTCGTCAGTTTCTATAGTGCACTCTTCATTCAATTCAATAGCAATCTTTATTCTTCTTCTTATTTACAAAATGGATTTTCTTTTATATAAAAATGTATTAATACTTAATTAAATTAATTCTATGTTGTTTAACTTTAATAAATTAAATGCAGTATATATACAATAATAAAAAATGTTTTCATAAGCAAATGAAGAATATGTAATGGTATCTACTTTTTTAAAAAAATATTTCAAGATTTAAAGAAATTTGTGAAAAAAGAATTGTGAAGTGAGGTTGACAAAAACATGACGTTTATTCATTTAAACTTAAATTTATCTTGATTTAAAGAAATATAAAAAATAAAATAGGAAAAATACAATTAATTTTAAAAAACTTAAAAAACAAAACAAAAACTTTATCATAAGAAAAGAAATACAAAAAAAAACTTATGAAAAGAAACACAAAAATTAAAGAACACTCATGACAATCAGAAGAATTCTTAAATAATGAACATCAATTACCTTATTATTAAAATAAACTCTATAAAAATTGAATTATGATCAAAATTAAGAAGCCAGATATTAACTTTTTTTAAAAAAAACATTTATATTTCTGATTTGCCTTAAACAGTCTGGAAGTTTGTTATATAATTTTGGAGAAATTATACAGTAGGAATTTCTAAAACTTGTTGTCCTAAAAGCAGGGATGGTAATTTGAAACTCGTCATTTGATCTAATATTATAATTATTACATAGTCTAGAATTCAAATATCAACATTTTTAAAAAAAAATTTTGAAACTTTGTAAAAAGGAAATGTTTTACTGGAAGAATTTTAAGTTGCCTAAAAAATTCTTTAGAAGGAGAACGTCAACTCTTTCTGAAAATTCTTCGAACAACATATTTTTGCTTTATAAGAATCGGTATGATTTCATTGGCATAAACTGCCCCAACATGTTATTCCATATTCGACCTTAGAATGGAATATTCTATAATACACCATTTTAAAAGATTCTTAAAGTTTTAATGATTAATAATTTGATTAATGATTAATTAAATAGTGCCTTAAAGTATTTTTGTTTATTATAGCACTACCTCTTCTCGGTTGACCACTAAGATGAGACGCTTTATAATATGTAAAATCTAACATTTTTAATTCTGAGTGTCTTGTCATGTGAGTTTCTGATAATAGGTACACGTCTATATTTTGTGTATTTAAAAATGCTTCCAGTGTGAGTTTCTTGTTAAGTACACCGTTCTCGTTCCAAGTGGCAACACGAATTTTTTAAGTTTCCAAACAACAACATCACCACCCGGCCATACAATAGTATCTAACTGAACATTGGATCCAGATATAAAACCTACCCTACGCCATTTTGTTAGTTGATTTGCTCGATTTTTATGTTTTTTAATATTATTAACGAATGAACCAGAACTATCCAAAAACATATTTGATTTGCTAGTACTATCAATATTGTTGGTACCCATACTAGGGTGTTTTGTTGCACTGCTATCGTCTGGTACCAAATTAAGTATTTCAAATTTTGCAGTTAAAGACTTTTCAAAGATTTCATCATTAAATCGTTGCCCGGATAATGCAAACTGTGTTGCTTCCTGTAATGCTCTGTAATAAAAATGAAATACATTTTTATAGAATTAGTTCGAAATTAAAGCCAAGCTCTGTAATAGAAATTAAAGGATCAATTATCAATCAATTATTTTTTATATCAATTTTTTATCATTTTGTATTAATAATATTTATTTTTTGATTTATATTTAGTGCCCATAAATAGCATTCTGTGAATTAGTTCATTTATGCCATAGTTAGTTCTGCGATCTTTGGTTTGGAACATGTTAGAAGATCTCCGAAGGGAATGGGTGTTAAAATTAATTTTATTTGAAATCATAGGTTTTTTTTTGTTGGGTGCCGGGAAAGCATTGAAAGCTTCTGCAAAGCGTAGGACGGTGCATTTATATGGGGGCTTCACCCGAACTAAAACCCGTTTCCACTTGTATGCGTGAAGATTAACCATTAATAATTTTTTCATATATTGGTTGCGATAAAATCCCGTGCAGAGACTCTCTTTTAGCGACAAATATCAAGTACCTAGTAGTGATCTGCATTTATTGCTAGTTCCAGCGGCTTCTTTCTTTTAAGCTTTCTACAACAATGTACAAGAATGTTCAATACAAGAATGGACCCATAATGCCATCTTGGGGCACACCCTCATTGATTTCTCTTAGAGTGGAATACTCATCGTTCTGTTTAGTTCTGAATAATCTGTTAATCAGGTATGGTGAAAGTATACCTACGTAGACTCTGAGCAGTATTTTATCTAGTTTGTACAATAATCCATCATGCCATACTTTATTAAACGCCTGGGTGACGTTAAGGAATATTGTAGAACAAATTTTCTTTTCTTCAAGAGTCCTTTCTCTGACATCTGTTATTTTGTGTATTTGACCCATACTGGAATGTTTAGGTCTAAAACTAAATTGATAATTTGGAATTAGTTCCCTTTCTTCTATTATAGGTTTCATTCTTTTCAGCAACAGCCTCTCAAATAGTTTCGATATTATTGAAAGCGGCGCTAGGCGATATGTCTATAAGATTTAGCTTCATTCGGCGGCTTTCCTGGATATCCTTAATATCATTAAAATTTCAACGGCTTTCTACGCTCTACGTACGTATTTTGGTCTTATTACTGAATTAATTATAAAAGTTAGAATAGTTAATCTCTTTTTGTCAGCTGCTTTAGTATTAATTAATTAAACTTTAGTAGTAAGTAATTCAAACATAACGAAAAAGTTTTTTCCAAGCGATCTGCGAATGTTTAGGCTTTTTCTTTATTATTTCTTGCTCAGTTTCAATCCTTTTTTCTAATTGGTAGAACTGGTAGGAGAGGTGTTTTCGTTGACTTCCACAAAGAGTAATTTGTCTCTTCATTAGCCGTCAAGTTCAATTTTAGGAGATCTTTAAACATCAGGTCATCACTTTTTATATTGTACCTAGTAGGACAGTATAGTGCACCTATAAGAAGTTCTTGTTTTAAGGACTGAACTTTGATTACAGTTAGCTGTGTTTCGTCAGTTTCTATAGTGCACTCTTCATTCAATTCAATAGCAATCTTTATTCTTCTTCTTATTTACAAAATGGATTTTCTTTTATATAAAAATGTATTAATACTTAATTAAATTAATTCTATGTTGTTTAACTTTAATAAATTAAATGCAGTATATATACAATAATAAAAAATGTTTTCATAAGCAAATGAAGAATATGTAATGGTATCTACTTTTTTAAAAAAATATTTCAAGATTTAAAGAAATTTGTGAAAAAAGAATTGTGAAGTGAGGTTGACAAAAACATGACGTTTATTCATTTAAACTTAAATTTATCTTGATTTAAAGAAATATAAAAAATAAAATAGGAAAAATACAATTAATTTTAAAAAACTTAAAAAACAAAACAAAAACTTTATCATAAGAAAAGAAATACAAAAAAAAACTTATGAAAAGAAACACAAAAATTAAAGAACACTCATGACAATCAGAAGAATTCTTAAATAATGAACATCAATTACCTTATTATTAAAATAAACTCTATAAAAATTGAATTATGATCAAAATTAAGAAGCCAGATATTAACTTTTTTTAAAAAAAACATTTATATTTCTGATTTGCCTTAAACAGTCTGGAAGTTTGTTATATAATTTTGGAGAAATTATACAGTAGGAATTTCTAAAACTTGTTGTCCTAAAAGCAGGGATGGTAATTTGAAACTCGTCATTTGATCTAATATTATAATTATTACATAGTCTAGAATTCAAATATCAACATTTTTAAAAAAAAATTTTGAAACTTTGTAAAAAGGAAATGTTTTACTGGAAGAATTTTAAGTTGCCTAAAAAATTCTTTAGAAGGAGAACGTCAACTCTTTCTGAAAATTCTTCGAACAACATATTTTTGCTTTATAAGAATCGGTATGATTTCATTGGCATAAACTGCCCCAACATGTTATTCCATATTCGACCTTAGAATGGAATATTCTATAATACACCATTTTAAAAGATTCTTAAGGTTTTAATGATTAATAATTTGATTAATGATTAATTAAATAGTGCCTTAAAGTATTTTTGTTTATTATAGCACTACCTCTTCTCGGTTGACCACTAAGATGAGACGCTTTATAATATGTAAAATCTAACATTTTTAATTCTGAGTGTCTTGTCATGTGAGTTTCTGATAATAGGTACACGTCTATATTTTGTGTATTTAAAAATGCTTCCAGTGTGAGTTTCTTGTTAAGTACACCGTTCTCGTTCCAAGTGGCAACACGAATTTTTTAAGTTTCCTCTGTAAATGTTCTTTTCGGAGTGGTTTCGTAACATTTATTCTCTAATTTACTTAATCTCTTTGAGATTTTGTCCATTGTGTTTACTATATTTTGCATCATCTGCGTAGTGGTATATTGTTAGCGCATTTTGGTGTTGTCAAATTTCCTTGTTTTATCTTATTGACTTGTTTTTATCACTCTTGGAGTCCCTCTTGGAGTAAGAGTTCATTTTCTTAGTCCCCGTTATTTTATTTTTTCTCTTCTATATCTCTTTTGCCACCTGACAACCTCCACAGTTTTCAGGATGAACCCCAAGGCAGTTAGCACATTTAGGTGCGACAGTTTTTCCTTTGCCACAAGCTTATTTTTAGGTGCGGATCGGCATATTTGACAAATTTATCTGGACGCCCTTTTTTGGTTGTCCAAACTTTTGGCACTTTTTACATTGGGGGACTAGATTTTTTTTTCGGAGAGCCTCTATTTTTAATCTCATATGTTGAATATAATCAATTTTATAGATTTTATTTATATCCTCAGAATATTCAAAAGACAACATGAACTGAGTAAGCTGTATTGGTTATAATACCATTTATTTGTTCTTTTTTATTTTATTAGCTACTTGTAGTATCTTAAATCCTTTGATTTCAAGGTCTTGTTTAATATCTTCCTGGTGACATGTAGGATACAAGCACCTAGCTATAACTTTTATTGACCTGATCAACTTAGTTTTATATATATGCCACTCCAGCTTAGCGTTATTTATTGACTTAGTCAACTCCCTATATTCCGTTTCCTTTTCGACATTAATTTGTTACTGTTTATTGTTTATTATGTTAGCTTTAAATTTTATTTTAGACTCTTGCATGATTTTTTGCAACTGAGGCTATTCTACTACGTTGCTTAATATTACCGGAGGAGGTTTATATTTCTTTGGCGTAACATTTTTTTACTTTCAATTGAGGTAAATATGTTTTCTCTTTTAGATTCGCTGAAATTATTTCAGGTGATCCTACTGCTTTCCTTTTATTAAACCTTCGTTTTATTATCCAGTCAGTTTCTCGAGCAAGTTCTTTTTTGTCTGTGTTGTATTCGACGGAATTCTTAAAATCTTAGACGTTACTTGTCGTTATTGACATCTTTGTCATTTCTTCTCTTTCTTTTAACTTTTTATTTTTTTCTCGAAGTGTGCAAATTTCACTTTTTAATTTTTTCCACAGATTTTTTAGCTCACTTATTCTTAAGTGAAATTGAACGTTTTGCTTCCTTAGCAATTCACCAATGTTATCTTCATTGGATTGGATTAGATTGGATCCTAAAAGGTGATCTAGGAACCTTGCTGCTAATTTTTAAAGGATCTAAAATTATCTAAACGCAATAAGTGATCTCCCTCAGAATCCGTGAGATCAGCCTCATAAGAGAGTGGATTTTCCAGCTTAACTAAATCACCAACTGGGATATTAATTCGTTTTATTTTGTTCATTGCATCAATTTTTTTCTTTTTTTTTGGAGTTTCCATCTCCTAGTCTCTGGAAATAAGTCCTCGTACAAGGTGGTACTCAAAGTTTCGGCCGTTCCTCAGAGATTAATAGAATAAGTTAAATTAAAATTATTAAATCGGCGGGAAAAAGTCACATATGCACATTTCGTAGCATTGAGAAGAAAATTATTTATGGTGCACCAAGAAAATAAAATATTAAGACCAGTTATAAGTTAAGATCTTCCATACAAGAAATTTTTTTTTAAATTTTCATGGCATCTGCATAAACTTTAAATCACTATAAATAATAATAAACATTTCACATTAGTTTAAAAAAAAAACACTTGTATTGATCTGCCAACATTGTCAATTAATTTTATGATTCTCCTGCAGTTCGATTATCTTTTTCTAACATATTATTTTTTTATACAATCAAAAAAGGATACACCAGATAAAGCTTTTGTGGATAACATTGAATGCAGACAACCTTGAATGCGGAATTCTATATAAAAAAAATTCTAATTTGTTATATCTAAATATACGCAGTTTGCGTAATAAACTAAATGACCTGGAATTATTAATTTAAACTTACTCTTGGGATATTCAGGCAATAGTTTTGACAGAAATTTGGCTTAGTGAATTTAAAAATATTTTTTTAATATTCCAGTATTCTCATTCTATTTTTCAAATCGAACCAAATCCTACGGAGGTGCAGCTATCTATGTAAAGTATGATATATCGAGCACTTTAGTTGTTAAAGATGAATTCCAAGCTTTTAATGTTTTAGTTGTAAAATTATTAGGTCAAGATATTAATATTATTGCAGTATACAAATCTCATAATACAAATCATAATATTTTTATTCAAAAATTAGATGATTATCTAATTACAAAAACTGTATTATCCTAGGAGATTTTAATATAAATCTGCTTAATGATAGTTTAGAAGTTAGAAATTGCACAGATTCACACCTTAGCAAAAGGTTTTTAATCTGTAATACAATATCAGTAGACTATGCTACTCGATGCGAAGTAAATGGAAAAACCATAATTGATCACCTTATCATTGACTTAACCAAACTTAAATATTTGATCATGTATTAAACACCGAGCTTTCTGATCATCAATTACTTAACTTAATTTTTTTTAATTTTAATTTGTAATTTGTAGCTGTCAGCAAATTATTCAATAATTAAAATATAATATTAATATACTTAAACTTTTTAAATTTAAAAATCTTTTTTTTTGTCAATTTTGCTAAAAGTTTGTGAGTTGACCCCCAATTAACTTTTTTTTAATAAATATCAAATGGTGAAATAAATTTAATTACTTAATTATACAATGTGGAATTCAAATGCAGTGCTAAAATTTGTTTGATTAATAATGCAAAAACTGAAACTGTTTCGTGTAGAGGTTTTTGTCATCTTAAATTTCATGGCGCTTGTATCAATGCTCCAAGAAATTGGTATAGTTCGTTTCTTGCCAAGCATTTTGATTGCGATAATTGTTTAGAGTAAAATAAAACATTTGAACAATACAATAACATTTTTAAGTACAACAATAAAATTTTAAAATTTAACAATACAATAAAATTTTTGAGGTAATTGATGTTGTGAAGCATGATAATCTGGGAACGGTAGCAAAATTATCTACCGTTATTAAGAACAATGCTGCTAATTTCCAGGGAATGGAAAAAACTTTTGAAGCAATGAATAATACTTTGGCATGTTTTCCAGGTGACGTCAAGAAATTTATTAGTGAACAGATGATAGGTTTGAAAAAAGAAATCTCATCAATTAGAGCTGTTGTTGAGCCTTTGTCAACTCCAAATAACAACAATAATAATATTAATAGAAATTTGGATGAATTAAAAAATGTGACGAATAATTGGAATAAACAGTATTCATCACTTAAAGAAAATGTTACAGCTAGTGATATATCAATGAGTTTCAGAGACGTTGTTTTAGCAGATTTAGATATTGTTAAATCTAAGTTAGAGTTACTTCAGGATAACTGCAAAATTAATAATTCCAATGAAGAACCTGCTAAAAGGGAGTCTTTATTTGAAGAATTAAGGATAAGGATTAAGGATAATAAAGATATTAAGGAACCTTGGAGAATTCTGCTGTACTTAAGAAAAATATTCTGCATTCTGCATTCTGACGACATACTGGATGAAACACCATGTGTAATATATCAACTAAATTTCAATTTAAGAATTTCAAATTTACATATTAATACTAGGGTAAAGTGCCCTATTTCAAGCCTCCTACCAGTTCTGAGCCCCTACGAACAAAATTACTAAAAAGCTAAGAAGAACGTATTATTTTGAAAGTTTCAACCGTTTTATTATAAAAAACACTCTTCCCGCCATTATTTTTTTATCTGACATTTACGTATTTTAATTTAGTTGCATGTTTTATTTAGAAGTGAATGGTCGTACCTCTACAATATTTTTAAAAAGTGTAAAGTTTTAACAAATTTGCTAAGCACCCAGATAAGTTAAACTTATAAGTAAGTAAATTTTTATTTATATTTTATTAGCACAGTTAGTTTTATCAAGTATTTTTTATTATTTATAAATAAAAACTGAATAATTTTAACAAAATTTTGTAAAATATATGGAAAAACAAGAGGGCTCATATCTGGACTAAAAAAAAATATAATTTCCTATTTTGAGCCCCAGGGCTCATAATAGAAATTAAAAAAGAAAATTATTTATCCAATTATGAGCCATATCTCTGTACTACTTAAGTAACTAGGTATGTTTTTCAACCAATTCTAAACTAGGTACCTACCTACCTAGTTTTTTTTAGGAAATTAATTTAAAATGCCACCCAAACGAAAATATAACATCAGCGATATTGAATTGGCTTTGAATGAAATCCATTCAAAAGTTTCGTCAATACATGCAGCTGCTAGAAAGTACAATATACCACGCCCTACATTACAAAATAGAATTCATCAGCGGTCTCGAAGATCTAGAACTGGTCCTGATACAGTTTTGAATCCCATAGAAGAGAAAAATATTGTAAATTGGATCTTTGAAAATCACAAAAGAGGATTTCCTAGAAGGAAGCACGAAGTATGTGGAGTAGTTAAGGAGTTCTTGGATAGTTCTCAACGAAAAACAATCTTTGTGAACAATTTACCTGGTAACAAATGGTATAATTCTTTTTTAAAAAGGCACCCTGAAGTTTCTATTAGAACACCAGAACCTGTAACCAATTCGAGTGCAGTATTATCAGAAAGAAATATTAGAGGTTGGTTCTGCCAAATTCAAGGGTATTTTAAAGAAAAGAATATATCAGATATACTTGAACATCCGTCAAGAATATTCAATGGTGACGAGTCGGGATTTTTATTATGCCCAAAGGGTGGTACAGTTTTAGCCCCCAAAGGAGCGAAAAACGTGTACGAAACAGACAGGGGTAGGGCAAAAGAAAGCATAACAGTAATGTTTTGTTTTTCAGCTAATGCATTAATAATTCCACCTACTATTATATTTCCTTATAAAAGAATTCCTAAGTAAATATTGGAATCAATATCAAAAGGCATAAGATATATGACAACAGATTCAGGTTGGATGACATCTGAAGCCTTTTTTTATTATGTTAAAGAGGTGTTTTATCCATTTTTAGTGGAAAATCATATTGTTTTTCCAGTTGTTCTTTATGTTGACGGTCACAAAACTCATTTAACTTTAAATTTATCCAAAATATGCGAAGAACTGAAAATCATATTAATTTGTCTGTACCCAAATGCCACAAGAATTCTGCAACCTGCAGATGTGGCTTTATTTAAGCCAGTAAAATTAGGTTGGCAAAAAGAAGTACAAAAATGGCGAATTGAAAATATCGATCAGCAATTCTCAAAAAAAAATTTTGCACCAGTTTTAAAATTTGTGGTCGATAAATATGTCAAAAGAGATACAGTAGTAAATGGATTCCGTGCTTGTGGACTTTATCCTTTTAACGCAGATGCAATTGACTATTCAAAATGCTTAGGAAGATCCACTTGTATAGTTGAAAATGCTCAGTTAAATGATGAAATAATAACTGAAAAAATTAATGTTATAAATCTCGAAGATTTTGTTAAAATTATTGGACATGAAAAAACAAAGGAACTGGAAACTTTGACCAAAGTTCCTGTACATACTCAGAAGATTTTCTTTGTCTTTATCGATTATATACGAAATTAGGAGGAATTACTACTCAAAATATTGTAAGTTATGTCTGTTTTAAGCTTTTAAATATAATAAGCTTTTTAAATTTACTTTCAAATAATTTTTAGAATGCGGTTTTAAATAAAAATAATGATGATATTGAGAAAGATATTTCTGATATTTTAAACGAAAATAATAATTCAAATGTTAATATAGAGCTTACCGATTTGCAAATTGGACAAAATATTATTATTTCGCAAGCCGAGGAAGTTAATTATTTTGATTCTGACGTAAAGAAATTATTTTAATTGCCGGTTCTTATATAACAAGTTAATTTTTCCTTACAGATGCACTGTACCCCCCTCAAAGTTTTTGACATTAATAAAATTCCAATTTTAATAGAAGAAAATGAAAAACAGAATAATTCTTCAAATAGTATAGTAACTTATCTCAAAATTGCTAAAACGCCAGCTAGAAAGGGAGTAAAAAATGTTGAACGCAAAAGTTTCATAATTTCATCTACTCCTTATCAAAAGGCAATTATGTTAAAGAATGACAACAAAATGATATTTGAAAAACAGAAAGAACAACGAAAAATTGAAAGAATGGAAAAGAAAAAACTGAAAGAACAAGAATTGAAAGAAAATCTGAAACACAAGACCAAAAAATCTTCTAATCTCCATCAAAAAAATACAAAAAGACCAAAAAATCTTCAAATCTTGAAATCTAAGGGGAATCCAAAAATTAAAGCTGATAACGTAAAGAGTAATAAACCGTTAGTTGAGAAAAACAAACTTGTTAATACTTTTGGTGAGTATTAATGAAATTGGTTATTATTGCTGGATTTTAAAATTATTTTTTTAAACTATAGATGATAAAACCAGTCAATCAAAACTAGCATCAAAGCAAAGGGGCTTAAATTACAAGGAGCCTCATGTTCGAAACCTCTTTACGCCAACTTTACTTGAGCAAATTGATAATGATACTGTAAACCTAGATATTATTGTAGCCGGATTGTGCTGTGATTGTGGTTTAAACATCAGCAAAATTGATGTAGGAATTGAGTGCTTTATTTGTAACAAAGCTTACCATCTCAAATGTACCCCGAAAATTTGTGGGGATTTGGAATATTTTAGTTGCAAAAAGTGTACTTAAAAAAATAATTTTAAAATTTTGATTAATATATTTTTCTTTATTAATAATTATTATAATAATTTGCAATTAGAATGCAAATAGAGTGCAATTAAATACAACGTAGTGTGCAATGAATGCAATGTTTCTTTTATATTTTTCAACTAAATATTATAATAATATATCTTTGTTTTGCTTGTAGAAAATTTGTTTTTGTTTTACTCAAATTTAAATGTTCGCAGATATTAGGTAAAAGTTTTGCAATTATTGCAAAAATAAATAACAAAACTTATTATTCTGGTAAAATACCCAAGGGGCTCATAACTGGATAAACTGACGGCTCATAATAGGAAAAAACAGGGCTCATATTTGGATAATGGGTATTTCAAATTTAAATTAATATTTTTGTTATATTTTTCAATGCCAACAAAATTTCTAAACTATACAATTATTTAACAAATATTAAAATAATATTATGAAACACACTGTTTTCATGAAATCCGAACCAGTAAAATATATCGTGAATTTAAAGGGAAAACTTTTCTTAAGGGGGCTCAGAATCGGAGACTTTACCCTACAGTAAAGTTTTTAACTGATTTTATAAAAAAAAATTTAATTGTGATGACGTTTATTGTAAAAAGTTTGGTTAAAATTCAATCCTAAATATTTTAATTTTAAAATTAGTGTCCCACCATTTGTAACTAAAGAAATCAAGAATTCAACCGTCTGGAAACCTGGTACAATAGTGACAGATTTTAATGATTTATCGTCTAACAGCATCAGTTACAACTTCGGCTAACTCTTTATCTGATAGCTCGAATTTGCTAACTACAGACGTGAATCTTTCTGAAAGTGAAATTCTTGAAGCAATTTTGAGTCTTGATATAAAAAAGGGTGCTGGTCCGAACTTAATTCCTCCAATTTTTTTATATAATTGTTCTCATAGTCTAATTTTCCCTCTTCATTTTATTTTCAATAAGTTCCTTTCAATTGGGATTTTCTCACAAGAGTGGAAATCGTCTTACTTAACCCCTATTTTAAAAAGGGGGATAGAACATCGGTGGAAAACTATCAAGGTATAGCAATCCTTTTGACTGTACCTAAATTATTTGAAAAAATTGTCGTCGATAGAATTACTCCTATCATAAATGCAAAACTCAATGAACAACAACATGATTTCAGAAAAGGCCCTTCTACTACAACGAACCTTATGGCTTACACATCTGAAATACTGAATCAAATGGAGAAAGTATACCAAGTTGATGTAATATACACTGACTTTAGCAAAGCTTTCGATCATGTAAATCACGTCATTTTGCTAAGCAAACTATCAACTTTAATTCTTATCTTTCATTTATTTGCTGATGACCTAAAAATATATTACGTTATTCAAGATAATTCTGATGCAGCTATTTTTCTATCAAGCTTATCAGTGTTACAAGCTTGGTGCACGTCAAATAAACTGGAACTCAAATAAACTGGAACTCTTTTGGATAATAAATTTAATTTTAATCTTCACTATGACCAATTAGTTTCAAAGGCTAATAAAATGGTAGGTTTTACTAAGAGAAAAGCTAAAGAATTCAGTGACATAGCTGTGACTAAATCTCTCTATTGTTCGCTAGTTCGATCTATCTTAGAATACGGGAACATTATTGGAATCCAGCTTTTTAAGTTCATTCCAATAGAATCGAATCAGTTCAAAAGCAATTTCTTTTATTTGCATTAAGAAATCAATATAATCCTTCTGATTTTGCTAATCTTCCTAGTTACACTACAAGACTTAATTCATTAAACATGCTATCTTTATCTTTACGTAGACAATTATTATCTTCATGTTTTACTTTTGATATTTTGAATAATAGTATTTCTATCCAATCTCTAACTAACAAGTTTAGACTTAACGATAGTGGTAGGCAAACTAGAAATACTAAATTTTTAATGGATTACAAACACACAAAGAAATGAACCAATCAATAGATGTTGTACTACTTTTAATAAAATTAGTCATCTTTATTGTACATCCATTCCCAGAATTACTTTCAAACACATTTTACAACAACATTTTCCCACTTTAATGACCTCAGACAATTAATTCTTACATAGGCAATTATTTTTTTTTTTTTAATTATGACATAATTTAAACATAACACATTTATTGTAATACATTAAAATACAATAAATCGGTTTATGTTTTTTATTTAGATCATTTTTTTATTTTTGTACATTTTATAAATTGTAATTAAACACTTTTAAGTAATGTTAAAGAAAAAAATTCATTTTTTCAATTTTACTACTACTTAATAATAAGATATACAATTACATTTTATATGTTAAAACAAGTAAATGTTACAGTAAGTCGATGCAACCGACTTATTAATACCCTACACCTGAATAATTCGAATTAAATTAAAAATCCATAAGTGTTTTTGGCAGCTGCTTGAACTTCTTCCCTTTTCTGTCTTATTGAACTCGAATTTCAAGAACGTAAAAGAGGCATCCGCTTGGGATATGCTTGACACCCTTGTATGAAATTTTAAGTTTCTATCTTAATTATTTTCGAAGATTGGTAGTCCTTGGGAGGTTTGTGTCAGCTACCCGAATTGCCACTCCAATTCATCGAATCCATCTCAGGAACATAAAGAAAACTTGCCAGAACACCATTCTATTAAATTTAAAGGTTCTACTTTTGTTGGTTTTGGAGATATCCTCGTTGCTTGTGCTCGTCCGGAAGCTTCCAAAATACGAACCCATGGTTCAAATTCTTTCAAATGTCAGTTTCCAATTTTACAGAAAAGGAAACATAACAGAACACCTTTGTACTAAAAATAAAAGTTTTATCTTTATTGGTTGTGGAGATATACTCGTTTGCTCTGGGGCTCGTCCGGAAGCTTCCAAGATTTGAACCCATGGACCAAATCCTCACAAATTTCAGAAACATAAATCAAACATGAAGGAAACACCATTCTGCCTAATTTAAAGGTTATATCTTTGTTGCATTTGGAGATAATATCATTTGCTCTGAGGCTCTTTCGGAAGCTTTCAAAATCCGAACCCATGGACCAAATCTTCTCACATTTCAGAGACTTAAATAAAACATGAAAGAACACCACCCTGCCAAATTTAATGGTTATAACTTTGTTGGTTTTGGAGATAATCTCATTTGCTCTGCTGCTCGTTCGGAAGCTTCCAAATCCAAACCCATTGACCAAATCCTCTTAAATTTCAGAGGCCTAAATCATACATGAAAGAACACCATTCTGCCAAAAGTAAAGGTTATATCTTTATTGGTTTTGGAGATAATCTCATTTGCTCTGGGGCTCGTTCGGAAGCTTCCAAAACCCGAACCCATGGACCAAATCTTCTCACATTTCAGAGACTTAAATAAAACATGAAAGAACACCACCCTGCCAAATTTAATGGTTATAACTTTGTTGGTTTTGGAGATAATCTCATTTGCTCTGGTGCTCGTTCGGAAGCTTCCAAATCCAAACCCATTGACCAAATCCTCTTAAATTTCAGAGGCCTAAATCATACATGAAAGAACACCATTCTGCCAAAAGTAAAGGTTATATCTTTATTGGTTTTGGAGATAATCTCATTTGCTCTGGGGCTCGTTCGGAAGCTTCCAAATCCAAACCCATGGACCAAAACCTCTTAAATTTCAGAGACATAAATCGAACGGGAAGGAACATCATTGTACAAAATTTAAAGGTTCTATCTTTGTTGGTTTTGAAGATAATCTCGTTTGCTCGGGAATCATTCGGAAGCTTCCAGAATCCGAACCCATGGACGGATTTTGTCCAGATTCGAACTTAGCCTTTCTTTCGTAATTAGTAACCTACTATATAAATTTCATCAAGATAGCATCATTATTTTTTGAGTTATCGTGCGTACGGACGGACGGACGGACATCGCTAAATCGACTCCGGCGGTGATCCTGATTCAGAATATATATACATGTCTATACCTAACTCGCTTCCTTTTGGTGGTTACAAACACCATACCAAAGTTAATATACCCTATACTTTAGGTGTAGGGTATAGAAATTAATATTCAAAATGTTAAATTGCTTGAAATGTGATGATATCATATTAAGTTTTTCTTAATACTTTTTGTTTTTTGATCTGAGTGATTCATATGTAAAATTAATTTGAAAATATAATTTGATAATGAACAATAACTATAATAAATTAACTTAACTAACTTTTTTTTAGATGTAAGTATTAAAAGTTCAGTTCTAAGTCATTGTTTTGTATAATTTTAAATATAAGCATTAATTTAAGATTTTTTTTGTAACGACCTTGTTTTGGTTTTGATTAATAAAATAAAAAAAAAATAATAAGTATAAATATGAAACCTATTTTCCAAAACGGTACCTCCACCAAAACTGTACTAAATTATTATTCTATCAATTTTCATGATACATCTGACGGACTTTAACCAATAAGTAAGGAAGTATAAATTCGATTAAACACAAAAATAATACTTATTAAAAAAAAAATTACCATCATAAACATGCTTGGATAACGGAAGAAATATTGACCATGATTAAATTTCGGGACTCCTACTATAAATTTATGAAAAAATATTCCGAGGATAAACGAATAGAGAGATTATATACAAAATATTCACGAAAAACTAAGTAGTTAATTTTATAAACTAAACAAAGATTGATAAAAGAATTGGCTCAAAATCCTAATAGTTGTAGTTAGGGTCGTAAAATCCGACAATGGATCAAAAATTGTTGACGAAACCGATATTGCTAATTGTATAAATGAGTATTTTGTGAATGAAACTAGTTCGAAAAATATATCAAATGAACCAATAGATTTTGAACACCTGTCTTAATAGTTTTTCAAAAGATATTCGTAACAATTTTGAGTTGTACCCGAAAAATTTAGATGAAGTGAGAGAAGTTACAAGTAAATTAAAGGCAGCAGCAGCTACAAGATTTGACAAGATATCGGCAAAATTTATTAAAAAGTATGCCGAAATATTATGCCCTGTTCTTGTTAAATTCATAAATAAATTATTCGGCACATCTACATTCCTTCAATCCCTAAAAATGGCTATAGTCACATCCGTGTATAAAAACGGTGACAAAATGGATAAATCAAATTACCGACCTATATCAATATTAAGTTCTTTCTGTAAAATACTTAAAACTATTATTAATCGATTAACCACTTATGGTAAATAATAATATTTTAAGCAGTGAGGAATATGACTTTGAAAAAAAGTCTAATACGACAACGGCATGTCTAAGTCTGACCCACTTCATCTCAACAAATGTGGGTGAAAGCAAGTACGTTGGTTATATATTTTTGGGTCTTTAGAAGCATTTTGACTATGTTGACCACGATATTTTGATACATAAATTGCATAAATTATGGCTTTTAAAGGCGTACCGTACTTGTTCCTGACCTGTTCATATTGACGATATAACGTAATTGAATCTTAATGGAGAAGTTCAACTTTACGCAGACGATGTCGTAATAAAATTCGCAAAATCAAATGAAAGTACGCTATTAGACTTCATCCAATTTGATTTAGCAATAATAGATAATTGACTCAGAAAACATCGTTTAAAATTGAACATTAATAAAAAAAAAAAAAAAAATTAAATTAAATGGTCACCAAACCAATTTTTAAAATTTTTGTTTTTTTTCTAAATTTTTATCCTTTTTTACATCTCATTTAAGAAGAAAGAAATGAATTTATGGGACAGGGGATCGGATGCGCAGAACTGGCACGTGAGGAGCGGGCGTGCTCCCACGGGTCGATATACTGCGACCGCGCAGTCACTTGGTGCGCCAAGCACTTAGATATACACATGCAGATGAAAATATTAGCAAAAGAAGTACGCTAATTCAGAGAACTCCACCCAATGTTCAATCTGGTGATGTACTTCCTAAAAATAGAAGCAGTAGTCAGGAAGAACAGAATTGGTATAACAACTGGAAAATTGCTATTAATGAAATAGAGCAATTAAAAGCAACAATTATAGAACAACAACAACAAATCAAAGATCTGAAGGCTACTTCAGAAAGGGCCAGTCAACAAATATTAATACCTGATACAAAAGCATCTAAATTAATAACGCCGGTAAGTAAAACTATACCAATGAGAGTTGAATACGCAACCGATGAAGAGCAGTTATCCAAACCGAATGGGTAAAAGTTAAACATAAGGAGAAAAAAGGGAAAATTAGTAAAACCCCTCCACCTCCAACTTCAAAAAAAGATAAAACAATAGAGCAAGACGAACATAATAATAAATTACCAGATCAAACATATAAAGAAAAAATACCACCACATATCATAGTGGAAGGTATACAAGATTATCAAGAATTTGTTGACAAACTTAGTATCACAGAAGATTACCTAAAGATTAAATTTATCAATTCAACAAAGATTAAATGAAACCCCATGACCCATTAGAGTTATGGCTGACCCATTAGAGTTATGGCTGTGAACTTGCATCCATCGTTCAGAACAGAAAGCATTAAAGAGGACTTAATAAAAAAAAAATTCTCTGTAATTTCTGTTGCAAACAAATTATCATGGAAGAAGAAAGACCATTTAAATATGTTCGTTTTAACCTTCGATAAATCCGAAAGTATTGACATAATCTATAGAATCAACGCCATACTTGGAATTAAAATTAAGATTGAACCAATAAAAATCCTAAACTAATTCCACAATGTAAAAGATGTCAGGGATTTGAACATACTCAGAAATTCTGTGCTAAAAAGGCAAGATGCGTAAAATGCGCAGGACCACACCACACACAACAATGCACTAAAGAAAAGAACTCATCTCCGAAATATGTACACTGTGAGGGAAATCATTCTGCCAATTAGTAGAGGATGTTCCGTAATTAAGGAACTATTAAAAAGTATACAGGATAGAAGAACCAAAAAACCAGTATCAAATTAAAAAAAACCCAATAAAACAAACACATAACAACAAGACATAAATCAAAATACGATGACCCAAGATAAACCCACTTATGTTTCTGTCGCTGCAGCAGATGTTAAGGCGAAAACCTCGAAAGATAATAACAACAACAACACTGATACGAAAAATACTGACGATACAATATAAAACCAATATCTTCACCGTATTTTGAAAGAAGCTATGAATCTAAAAGAAAGAATAACTAAAATAGAGAGTAGCAACAAAAAAGCTGTTCCAAAACCTACAAGAAACTAATGAGCAATATATTAAAAATAATGAGTTGGAATGCAAATGGGCTACTCAACCACCAAAAAGAACTTGAAGTAGCCCTTTGCACAAACAATATCGACGTATGTTTAATCTCTTAAACAGACTTTCCAAACAGTCATTTATTAAATTCAGACGATATAAAGTCTACCACACAATCCATCCCCACCCAAAATGCAGCAAAGGGTGAAAGCGCGATAATAATCAAAAAAATTAGTAGTCATTTCGAAGAAATTAAAATTTGCATAGAAGACATTCAGGCAACGGCGGTGAGTGTTAACACTAAAAAATGTAACATTACAATAGCCAGCCTATAGAGCCCTCCAAATCATAATATCAAAACAGAAAGATACAAAGAATCATTTGATGATATTGGAGAGAGATTTATTATAGGCGGTGATTTCAATGTAAAGCACATCCCTTGGGGTCAAGATTAATCACAACTAAAGGAAAGGAGCTACTAAAAGCGGCTCAATCATATGGATGTGAGACTATATCAACAGAGAAACCCACATATTGTCCCACTGATCCAAATAAAATTCCAGATCTAATAGACTTTTACGTATTCAAAAATATTTCAAGTAGCTACATGCATATTACAGACATTACAGAACAGGAACTTAGTAATATACATCCTGTTACAGTGCGAGAAGTTAGAAATAAAATCAAAACCAATATAAATCCGAAAAAAGCTCCTAGATTCGATTTAATTACCGGAAAAATATTGAAAGAACTCCCTTAAAAAAGCATTGATAAAAAAAACTAATTTGATTAATACTTCATTTCGACTGCAGTACGTTCGAAAATTCTGGAAAGAAGCTGAGGTAATAATGATACCTAAACCAGGAAAGCCGACTTTTGAAGCAACTTCTTACAGACCTATTTCATTATTTTCAACTTTGTATAAATCGTTTGAAAAACTTTTGCTAAAATATTTAAAACTTGTAATTGAAGAAAAACATTTAATCCCCAACCCCCAATTCCGATTTCGAAATCGTCATTCAACAATGGTTCACCGCATTATAAACATGATAGAAAAAGCACTCGAGGAAAAAAAAGTCTGCTCTGCAATATTCTTAGACGTATCACAGGCTTTTGATAAAGTATGGTTTGGAGGGCTAAATTAAAAATTACTTCTACCTGCTCAATATTCCAAAATATTAATTTCATATTTATCAGAACACTACTTTAGAATAAAACAGGAAGATGCTTACTCTGACGTAAAGAAAATTCAAGCAGATGTTCCACAAGGAAGTGTTCTAGGGTCAATACTTTATCTTTTGTACACCAGTGATCTGCTTACACTCGAAGAAAACACTGTTGCTACATTTGTCGACGATACAGCACTATTAGTCACTGGCAATAGTAACACAGAAACAACACCAAAACTACAAGCTGCTGTTAAAAAAATCTAAGATTGGACCTTCAGATGGCGTATCGAATTAAATAAGGCTAAATCGGTACATGTAGATTTCACTAAGAAACATATTAAACATGAACCTGTGTACATTAATGATCAATTTGTTAAATATGAGAACACAGCTATATATCTAGGGGTGACGCTTGATGTTGAGTCAAAGTAATAGAGGCATCATTCAACGTTTTCAAAGTAAAGTATTATGGTATAGCTAATGCTCCGTGGTATATCCGCAACATCAACCTACACAAAGATTTGGGTGTAGAAATGTTAGACAGAGTCAAAAAAACATACGCGCAAAACCATAAAAAAGGCTTCAACATCACATCAATACCGAGGCTATTCAACTCTTGGACAATGATGATACAATAACACGACTAAAGCGAGTAAAACCAATTGATCTATGGCAAAATTAAAACTGTATTAAAAACATTTTAGAAGTTAAAGAAAAACAAGAAATTGAATCGTGGGATAACACTTGTATTAAATAAAACGTAGCCAGTTAGGATTTAAAAAAAAATAGTTTATTAATCTTAAGTTACTAAATTACTATAATAAATAAAAAAGAAAAAAAAAAAAGTTGGAGTTGTCTAGGTAGTCCAACACTACCAGTTAACTACTGAGGAGTCCCGTAGTGTTTGGATGGACGAAACACTCCAAAATTAACTTCATTTTGAAGTTAAAAAAAAAAAATAAGAATGTTAATGATGACATGTATAGAATGTTGAAACGCATTTGTTCATAAATGAAAGTTTTTTCTTTCAATTACATTTTGTGTAAAACCTTAAAGGCGTTTTAAAATTTTTTGGTATATTCAAAAAATAAATACTTAACTTGAAGTGGGAATACTTATAAAACTGGGTTTTACTGTTTTCAAAAAACAATTATAAAAAAATAATTAATAATTTTATTTGAATATTTCATATTTTTTCATTTTTATGTATGTTATGCATTTTGTGTGGAATAAAAAAATAATTCAAAGATAGATTAATTGCTTTTGGTACCTATTTTGAAAATAAGAATATAAAAAATAAATAAAAAAAAATTTTAAAAAAACAGCTTTTTAGAACTAAAAAGTAGAAAATAAATTTTTAATAGCAAATTTTTCTGTTATTTTCTAAACTATATTGTTACAATCGAGATTTCTTTGAAAAAGTTTATTTCAATATGTCAAATATATATATAAATATAAGTATATATAAGTTTTAAAATCTGTGAAATTAATATAAAAGCTGGAGGAAAATTTAAAAATATAAAGTTATGCGTTTGTTGCCTCCAGCTTTTATTTTAATTTCACAGACTTTAAAACTTATATATACTTATATTTATATATATATTTGACATATTGAAATAAACTTTTTTAAAGAAATCTCGATTGTAACAATATAGAAAATTACAGAAAAATTTGCTATTAAAAATTTATTTTCCACTTTTTAGTTCAAAAAAGTGTTTTTTTAAAAAATTTTTTTTATTTATTTTATTTTATTCTTTTTAGTAACGACAAATATAAGTATTCAAAATTTAAATAAAAATATTGCAATTTTATAATGTTCTTTATTTCCACTTAAAAATGCGACCCTTTAAAAACTTTGATTTATAAAAATTTTGATTTATTTGCCTTTGATTTATACTGCCTTGTTTTTTCTTTCTTTTATAGCATGACATTTTAATATTTCTTTTTTTCTATTTGTTATGTGTATAAATATCAGATGTGCACATATACATAAGAAATAGCTTTCAAAAATATTTAAAAACAATCAAAGTAACATTTTTTGTTCTCTTTTTTTCTATTCGTTTTTATTTTTCTTCCAGTATTACATTTAACTTTTTTTTTCTGTTATTTAGGTACGCTAAGAACTTATTTTTTTTTTTTTTAATATTAAATTTACGCATACAGTCTATTTAAAAAATAGAAATTATTAGCTATAGAACATTCTGAATTTTTTTTTTGTTCGTTTATGTTAACCGTCCATTCATATGCAAACTTAAATTTTTTACTATATAACTATATAATGATCCGAACTTTTGATTGTTATATTATATTATATATTGTGGCAAGATTTTAAAAAAATTAAGGAAACATTGCTTAGCAAAATTAAAAAATTTAAATAAAATTGTTATTGCAATTTTATAATGTTCTTTATTTCCACTTAAAAATGCGACCCTTTAAAAACTTCGATTCATACACTGCCTTGTTTTTTCTTTCTTTTCATAACATAACATTTTAATATTTTTTTTTTATCTGTTATGTACGGAAATATCAAACGTATGTTTCTTTCTTTTAAAATCATAAAATTTTAATAGTTCTTTTTATACCCGTACGATAGGATCGGGTATAATAAAATTACTCCTCCGATAGATATACCTTCAAAAGTATGGATCGGATCAGAAAAATATTCTAAGTCGATTGAGCCATGTCCGTCCGTCCGACCGTCCGTCCATCAGCACGCTAACTAAAAAACTAAGAAAGCTAGAACCTTGAAATTTACACAAAATATTCTAGGAGCAATTTGTAGGTTCCCTATTTTTTTTGGTTGAGTTCCGACAAAAATTTCAGGTAGCTCTCGAACACCTAACTTTTAGATCTCCATATTTTTTTTGAAATAGAGCTATGAAATTTTAACTGCTGATAGATGTCCCAAAAATATTAATTTTATTTTTAATAACTTTTTTTGTAGCCCCATCCGTTACGGAGGAACAGCTCCTCAAAAAAGCTCTATATTTAAATTGTTAGAGCACAAGTTGTATAAGGTATACCTTCATTTTGAAAACGGCAAACGATTACTGCTTTTATTATCTTTAAAAATATATATACAATAAATATATAGTTGTGGCATACGGTGTCTTAATTTACCGTCTAGCGAAACTAAAATTTTGCAAAATTCTTTAACCCTTCTATCTTCTAAACGGTTAAAGTTGGAAACTTGAAATTTGGACAGAAATTAGATGTTTGAAAATAAGTATGAGCCATTTCAAAAATTTTTTTTGTATCATCCCCTGTTTAGGAGCTGTAAGGGGTCAAAAACTGAAAATTTCCTATTTTTAAACATCTGTAACTTGAACACCTGTTATAATTTTTTAGAAGTAAAACACAAAAATTAAAGCTTCAATATTATACTCTTATTTCTGTTAACAACTTTTTTTAATAATGTAGGGTTACTTTAGAATTGACGAAAGTGTTACTTGATTTTTTCAAATTTTCTAACAAATTTCTTTAACGAATTTTTTGCATTTTGTTTTACTCGATAATTTGAAATTGTTGAGGATATAATGCGTAGTACAAAAAACTGTAAATAAATAAACAACATAACGGTTGCTTGAAGAATTTTTATTTATATGATATTGATATACATACATACTTATATAATATCATGTTTATTTACATATGGTATATGTCACTAATGAATGAATGATAAGAGTATAGATGTATATTATATAGCGCCGTATTTACATACATATATGTATTTTATTCTACTTATAAGAAATTATTCTATGAATGGAAATATTTTTAAAGAAATATTGCAATGTATGGCGATATACTTATAACAATATAAATATACTATGTGCGCATTAATATAATATAATATTTAAAATTATATTTAGGTTAGGTTAGGTTAGGTTAAGGTGGCTGCCAAAAAGGCACACTTAGGCCGTATTTGGTCCATTGTGATACCACATAGAAGCTTTTCTATCCCACTCGTTAAAACCAATTTGAGCTTTTTGCAAAGCGAAGAATACTCTTCACATTTTTACCTGACAGGTCGCTAAGGCTGTCGAAGAGATATTGCCCCAAATGGGTATTCCTTCTTGCCGACAAGGCCGGGCATGTGCAAAGGAGATGAAGAGTAGTTTCCTCCTCTTCTTCATCCTTGCAGGCTCTACAATAGTCGCTTGCGGATAAGCCAAGTCTTCTGGCATGCTTCCCTATTAGACAGTGACCGGTGATTATACCTATTGCCATTCTAATGTCTGCCCTTTTGAGAGAAAGCAGATCATTGGATCGTCTTAAATCGGTTTTGGGCCATATCAATCTTGTAATATTACACGAGGTTAAGTTTGACCATTTGTAATTTACCATATCCGTTATTTCCTTACGAAATAACGTTTTGCTTGTGGATAGAGGTACCCCTAGTCCTGCCCTATCTGGCAGAACTTGTAAGGTTGTACCAATTCTTGCGAGTTCATCAGCTTTTTCATTTCCCGGAATACCTCGATGACCTGGTACCCAGCAAAGCTGAATGCTAAACTGCCTGGCCATCTCGTTAAGAAGTTTTCGGCAATTTATTACAGTCTTCGAGGTTGTGCATGTTGATTCCAGAGATTTTAACGCAGCCTGACTGTCTGACAGAATACGTACTTGCTTCACAGTTAAAACGCTTCTATTCAGTAGAATCAAGGCTTCTTGAATTGCCATAATTTCCGCTTGGAAGACGCTACTGAAATTATGACTGATATTCAGATTATCTGAGAAGACCCCGCATCCTACACTGCTGTTCATTTTTGAACCATCCGTGTAGAATTGTACTCCTTCGAAGGTCATCACTGTGCTCGAACACCAACTCTCACGGCTTGGTATGCTCGTCACATGAGATTTCCCGAAGAAGTAAGTGGGGGACGTGTAGTCCATTAAGGCGGGAGTGGACTTGAATTGGTTTATGATATCCGAGTGACCTTCTCATGAATTGATCAACTGGGATGTAGCTTTTAGTCTCACAGCTGTGTTTGCGGCTGCAAATTTACTATAATATTCTACAGGCATCAGATTAAGCATGTTTACACGAGTAGAGTGCTATTGAGGCAAGCTTTTTTACACGAGTAGAGTGCTATTGAGGCCTTCTTCACTCTTTCTAAGATGTTAGCTTTCCAGCTTAACTTCCTGTCTAGAGTTAGACCCAGAAATTTCGCCGTTTCGCTAAAGGCAAGAGTGCAGCCATTTAACGAAGGCGGTTTTATTTTAGGAATTTTATATTTCCTTGTAAAAAGGACCAGTTCTGTTTTCTGTGGATTTACTGACAGTCCACAATCTGTAGCCCATGTTGTGATTTTGTTTAGTGCAAGTTGCAAAACGTCCCTGAGACTGTCTGGAAACTTGCCACTGACCACGACAGCAATATCGTCCGCATAGGCGATAGTTGTGCAGCCCACCTCTTCCAGGATTTTAAGCAGTTTATTTACTACCATATTCCAAAGAAGGGGAGATAGCACCCCTCCTTGGGGAGTCCCTCTTTTTACAAACCTTTTTGCTGAAGCGTTGCCAAAGTTGGCACTGATGGCCCTGCTATTTAGCATATTAGCTATCAGTGCTCTTAGCTCCGTTTCAACTCCAAGGCTTATGAGTGCGTCCACAATTGCTGCCTGATTGACGTTATTAAACGCTCCCTCAATGTCTATAAAAGCTGCAAGAGTATACTCTTTGCAATTTAAAGATCTTTCAATCGAGCTTGTCAAAGTGTGAAGTGCAGTATCCACTGACTTCCCTTTACAGTAAGCATGTTGAGAGGCTGACAACAAATTTTTATCTAAGTTGCAGCGGATATGGATGTCGATCAATCTTTCTAAGGTTTTTAGAAGGAAGGATGACAGGCTTATAGGCCGAAAGTCCTTCGCATGGACGTGACTACTTTTGTCGGCCTTGGGTATGAACACTACTCTGACCTGTTTCCATTTATCCGGGATAAGCCCCAAATTAAGACAACCACAGAAAATACTTTTTAACCAAGCCAGGGTAGTAGATGCATTTTGCTGGATCTCAGCGGGTACAATTCCATCCGGTCCGCTTGACTTGAATGGTTTGAAACTATCTATAGCCCATTGTAGTTTGTCCCCTGTAACCACCACCTCTGAAATAGTAGGGAGAGGATTCAGAAGACAAGCCACCTCTGAGCTGTTATTTGAGCACCCAGGAAAGTGGGTTTTTAAAAGTAATTCCAACGACTCCTCGCTTGTGGTAGCCCAGCTGCCATCCTCTTTTTTAAGAAGACTGGGTACCATGGGGTTTGTCGATAGAATTTTCCTAAGTCTAGATGCCTCGGAGACGTTCTCTATACCTCCGTAGAATAGTCTTCAGATATCTCTTTTCGCCTTTTTAAGTGCTTTTTTGTTCTGACTAAGAGCTGTTTTATAAGAGCTCCAGTCCTGTATCTCATTTGTTTTTTTGGCATTATTAAAAGCCCTCCTACTATCTTTCCTTAGAGCTTTGATTTCATCATTCCACCAAGGTGGTTTAGGTTTACCCCTAGGTTTACTGATGGGACATGAATGCTCTAAGGACTTATTGCAGGCCTTAGTGAAAATGTTTACTAGGCTATTTAGATCCTGGATATTTTTAGGAATTTCAGGTGTTAAGGAGGGAAGCGTTGACTTTAAGTGCTCCCTATATTTGTTCCAGTCAGTTCTCTTAGTCAGTTCTCTATAGATTGACTTTGTTGGAGGACTTTCGTCCAGACTGAACTCAAGGTATCTGTGATCTGAAAAGGAATGCTCACCAGAAACTTTCCATGAGTTTATTTTAGAATAAATGAAGTCCGAGACTAAGGTTATGTCTAGGACTTCTTGCCTATTACTAGTAACAAAGGTAGGTTCCCTGCCAATGTTACAGATAAGAAGGTTAGTACTTAAAATGTAATCAAAAAGTGACTCACCTCTTTCGTTGGTATCCGAAATACCCCAGATGTCATGGTGAGCATTGGCGTCGCAGCTTATGATGACCCCAATGTTCATCCTCCTAGCATCCGCTATCAACCCTGCCAGATTGGATGGAGGGAGTGGATCCTGCGAGTCGTGAGGAAGATACGCCGCAACAACCCAGAGCCTTAAGTTTTTTAGCTTTAGGCTCGCCGCGACCAGATCAGCATCACTGTAATTATACATAAAAGTTAAATTTAATGTATTTTTAGCAAGTATGCACGCTCTAGGTCTGCATACCTCTTTATGGTACAACAACGTGTACCCTGGTATCTTGAGTCCATGAACCTGTTTTTTTATCACCCGTGGCTCTTGGATCAAGATAATATCCTCGCCCGTTTTCCTGAGGCGGATTTCAAGCGCGGCGGAAGCCGGTTTGGAATGATGGAGATTAATTTGGAGTAACTTCATTATCTGAGCCATCCTTAATCTCCACCACCGTCGCGTTAGCTTCATCCTCGAAGTCCATTGAGAAGCTTTTGGCATCATCAAAGCTGTCGGAATCAGATCTAAGTAGATCTTCTTCATCGTCAGCCTTGATGACATCATTCACTCTCTTTGGAGCCGAAGAGGATGCTCCGTCAACGACATCGGATCGGTCAGAGTCTGCCTCTTGGGCTTGACTTGGGCCTTCCCCGATGCTCCTTGAGGCCTCCACCTCATCCTTTTTATACACCTTCAGTGTAACCGCTGTGAAGCCGTAATTTATGACTCCTTTGGCTTTCGCTAGGGGTTGTAGGGAGTCCTTATTGACAATGACTAACGCCTGTCGGGATTCTCCTACTACTTCCCCTAGTTTGGCAATCTTCCAATTGTGAGTTGGAAGTTGGGGGTTTGACACTTTCATCATTTTGATGATCGTGTCTGCTTCGGCAGGTTCCCTCGGCAGCAATACCCTAGCTCTTGGCCTGCTAGGGATTTCATCCCTGCTTACGGCTTTGAGCTTGGCCCCTGGCCACAGACTTCCCACCTTACCTATCGCCTGCTTGTAGAGATCTGCCGATCTCTGATCAGCACAAGCAGTCAATTTGACGTGGCCCTGATGCCAGCCAGCGTCTCTACTGGAGGGTGGTGGTCCCGGGTTTTCTTCCAGTACCTGGAAGAAAGTTGTGTTTAAAGCAACAACAACTTTCTTCCAGTTACTGGGAGAAATACCCCCATCCTCTAACCCCTCATCAATGATTGCCAGAATTAAACTATCCTTTGCAATTTCATTGAATGGCCTGGTTACCTGGTTGCTCCCTAGCAACCTAGCCTTTTTGGAACTACCCTGTAGCTCATCTTGTGACCTCTGTCTCTTGGACATAAGGCCCTTCGATGAACCTGGGATTTGTCATTCTTGGGGCTTCACCTGGCCTACTACTGTTTTGGTCCAGGCTAAGGAATTCTTTTGTGCCTCAGATAACTGACCATTATTGAGAGAGCTGAACATCTCAATAATTTTATAGGCCGACCGTTTATCAAAAAAGGCTTGTTTCGACGGGCGCAATTTGCGTACCGTCTTTGGTTGTTCGCGACTTTCCTTAGCACTGTCAGTGCCCGGTTTGGTCGCTTTTCTTGCCGACTTTTGGGAAGTGCCGGCTAACTCTTTTTTCGAATCTTTTTTTTTATTTTGTTCCATATTTGAACCCACGAGTACGAAGAAAAGGAAGGTCCACCCTATGCAGAGATTCGTATACATAGGGTAAGGCTAATTAATTCGGAGGGTCGCCAGGTACTCCGAATACTCCGTTCGCGACTGGGCTATTTTTAAGACTGGGCCCCCAGCCAGGCTGATCATCGGCACGGGTCGTATAACATCTTGAATCCGGCCCAGGTTTACCCCAATCCGATGCTTCCGGTAAAAACCGAGGTGTTAGTAATACGATACATAAAGACAGACTCAGTTTACCTTTCCCTTAGTACCTAACCACCTACTTGGTGATTATTTCCGGTCGGCACCCACGAGGAGGGTTTGGATTTATTTAGGTACTATTTTGTAATTTAATATATATTTACCGGTTAGTATTAAAAGGTACTATAGAATATTTGAAAAAGTTTTGGATTGATAATCGTTATATGGAAGGTTAGAATCTGCTTTTGAAGAATGTATAAACATATTTTACATACATTAGTTTGAATATATCTACAACCCATAGTTCTAGAAATTATAAAATTCACCCAAATTATTTTAAAATACTAAAATATTAAAAAAATAATATTGTAAATAGAGTGACAGGCTGTAAACATACTAACGGTTCGTACGGGTATCTAAGAGTTGACAAAGGCAACTGCATTCTTCCTCGTTTTCTATCTGTTATGTGAGTAAATATCAGATGTGCACATATACATAAGAATTAGACTTTAAAAATATTTAAAAAAAATCAAAGTAACATTTTTTGTTCTCTTTTTTTCTATTCGTTTTTATTTTTCTTCCAGTATTACATTTTCCTTTTTTTTTTGTTTTCTGTTATTTAGGTACGCTAAGTATTTCTTTTTTTTTTTTGAATGTTTAATTTATATGTGCATTCTATTTAAAAAATATAAATTATAACCTATATAACATTCTGAATTTGTTTTTGTTCGTTTATATTTACCGTCCATTCATATGCATACATAAAATTTTTTTTTGTTCGTTTATGTTTACCCTCCATTCATATAAATATACCTGTTGCCTACATATTAAAAAATAATAAATTTATAACTACATACATAAATAACCATATATTCATTCACATACATATGTATCTATATTATGAGCTGAACTTCTCAGTGTTGCATTATATCATAATGCGGCAAAATTTTTAAAAAATTAAAAAACGTTGCATAGCGAAATTTAAAATTTAAATAAAAATATTGCAATTTTATAATGTTCTTTATTTCCACTTAAAATGCAACCCTTTAAAAACTTTAATTTATACACTGCCTTGTTTTTTCTTTCTTTTCATAGCATAACATTTTAATATTTCTTTTTTTCTATTTGTTATGTGGGTAAATATAAGTCCGTCCGTCTGTTTACAAAACTTCTTCTATAAATAAAATAATTTTGTGGAACAACTTTTTATGTAGCCCCTCCCATTACGGAGCTACAGCCCCTCAAACTTTGAAAAAGCCCTATTTTTAAATGCATATACCTTATGTTCTGCTTAAGATTTTTTCAATCTGAAAACGTCATTCGACAGGTATTTCTTTTATCTTTGTAAATTATAAATTATACAATTTTTTCAAAATTAAATTATACAATACAAAATTATACAATTTTTTTAAATTTAATATATAAATTTACCGTTATGTGAAAACCAAATTTTGCATGATTTTTCTACTTTCATAACTCCGGTACGCTTCTAGATAGAAGCTTGCAATTTTGAGGCAAGAAAGAACTTTTAGAATTAGTATAAGTTTGCTCAGAAAATTTTTTTGGACCACCCCCTGTTTATGAGCTATTAGGGCTCAAAAATTGAAAATTTGCTATTTTTAAACACCTGTAACTTAGGAACCTGTACACATTTTACTTCGGAAAGATATAAAAATTAAAGTTACAGTAATGTACTTTTACATATGTTAAAGGTTTATTTTAGTTGTAAAGGGTTCCAAAGTTGCAGCTCTTCAAAATTGCGAAAAAGCCCCATTTTCAGATGTATATATCTCAGGCTCTGCGTAATAATTTTGCAATCTAAAACCGCCAGAAGATCGATAATTTTATTATCTATATAAAACAATATCAAAATTATGTAATATTTTGTAATTTACTATTTAAATTTACCGTTATGTGAAAACCACATTTTGCATGAAATTTCTTTTTTCATAACTCCGGTACCCATTAAGATAGGAACCTGAAATTTTGAGACAAGAAAGAACTTTTAAAATTAGTATAAGTTTTCTCAAAAAATTTTTTGGTAGCATCCCCTCTTTAAGAGTTATTACGCCTCAAAAATTTAAAATTTGCTATTTTTAGACACCTGTAACTTAGGCACCTGTAAAAATTTTTCTTCGGTAAGACATGAAAATTAAAGGTTCAATAATATATTTTTACGTGTGTTAACGGCTTTTCTTAGTTATGTAGGATTCCGGAATTACGGCCCCTCAAAATTTCAAAAATGTCCTATTTTTACATTTTTTCTTATTACATGAAATTTTCAAATTTTTGTGTAAGTCATACTTCTAAAAATTTTGTATTGAGTTTTGGAAATGTGCGCTTTTAAAAACCGTTGGTTTACATTCTACCTTGTTTTTTTTTAATATTAAATTTATGCATACAGTCTATTTAAAAAATAGAAATTATTAGCTGCAGAACATTCTAAATTTTTTTTTTGTTCGTTTATGTTAACCGGCCATTCATATGCATACATAAAATTTTTTTTTGTTCGTTTATGTTTACCGTCCATTTATATAAATATAACTGTTGCCTACATATTAAAAAATAATAAATCGATAAATCAACTAAATAATAATAGTTGGGAATTTGGGAATTTGGTGTGACTGTGTTAGCAGATTTTTAATAGTACAGCACACATAAAAATATGCATACCATTTTTGTACATGTTTGTACCTACATATGTAGTAAAAAAATTTGGTTTTAAAAGTATGTAATTGAGAATATATTAAATTGCTTAGTTCTAAATGCTAATGTTTTTGAATTAAAAAAAAATTATTTTGCTTTTTCTAGCTAGACGATGTAGATATATATGTATGTATGTACATAACATATATTTTATGATTAATTCATAATTATTATTATTGAAAAGAAAAATATTGTTGTTATTTACAATTTTTAAAAAAAACTGGATTTCTTATTTTTAATATATTCTTTTTGTTGTTTAATGTTTTTACATAATTGGGAATACATATATTCTTAGTTTTTATACTTCAGAAAAAGGCATTAGTGGTGCAGATCATCATTCCCTAATAGATCTTAATTTAAAGGCAGCTCCCAATTTAAATATTAATGTTAGGGCCATATGCGATTTGAATATATTAAGAGTTTCGAAAGAAAAGCCCTATTTTAATTATAATTAAGAAAGGAAAAACACATATCTATATAAATATTATAAATAAACACATTGCTTTTATAAATAAAAATGTATACTAAAAATCAATTGATTTGATGACTTAAATTTAGCTAAAACTAAATTTTAAGTAAATGTATACTAAATTTTATACTGTGTTCTCAAGTGCGGCTTACACTGTGTTCTCAATCGCTTTCAAATCAAAAATATTTTCGAAGCACATATTATTACATATTTTGAAGTATTTACCTATGTATATGTACGCAATGGTCTACATAAAAAACAATAGTCTTTTATAGAAAAAAAAAACATTTATGTATTACGTGTACGTATTCTTATTGGTGAGTTTAGTAAATTTAGATAAAATGTTTTATTTTGGTAATAATTCTGTTAAAAATTCTGTTATATCTTTGTATGAAAATTTAATTTTGAAATTAAGCTAAAATCATGTATTGTCATTGGGATCTGATCTAATGAAGAAAATTTCAAGTCTCTAGCTCAACGGGAAGTGTGTTTAAAATAGCTTCTAAGATTCCATCCTTTACCCAACCAAGTTAATAAAAAGCTGTTAATAAAAATAAAAGACATTTATTTTTTATATTTAAATTTTTTATTAAATTTTTATTAAAGTATATCTAGTTTTTTATTTTAAATCCAAGTTGAAGATTTTTTACGATAATCAGATGTGAAAATTGTAGAAATAGTGAGATCACCTATTCCTTTCCTATACGCCTTTGAAATCTACTTCTATCATGTGCGTATTCTTCTTCAATGACCTTTTGGAGCAGTTTTGTAAGCATAGCACCACATGTACATAATGTGTATTTCTATGTGCTATTTCTATGTGCTATGTTGTGTATTGAATTGTGCTTTTTTAATTTTATTATTTAAATTCATGTTTACAGTTGTGTAAAAAATGAAATGTCTTAAATTAGCATTTTTGTACATAGAATAGTTTTTTACGTAACATATGCAACAAAGTGATTTTTATACCCGTATATGTTCAAGGGACCACTAAACTTGCTGACATAATATGTTCAAGGGAATACTATATATTTTATACCCATATAAACTAAATATAAAAAATACTAAACCACCCATTACGTTTGTGACACCTTAAATTAGTCGAATTATAAGTCGATTAAGCCCTGTGTTAACTAGTATAATATTAATCCTAGTAGAATCGATCTCAATTTTCAACTTTTATTTTTATCACCTTATTGATTCTACCTATTTTTTAATAATTTTTAAATAATAACAGATAACAAAAATAATAAATAATAAAAACAACACAAAATTATTTTAAATTTAACTTATCATTCTTTTATTATTTTTAAAAAATTATTAATTTTATTTTGGATGCATTTCGAACATAGCCCATCTTCAGCACTGCAGGATTGCTATTTTATATATATATATAATATGTAATATTATATTAGAAAACCCATTAAATCATATTATGTCATAAATCAATTAATTCTAAACATTTGTCAAATTAAATGATAAATTGAACGAAATTAAAACAAAATTACAAAAAACAGAAAAAAAAAATTAAATAAAAATAATGAAATATTAAAAAGTCCAAAAAAGAACAAATTCAAGTAAATTCTAAACATTCGTCAAATAAAATAGAAAAAAAAAAATTTTAAATAAAATAATAAATTGAACGAAATCAAAAGGAATTACAAAAACAAAAAAATATAAAAAAATAAAAAATAATAACAAAATCAGAAAACAAAAATATAAACAAAAAGCAAATTATAAAGTCAATTTAGAAATTTTAAAAAGAAGGAACAACAACAAAAAATTAAAATAAATAATAAACGATTAAAGTCATGAAAATAAAAATTAAATAGAACAAAAAATTAAAATAAATAATAAACGATCAAAGTCATGAAAATTGAAATTGTAATAATTTACAAAATAAATAAATAAAACACTAAAAGATAATCAACACCTTTGTTTTTTGAGTTTCTTTCATTGTCTGATTTTTTATTTTCCAATTTTTATTAACATTTTTAATATAATTTTGAATATTATAAATTACTCATCAAATTGTAATTACAATATTTATATATTGCAATCGCTGACCTAAATTTAATAACATAATTATGAATATTATAATTAAGATTGATCATATTACAATTACAATATTAGTAGATTTCAATCGTTCAATATTTTTGAGTTCAATGTATTAGAGTTCAATGTATTACAGTACATTTTAGTAAAAATTAATATGGTAATACATTGTACGTAAGCATTAAAAATAAGTTAAACGAGAAAGAATACACTTGCCTTTGTCAACTCTTGGATACCCGTACGAACCGTTAGTATGTTCACAGTCTGTCTCTCTGCTTACAATATTATTTTTTTAATATTTTAAAATAATTTGGGTGAATTTTATAATTTGCGGAACTATTGGTTGTACATTTATTCAAACTATATGTTTATACATTCTTCAAAAGCAGATTCTAACCTTCCACATAACGATTATCAATCCAAAACTTTTTCAAATATTCTATAGTACCATTTAATACTAAGCGGTAAATGTATACTAAATAACAAAATATGTAGTAAATATAATTTTAAATATTATGTATATTATATTAATGCGTATATAGTATATTTACATTGTTATAAGTATATCGCCATAAATTGCAATATTTCTTTAAAAATATTTCCATTCATAGAATAATTTCTTATAAGTACAATAAAATACATATATGTATGTAAATACGGTGCTATATAATACACATCTATACTCTTGTCATTCATTTATCAGTGACATATACGATATGTAAATAAATAAGTATGTATGTATATCAATATCATATAAATAAAAATTCTTCAAGCTACGTTATGTTTTTTATTTATTTACATTCTTTTGTACTACGCATTATATCCTCAACAATTTCAAATTATCGAGAAAAGGAGACTCTAATTAAATTCAGTTAAATGAAAAAAAAATAATAAAAATTGAAAAACATAAAATTTAAATTGTTAGAGTTTTTCCGTTAATAAGTATCCGCATCTGTACGGAGAAAAGGAGACTCTAGTTAATTTCATTTAATTAGAAAAATAATAATAATAAATTATCCTAGAGCTTTCGGAGAAAGGTAAGACTGTAATAAAACGAAAAAAATTCTAATAAAAGCAGAAGATATCTAAAAAAAAAAAAAAAAAAATTCGCCTTGGAAAAAAAAGAAAGGAAAGAGCGCTATAAAAATAAAATTTAATTAAAATCTCAATCTTTTCACTGATAATTATTAATTTTTCAAATATTACTAAATAACTAACAATTAACAATATTAATTAAAAGAAAAAATATATAAATTTTTTTTTGTATAAAAAATATAAAAATTCAAAAGGAAAATTCAGTTTTGATTAATTATAAATAAAAATTATTTTTAAAAAAATATATAAATTTTTCGTAATTAAATTATATTTATAAAAAGTATATTAAAATTAAGATTAGAATAAGAAACTCTCAAGTTATTGCAGAATTTTGATAAAAAATTATTATAATTATTTTTGATTCATTAATAAAGGTAAGAAATAAATTAAATTAAAAAGAAAAAAACCAAAATTAAGTATATTATATTAAATTATTAATAGAATATAAAATATTTATTACAATCAATTTAAAAATAAATTCTGAAAGGAAAATTTTTTACATCTCTCTGAAGAATAAGCAAGTTGTATTTTTTCAAAAAAAAGAAAAAAAATTTTTACATTTGGCACTTTTTTCCTTTGATAGATTTGTTTTTGAGTATCATTTGTCTTAAAATTGAATTTTTTTCTTTCCCCTTCTCTTATTTGAAGTAATTTTTGTGAATTTTTCTTTTTTCCTCTCAAAATGTCGCAACAACCAACCCCACCTGTACCCTTTGTACAAACATAGTTCAAATATTATTACAAACATAGTTCATATAGAAACACAAAGGGCTATGACAGAACGAGTATCGACTGAAACACCAGAAATTGAAGAGATGGACCAAGAAATCGACTTTCAAATGGATCAATCCCTTTCTGGTATGGATGTACTACAGATCTAAAACACGCGTTACAAATATGCATAAAATTGAAGAATATAGATAATCAGGATAAGAGTTAACCGCAAGTATCGTAATAAGAGTTTTCACTCTATTTACAATAATAGTCAAAGTGGAAATTATAACAACAATAGTAAATATAAAAATCGCTTTAATAGAAATTTGCAGCAATCACAACCACCCAAGATGGAACTGGAATCAACAAGACATCTGCAATATAAAAAAAGCTATAACAACTGCAGTAATAATTATAACAGCAGCTACCAGAAACCATTTATAAGGAATATGCATTATAAAAATTTATCACCATCAAACACTCATTTGGCGAATAAAATGCAACAAATACAATATTCGGAACCTCTCAAAGGTTATGAAGCAAAGGATAAAGAAGAATGTTGTACTAAATCTACACATACTAGTAATAATGAAGAAGGAAAAAACAACAATGATACTCCTTTTTTAGATTAAATTTTTCCTCCTCGCTTTCCTTATATTGAGCATACGGCGGGGAATGGTGAAAGATTCAAATTTTTAATAGATACGGGCTCAAACAAAAATTATATTAATTCTAAACTAATAAAGAATCCAATACCAAACAAGGAAAAATTTTATACAAATACAATAGGAGGAAAAATAGAAATAACATATCATGCGTTAATAAATCTTTTTGGACCAAGTACAAAAAAATTAAAATTTTTTATATTAACAGAACTTATGACATTCGATGGAATCATAGCGAATGATAGCTTGAAGGATCTCAAGGCAGTTATCCATACAAATGGAAACTATATTAATTTGGACAATATCAATAATATACCATTGAAACAACATATCTCAGAGAGTGTCAATAATATCGACATAAGAACGAATCATTTAAATAACGAACAAAAAGAAAAGCTCAAACTTTTAGTTGGAAGACACTTGAACCTATTCTCCGAACCTAATGAGAGGCTAACTTATACAACCGTGGTGAAAGGTGAAATCAGAACAATTACAGATGAACCGGTATTCACCAAGTTTTACCCATATCCAATGTGCTTAAAGGACGAAATAGAAAGGCAAATAAAAGAACTTTTACATGATGGTATAATCAGACCATCCAGATCTCCTTATTCTTCAGTTTGGATTGTACAGAAAAAGGAGAATGTATCTGGAAAAAGGAAGTTTAGAATGGTTATAGATTATAGGAAACTTAATACCATTACAATTGCAGATAAATATCCAATACCAGAGGTAAATGAAGTATTGGCCAATTTAGGACAGAATAATATTTTTTCGGTTATAGATTTAAAAAGCGGATTTCATCAAATACCATTAAAAGAATCTGACATTGAGAAAACTGCCTTCTCAGTAAATAATGGAAAATATGAATTTACTAGATTACCTTTTCAACTTAAAAATGCTCCTGCGATATTTCAAAGAACTTTGGATGACATCTTAAGAGATTACATAGGAAAAATATGTTATGTCTATATAGATGATGTAATCATATTTGGGAGAAATGAAAGGCATCACTTTGAGAATTTAGAAAGAATATTTAAGACATTGGAAATAGCTTATATGAAAATTCAACTAGATAATTGTGAATTTTTGAAAGGCGAAGTAGAATTTCTCGGGTTTGTTGTCTCTTCAAAAGGTATTAAAACTAATACGAAAAAGGAACAAGCAGTTTACAATATACCAATACCGAAAACATTAAAGGATTTACGATAATTTTTAGGAATGTTGGGTTATTATAGAAGATTTATTTGTGATTATGCAAAAATTACAAAACTCCTGACAACCCTTTTAAGAGGGGAAGATGGACGTATATCCAAAAATAAATCAAGGAAGGTTCTGATAAATTTAAACGAAGAAGCTATTGAAGCCTTAGAAAGAATAAAGAATTGCTTAATATCTGAAGAGATATTATTATCACATCCTGACTTTACAAAAACAGAATAAGTACAACTCTCACAAAAACAGAATAAGTGTATGCCACCAATGAAAAAGAGATGTTGGCAATTGTATGGGCTCTTACATATTTACGTAATATTCTTTATGGATCAAGAAAAGTAATAATTTATACAGACCACCAACCATTAACTTTTGCTCTTAGTGCAGTAGTAGCAGACGCATTATCAAGATTAATTCCTGAAACTGAGGTCCACAACACAATTACTAGTCATCATGATAATACAGGTAACACGATTTTTAGTAATAATTTGTTACAGTCCGTTGAAACACCTATTAATGTATTTAGAAATCAAATTATATTCGCAGTTAATGAAAGTGCAGATTATCAATTTTCAACTTCATTTAAAACATATAATAGACATAAATTTATAAAAAAAGATTTTACAGAAATAGATTTAATCAACATATTAAAAAAATATCTAAATCTATAATATAAAAATATCTAAATATCTAAATAATATTTTTATAAATGGATTAATGGTTAACGAACAAATTAAACAAAAAGTTGGAAAGGTTTGCAGTGAACATTTTGAAAGATACAAAATGAGGTTTACGGAAATATTAGTTCAAGATATTTTAGATCAGAATAAACAGGATAAAATAATAGCACAAGTGCATCGTAGAGCTCATAGGAATGCAAAGGAAAATAAACAACAGACACTAGAACTCTATTATTTCCCAAAAATGACAAGGAAGTTAAAATAATTCGTAAGCAGGTGTTCAACATGCAAAGAAAATAAAAATGACAGACATCCAAATCATCAGATGATTGAAAGTACTCCAATCCCCAATTATACTGGGCATACAGTTCATATTGATATATTTTAAACTGTATCTAAACTGGCTTTGACGGCTTTGGATAAATTAACGAAATTTGCCCAGGCTAGTATTATCAAAAGTAGATCAATTGAGGATGTAAGACTAGCGTTAAGAGATATACTTTTCTACTATGGTAAACCAGAATTGGTTATCATTGATAATGAGAAGTCATTAAATTCTGCTTCTATTAAAAGTATGATGGAAAACGAATTGAATATTAAAATTTTTACAACACCACCTTATAAAAGCGAAGTGAATGGGCAAGTCGAAAGATTTCATTCAACATTGGCAGAAATAATGCGCTGTCTTAAGGCAGATGGAGTAAATCGTAATTTTGAGGATCTATTGATAAGAGCAGTCAATGAGTATAATTTTACTTTTCATTCTACAACAAGAAGAAGACCTATTGAATTATTTTTTGGCAGAACTACAAATATGACTCCGGAAGAATTTGAAAAAACCAGATATAATAATATAGAAAAATTAAAAGCTAAACAGGCTAAAGATTTGGAATTTCATAACAAAGGAAGAAAACAGATAGATAAAACAGTATAAAGTAGGGCAAGTGGTATACGTAAAATTTAATAAAAGGTTAGGATCTAAACTTACACATAGATATGTTAAAGAAATAGTTAAGGAAAATAGGAATACATCCATTTTAACAAAAACAATAAAGTAGTTCATAAATCTAATATTCGTAATTAATATTTTAGGTACTTAATTTCGGCATGTATGGAAAAAGTTGAAATATTGGATTACACAAATTCACAGATAGTCACTATTAATATTGGATGTGCGAAAATAGAAGAAGGTAAATTCCAATTAATCCATATAATCGAAATAGAAAAATTACAGGAAACATTAGATGACATAAAATTTATTATAACTAACAATGTTGACGCATCACATCCTTTATACAATTATCTTGATCATGAAAGTCAACAAATTCAGGAATTGTTAGATGAATTCGTAATAAAACGAAAAAAACGGTCAATCAACTTTCTTGGAACCGCTTGGAAGTGGATTGCTGGAACGCCAGATCATTCTGACTTTGTCATGATTAGGAAGAAAACAAACGGGTTGTTAGAAAATGATAATGAACAAATAATTATAAATAAAATTCATACTGATAGAATAAACGAAATAACTAACATTACTAATAAAATTTTAGAAAAATTGAAAAATAAAAGCATAATTGATAATGAATCGATTCTTCAGATTCAATATAAATTAAAATTAATTAAAGAAGAGGTAAAGTTGGTATAATAAATTCACTTTTACTGTCTACATTTGAAATTAAATCTGTTACTGATTTATTAGATAAAGAGAATATGCCGTATTCTACATCATAGGAAGCATTAAATTTTTCTAATATTAAAATTATCTCAAACGGCTCTTGCTTATTCTATATTGTTGAAATACCTATAACTAAATCTACAAATTTTAATGCAATTTTAATTAAACCTGTAAAAAAAAATAAAATTGTAACACAAATTAATTTTAATAAAATTTTAATGAATCAAGAAAAAATTTATGGAATATTAAATGAATGTAAAATTGTTAATTCAATAACTATATGTAATAAGAATAATATTGTAGATTTAATAAATACAAATTGTATAATTAATTTAATGAAGGGGGAAAATTCAATGTGCAATGTTACTAACAATCAACACATTCCGGCAAGTAGTAAGGATATGGCGGAGCCGCATGGATGAGCTTTTTTAAAGCTTTTTCCATGGCGGAGCCGCATGGAGGAGCTTTTTTATCGCTAAAATACACAATAAAAAAAAAAAAAAAATTATTAAAATATTTATATGAAAAGTTTAAGAATTTTGAAATGAAAAAAAAAATGTTTTAAATAATAAACTCAGTACCAAGCTTGATTTAAAGTTTATATTAAAAATTAAAATAATGGTTTTAAAAAAAAAAAAAAAGAAAGCTTAATGATAATTATTTTAATTATAATTAAGAAAGGAAAAACACATATCTATATAAATATTATAAATAAACACATTGCTTTTATAAATAAAAATGTATACTAAAAATCAATTGATTTGATGACTTAAATTTAGCTAAAACTAAATTTTAAGTAAATGTATACTAAATTTTATACTGTGTTCTCAAGTGCGGCTTACACTGTGTTCTCAATCGCTTTCAAATCAAAAATATTTTCGAAGCACATATTATTACATATTTTGAAGTATTTACCTATGTATATGTACGCAATGGTCTACATAAAAAACAATAGTCTTTTATAAAAAAAAAAAAACATTTATGTATTACGTATACGTATTCTTATTGGTGAGTTTAGTAAATTTAGATAAAATGTTTTATTTTGGTAATAATTCTGTTAAAAATTCTGTTATATCTTTGTATGAAAATTTAATTTTGAAATTAAGCTAAAATCATGTATTGTCATTGGGATCTGATCTAATGAAGAAAATTTCAAGTCTCTAGCTCAACGGGAAGTGTGTTTAAAATAGCTTCTAAGATTCCATCCTTTACCCAACCAAGTTAATAAAAAGCTGTTAATAAAAATAAAAGACATTTATTTTTTATATTTAAATTTTTTATTAAATTTTTATTAAAGTATATCTAGTTTTTTATTTTAAATCCAAGTTGAAGATTTTTTACGATAATCAGATGTGAAAATTGTAGAAATAGTGAGATCACCTATTCCTTTCCTATACGCCTTTGAAATCTACTTCTATCATGTGCGTATTCTTCTTCAATGACCTTTTGGAGCAGTTTTGTAAGCATAGCACCACATGTACATAATGTGTATTTCTATGTGCTATTTCTATGTGCTATGTTGTGTATTGAATTGTGCTTTTTTAATTTTATTATTTAAATTCATGTTTACAGTTGTGTAAAAAATGAAATGTCTTAAATTAGCATTTTTGTACATAGAATAGTTTTTTACGTAACATATGCAACAAAGTGATTTTTATACCCGTATATGTTCAAGGGACCACTAAACTTGCCGACATAATATGTTCAAGGGAATACTATGTATTTTATACCCAGCATAATATGTTCAAGGAAATACTAAACCACCCATTACGTTTGTGACACCTTAAATTAGTCGAATTATAAGTCGATTAAGCCCTGTGTTAACTAGTATAATATTAATCCTAGTAGAATCGATCTCAATTTTCAACTTTTATTTTTATCACCTTATTGATTCTACCTATTTTTTAATAATTTTTAAATAATAACAGATAACAAAAATAATAAATAATAAAAACAACACAAAATTATTTTAAATTTAACTTATCATTCTTTTATTATTTTTAAAAAATTATTAATTATATTTTGGATGCATTTCGAACATAGCCCATCTTCATCACTGCAGGATTGCTATTTTATATATATATATAATATGTAATATTATATTAGAAAACCCATTAAATCATATTATGTCATAAATCAATTAATTCTAAACATTTGTCAAATTAAATGATAAATTGAACGAAATTAAAACAAAATTACAAAAAACAGAAAAAAAAAAATTAAATAAAAATAATGAAATATTAAAAAGTCCAAAAAAGAACAAATTCAAGTAAATTCTAAACATTCGTCAAATAAAATAGAAAAAAAAAAATTTTAAATAAAATAATAAATTGAACGAAATCAAAAGGAATTACAAAAACAAAAAAATATAAAAAAATAAAAAATAATAACAAAATCAGAAAACAAAAATATAAACAAAAAGCAAATTATAAAGTCAATTTAGAAATTTTAAAAAGAAGGAACAACAACAAAAAATTAAAATAAATAATAAACGATTAAAGTCATGAAAATAAAAATTAAATAGAACAAAAAATTAAAATAAATAATAAACGATCACAGTCATGAAAATTGAAATTGTAATAATTTACAAAATAAATAAATAAAACACTAAAAGATATTCAACACCTTTGTTTTTTGAGTTTCTTTCATTGTCTGATTTTTTATTTTCCAATTTTTATTAACATTTTTAATATAATTTTGAATATTATAAATTACTCATCAAATTGTAATTACAATATTCATATATTGCAATCGCTGACCTAAATTTAATAACATAATTATGAATATTATAATTAAGATTGATCATATTACAATTACAATATTAGTAGATTTCAATCGTTCAATATTTTTGAGTTCAATGTATTAGAGTTCAATGTATTACAGTACATTTTAGTAAAAATTAATATGGTAATACATTGTACGTAAGCATTAAAAATAAGTTAAACGAGAAAGAATACACTTGCCTTTGTCAACTCTTGGATACCCGTACGAACCGTTAGTATGTTCACAGTCTGTCACTCTGCTTACAATATTATTTTTTTAATATTTTAGTATTTTAAAATAATTTGGGTGAATTTTATAATTTGCAGAACTATTGGTTGTACATTTATTCAAACTATATGTTTATACATTCTTCAAAAGCAGATTCTAACCTTCCACATAACGATTATCAATCCAAAACTTTTTCAAATATTCTATAGTACCATTTAATACTAAGCGGTAAATGTATATTAAATAACAAAATATGTAGTAAATATAATTTTAAATATTATGTATATTATATTAATGCGTATATAGTATATTTACATTGTTATAAGTATATCGCCATAAATTGCAATATTTCTTTAAAAATATTTCCATTCATAGAATAATTTCTTATAAGTACAATAAAATACATATATGTAATACGGTGCTATATAATATACATCTATACTCTTGTCATTCATTTATCAGTGACATATACGATATGTAAATAAACATGATATTATATAAGTATGTATGTATATCAATATCATATAAATAAAAATTCTTCAAGCTACGTTATGTTTTTTATTTATTTACATTCTTTTGTACTACGCATTATATCCTCAACAATTTCAAATTATCGAGAAAAGGAGACTCTAATTAAATTCAGTTAAATGAAAAAAAAATAATAAAAATTGAAAAACATAAAATTTAAATTGTTAGAGTTTTTCCGTTAATAAGTATCCGCATCTGTACGGAGAAAAGGAGACTCTAGTTAATTTCATTTAATTAGAAAAATAATAATAATAAATTATCCTAGAGCTTTCGGAGAAAGGTAAGACTGTAATAAAACGAAAAAAATTCTAATAAAAGCAGAAGATATCTAAAAAAAAAAAAAAAAAATTGACCTTGGAAAAAAAAGAAAGGAAAGAGCGCTATAAAAATAAAATTTAATTAAAATCTCAATCTTTTCACTGATAATTATTAATTTTTCAAATATTACTAAATAACTAATAATTAACAATATTAATTAAAAGAAAAAATATATAAATTTTTTTTTATATAAAAAATATAAAAATTCAAAAGGAAAATTCAGTTTTGATTAATTATAAATAAAAATTATTTTTAAAAAAATATATAAATTTTTCGTAATTAAATTAAATTATATTTATAAAAAGTATATTAAAATTAAGATTAGAATAAGAAACTCTCAAGTTATTGCAGAATTTTGATAAAAAATTATTATAATTATTTTTGATTCATTAATAAAGGTAAGAAATAAATTAAATTAAAAAGAAAAAAACCAAAATAAAGTATATTATATTAAATTATTAATAGAATATAAAATATTTATTACAATCAATTTAAAAATAAATTCTGAAAGAAAAATTTTTTACATCTCTCTGAAGAATAAGCAAGTTGTATTTTTTCAAAAAAAAGAAAAAAAATTTTTACATTTGGCACTTTTTTCCTTTGATAGATTTGTTTTTGAGTATCATTTGTCTTAAAATTGAATTTTTTTCTTTCCCCTTCTCTTATTTGAAGTAATTTTTGTGAATTTTTCTTTTTTCCTCTCAAAATGTCGCAACAACCAACCCCACCTGTACCCTCTGTACAAACATAGTTCAAATATTATTACAAACATAGTTCATATAGAAACACAAAGGGCTATGACAGAACGAGTATCGACTGAAACACCAGAAATTGAAGAGATGGACCAAGAAATCGACTTTCAAATGGATCAATCCCTTTCTGGTATGGATGTACTACAGATCTAAAACACGCGTTACAAATATGCATAAAATTGAAGAATATAGATAATCAGGATAAGAGTTAACCGCAAGTATCGTAATAAGAGTTTTCACTCTATTTACAATAATAGTCAAAGTGGAAATTATAACAACAATAGTAAATATAAAAATCGCTTTAATAGAAATTTGCAGCAATCACAACCACCCAAGATGGAACTGGAATCAACAAGACATCTGCAATATAAAAAAAGCTATAACAACTGCAGTAATAATTATAACAGCAGCTACCAGAAACCATTTATAAGGAATATGCATTATAAAAATTTATCACCATCAAACACTCATTTGGCGAATAAAATGCAACAAATACAATATTCGGAACCTCTCAAAGGTTATGAAGCAAAGGATAAAGAAGAATGTTGTACTAAATCTACACATACTAGTAATAATGAAGAAGGAAAAAACAACAATGATACTCCTTTTTTAGATTAAATTTTTCCTCCTCGCTTTCCTTATATTGAGCATACGGCGGGGAATGGTGAAAGATTCAAATTTTTAATAGATACGGGCTCAAACAAAAATTATATTAATTCTAAACTAATAAAGAATCCAATACCAAACAAGGAAAAATTTTATACAAATACAATAGGAGGAAAAATAGAAATAACATATCATGCGTTAATAAATCTTTTTGGACCAAGTACAAAAAAATTAAAATTTTTTATATTAACAGAACTTATGACATTCGATGGAATCATAGCGAATGATAGCTTGAAGGATCTCAAGGCAGTTATCCATACAAATGGAAACTATATTAATTTGGACAATATCAATAATATACCATTGAAACAACATATCTCAGAGAGTGTCAATAATATCGACATAAGAACGAATCATTTAAATAACGAACAAAAAGAAAAGCTCAAACTTTTAGTTGGAAGACACTTGAACCTATTCTCCGAACCTAATGAGAGGCTAACTTATACAACCGTGGTGAAAGGTGAAATCAGAACAATTACAGATGAACCGGTATTCACCAAGTTTTACCCATATCCAATGTGCTTAAAGGACGAAATAGAAAGGCAAATAAAAGAACTTTTACATGATGGTATAATCAGACCATCCAGATCTCCTTATTCTTCAGTTTGGATTGTACAGAAAAAGGAGAATGTATCTGGAAAAAGGAAGTTTAGAATGGTTATAGATTATAGGAAACTTAATACCATTACAATTGCAGATAAATATCCAATACCAGAGGTAAATGAAGTATTGGCCAATTTAGGACAGAATAATATTTTTTCGGTTATAGATTTAAAAAGCGGATTTCATCAAATACCATTAAAAGAATCTGACATTGAGAAAACTGCCTTCTCAGTAAATAATGGAAAATATGAATTTACTAGATTACCTTTTCAACTTAAAAATGCTCCTGCGATATTTCAAAGAACTTTGGATGACATCTTAAGAGATTACATAGGAAAAATATGTTATGTCTATATAGATGATGTAATCATATTTGGGAGAAATGAAAGGCATCACTTTGAGAATTTAGAAAGAATATTTAAGACATTGGAAATAGCTTATATGAAAATTCAACTAGATAATTGTGAATTTTTGAAAGGCGAAGTAGAATTTCTCGGGTTTGTTGTCTCTTCAAAAGGTATTAAAACTAATACGAAAAAGGAACAAGCAGTTTACAATATACCAATACCGAAAACATTAAAGGATTTACGATAATTTTTAGGAATGTTGGGTTATTATAGAAGATTTATTTGTGATTATGCAAAAATTACAAAACTCCTGACAACCCTTTTAAGAGGGGAAGATGGACGTATATCCAAAAATAAATCAAGGAAGGTTCTGATAAATTTAAACGAAGAAGCTATTGAAGCCTTAGAAAGAATAAAGAATTGCTTAATATCTGAAGAGATATTATTATCACATCCTGACTTTACAAAAACAGAATAAGTACAACTCTCACAAAAACAGAATAAGTGTATGCCACCAATGAAAAAGAGATGTTGGCAATTGTATGGGCTCTTACATCTTTACGTAATATTCTTTATGGATCAAGAAAAGTAATAATTTATACAGACCACCAACCATTAACTTTTGCTCTTAGTGCAGTAGTAGCAGACGCATTATCAAGATTAATTCCTGAAACTGAGGTCCACAACACAATTACTAGTCATCATGATAATACAGGTAACACGATTTTTAGTAATAATTTGTTACAGTCCGTTGAAACACCTATTAATGTATTTAGAAATCAAATTATATTCGCAGTTAATGAAAGTGCAGATTATCAATTTTCAACTTCATTTAAAACATATAATAGACATAAATTTATAAAAAAAGATTTTACAGAAATAGATTTAATCAACATATTAAAAAAATATCTAAATCTATAATATAAAAATATCTAAATATCTAAATAATATTTTTATAAATGGATTAATGGTTAACGAACAAATTAAACAAAAAGTTGGAAAGGTTTGCAGTGAACATTTTGAAAGATACAAAATGAGGTTTACGGAAATATTAGTTCAAGATATTTTAGATCAGAATAAACAGGATAAAATAATAGCACAAGTGCATCGTAGAGCTCATAGGAATGCAAAGGAAAATAAACAACAGACACTAGAACTCTATTATTTCCCAAAAATGACAAGGAAGTTAAAATAATTCGTAAGCAGGTGTTCAACATGCAAAGAAAATAAAAATGACAGACATCCAAATCATCAGATGATTGAAAGTACTCCAATCCCCAATTATGCTGGGCATACAGTTCATATTGACATATTTTAAACTGAATCTAAACTGGCTTTGATGGCTTTGGATAAATTAACGAAATTTGCCCAGGCTAGTATTATCAAAAGTAGATCAATTGAGGATGTAAGACTAGCGTTAAGAGATATACTTTTCTACTATGGTAAACCAGAATTGGTTATCATTGATAATGAGAAGTCATTAAATTCTGCTTCTATTAAAAGTATGATGGAAAACGAATTGAATATTAAAATTTTTACAACACCACCTTATAAAAGCGAAGTGAATGGGCAAGTCGAAAGATTTCATTCAACATTGGCAGAAATAATGCGCTGTCTTAAGGCAGATGGAGTAAATCGTAATTTTGAGGATCTATTGATAAGAGCAGTCAATGAGTATAATTTTACTTTTCATTCTACAACAAGAAGAAGACCTATTGAATTATTTTTTGGCAGAACTACAAATATGACTCCGGAAGAATTTGAAAAAACCAGATATAATAATATAGAAAAATGAAAAGCTAAACAGGCTAAAGATTTGGAATTTCATAACAAAGGAAGAAAACAGATAGATAAAACAGTATAAAGTAGGGCAAGTGGTATACGTAAAATTTAATAAAAGGTTAGGATCTAAACTTACACATAGATATGTTAAAGAAATAGTTAAGGAAAATAGGAATACATCCATTTTAACAAAAACAATAAAGTAGTTCATAAATCTAATATTTGTAATTAATATTTTAGGTACTCAATTTCGGCATGTATGGAAAAAGTTGAAATATTGGATTACACAAATTCACAGATAGTCACTATTAATATTGGATGTGCGAAAATAGAAGAAGGTAAATTCCAATTAATCCATATAATCGAAATAGAAAAATTACAGGAAACATTAGATGACATAAAATTTATTATAACTAACAATGTTGACGCATCACATCCTTTATACAATTATCTTGATCATGAAAGTCAACAAATTCAGGAATTGTTAGATGAATTCGTAATAAAACGAAAAAAACGGTCAATCAACTTTCTTGGAACCGCTTGGAAGTGGATTGCTGGAACGCCAGATCATTCTGACTTTGTCATGATTAAGAAGAAAACAAACGGGTTGTTAGAAAATGATAATGAACAAATAATTATAAATAAAATTCATACTGATAGAATAAACGAAAAACTAACATTACTAATAAAATTTTAGAAAAATTGAAAAATAAAAGCATAATTGATAATGAATCGATTCTTCAGATTCAATATAAATTAAAATTAATTAAAGAAGAGGTAAAGTTGGTATAATAAATTCACTTTTACTGTCTAAATTTGAAATTAAATCTGTTACTGATTTATTAGATAAAGAGAATATGCCGTATTCTACATCATAGGAAGCATTAAATTTTTCTAATATTAAAATTATCTCAAACGGCTCTTGCTTATTCTATATTGTTGAAATACCTATAACTAAATCTACAAATTTTAATGCAATTTTAATTAAACCTGTAAAAAAAAATAAAATTGTAACACAAATTAATTTTAATAAAATTTTAATGAATCAAGAAAAAATTTATGGAATATTAAATGAATGTAAAATTGTTAATTCAATAACTATATGTAACAAGAATAATATTGTAGATTTAATAAATACAAATTGTATAATTAATTTAATGAAGGGGGAAAATTCAATGTGCAATGTTACTAACAATCAACACATTCCGGCAAGTAGTAAGGATATGGCGGAGCCGCATGGAGGAGCTTTTTTATCGCTAAAATACACAATAAAAAAAAAAAAAAATTGTCTTAACTAACAAACTTAGTATTAAAATATTTATATGAAAAGTTTAAGAATTTTGAAATGAAAAAAAAAATGTTTTAAATAATAAACTCAGTACCAAGCATGATTTAAAGTTTATATTAAAAATTAAAATAATGCTTTTAAAAAAAAAAAAAGAAAGCTTAATGATAATTATTTTAATTATAATTAAGAAAGGAAAAACACATATCTATATAAATATTATAAATAAACACATTGCTTTTATAAATAAAAATGTATACTAAAAATCAATTGATTTGATGACTTAAATTTAGCTAAAACTAAATTTTAAGTAAATGTATACTAAATTTTATACTGTGTTCTCAAGTGCGGCTTACACTGTGTTCTCAATCGCTTTCAAATCAAAAATATTTTCGAAGCACATATTATTACATATTTTGAAGTATTTACCTATGTATATGTACGCAATGGTCTACATAAAAAACAATAGTCTTTTATAAAAAAAAAAAAACATTTATGTATTACGTATACGTATTCTTATTGGTGAGTTTAGTAAATTTAGATAAAATGTTTTATTTTGGTAATAATTCTGTTAAAAATTCTGTTATATCTTTGTATGAAAATTTAATTTTGAAATTAAGCTAAAATCATGTATTGTCATTGGGATCTGATCTAATGAAGAAAATTTCAAGTCTCTAGCTCAACGGGAAGTGTGTTTAAAATAGCTTCTAAGATTCCATCCTTTACCCAACCAAGTTAATAAAAAGCTGTTAATAAAAATAAAAGACATTTATTTTTTATATTTAAATTTTTTATTAAATTTTTATTAAAGTATATCTAGTTTTTTATTTTAAATCCAAGTTGAAGATTTTTTACGATAATCAGATGTGAAAATTGTAGAAATAGTGAGATCACCTATTCCTTTCCTATACGCCTTTGAAATCTACTTCTATCATGTGCGTATTCTTCTTCAATGACCTTTTGGAGCAGTTTTGTAAGCATAGCACCACATGTACATAATGTGTATTTCTATGTGCTATTTCTATGTGCTATGTTGTGTATTGAATTGTGCTTTTTTAATTTTATTATTTAAATTCTGTTACAGTTGTGTAAAAAATGAAATGTCTTAAATTAGCATTTTTGTACATAGAATAGTTTTTTACGTAACATATGCAACAAAGTGATTTTTATACCCGTATATGTTCAAGGGACCACTAAACTTGCCGACATAATATGTTCAAGGGAATACTATATATTTTATACCCAGCATAATATGTTCAAGGAAATACTAAACCACCCATTACGTTTGTGACACCTTAAATTAGTCGAATTATAAGTCGATTAAGCCCTGTGTTAACTAGTATAATATTAATCCTAGTAGAATCGATCTCAATTTTCAACTTTTATTTTTATCACCTTATTGATTCTACCTATTTTTTAATAATTTTTAAATAATAACAGATAACAAAAATAATAAATAATAAAAACAACACAAAATTATTTTAAATTTAACTTATCATTCTTTTATTATTTTTAAAAAATTATTAATTATATTTTGGATGCATTTCGAACATAGCCCATCTTCAGCACTGCAGGATTGCTATTTTATATATATATATATAATATGTAATATTATATTAGAAAACCCATTAAATCATATTATGTCATAAATCAATTAATTCTAAACATTTGTCAAATTAAATGATAAATTGAACGAAATTAAAACAAAATTACAAAAAACAGAAAAAAAAAATTAAATAAAAATAATGAAATATTAAAAAGTCCAAAAAAGAACAAATTCAAGTAAATTCTAAACATTCGTCAAATAAAATAAAAAAAAAAAAAATTTTAAATAAAATAATAAATTGAACGAAATCAAAAGGAATTACAAAAACAAAAAAATATAAAAAAATAAAAAATAATAACAAAATCAGAAAACAAAAATATAAACAAAAAGCAAATTATAAAGTCAATTTAGAAATTTTAAAAAGAAGGAACAACAACAAAAAATTAAAATAAATAATAAACGATTAAAGTCATGAAAATAAAAATTAAATAGAACAAAAAATTAAAATAAATAATAAACGATCAAAGTCATGAAAATTGAAATTGTAATAATTTACAAAATAAATAAATAAAACACTAAAAGATATTCAACACCTTTGTTTTTTGAGTTTCTTTCATTGTCTGATTTTTTATTTTCCAATTTTTATTAACATTTTTAATATAATTTTGAATATTATAAATTACTCATCAAATTGTAATTACAATATTCATATATTGCAATCGCTGACCTAAATTTAATAACATAATTATGAATATTATAATTAAGATTGATCATATTACAATTACAAAATTAGTAGATTTCAATCGTTCAATATTTTTGAGTTCAATGTATTAGAGTTCAATGTATTACAGTACATTTTAGTAAAAATTAATATGGTAATACATTGTACGTAAGCATTAAAAATAAGTTAAACGAGAAAGAATACACTTGCCTTTGTCAACTCTTGGATACCCGTACGAACCGTTAGTATGTTTACAGTCTGTCACTCTGCTTACAATATTATTTTTTTAATATTTTAGTATTTTAAAATAATTTGGGTGAATTTTATAATTTGCAGAACTATTGGTTGTACATTTATTCAAACTATATGTTTATACATCCTTCAAAAGCAGATTCTAACCTTCCACATAACGATTATCAATCCAAAACTTTTTCAAATATTCTATAGTACCATTTAATACTAAGCGGTAAATGTATATTAAATAACAAAATATGTAGTAAATATAATTTTAAATATTATGTATATTATATTAATGCGTATATAGTATATTTACATTGTTATAAGTATATCGCCATAAATTGCAATATTTCTTTAAAAATATTTCCATTCATAGAATAATTTCTTATAAGTACAATAAAATACATATATGTAATACGGTGCTATATAATATACATCTATACTCTTGTCATTCATTTATCAGTGACATATACGATATGTAAATAAACATGATATTATATAAGTATGTATGTATATCAATATCATATAAATAAAAATTCTTCAAGCTACGTTATGTTTTTTATTTATTTACATTCTTTTGTACTACGCATTATATCCTCAACAATTTCAAATTATCGAGAAAAGGAGACTCTAATTAAATTCAGTTAAATGAAAAAAAAATAATAAAAATTGAAAAACATAAAATTTAAATTGTTAGAGTTTTTCCGTTAATAAGTATCCGCATCTGTACGGAGAAAAGGAGACTCTAGTTAATTTCATTTAATTAGAAAAATAATAATAATAAATTATCCTAGAGCTTACGGAGAAAGGTAAGACTGTAATAAAACGAAAAAAATTCTAATAAAAGCAGAAGATATCTACAAAAAAAAAAAAAAAATTGACCTTGGAAAAAAAAGAAAGGAAAGAGCGCTATAAAAATAAAATTTAATTAAAATCTCAATCTTTTCACTGATAATTATTAATTTTTCAAATATTACTAAATAACTAACAATTAACAATATTAATTAAAAGAAAAAATATATAAATTTTTTTTTTATATAAAAAATATAAAAATTCAAAAAGAAAATTCAGTTTTGATTAATTATAAATAAAAATTATTTTTAAAAAAATATATAAATTTTTCGTAATTAAATTAAATTATATTTATAAAAAGTATATTAAAATTAAGATTAGAATAAGAAACTCTCAAGTTATTGCAGAATTTTGATAAAAAATTATTATAATTATTTTTGATTCATTAATAAAGGTAAGAAATAAATTAAATTAAAAAGAAAAAAACCAAAATAAAATATATTATATTAAATTATTAATAGAATATAAAATATTTATTACAATCAATTTAAAAATAAATTCTGAAAGGAAAATTTTTTACATCTCTCTGAAGAATAAGCAAGTTGTATTTTTTCAAAAAAAAAAAAAAAAATTTTTTACATTTGGCACTTTTTTCCTTTGATAGATTTGTTTTTGAGTATCATTTGTCTTAAAATTGAATTTTTTTCTTTCCCCTTCTCTTATTTGAAGTAATTTTTGTGAATTTTTCTTTTTTTCCTCTCAAAATGTCGCAACAACCAACCCCACCTGTACCCTCTGTACAAACATAGTTCAAATATTATTACAAACATAGTTCAAATAGAAACACAAAGGGCTATAACAGAACGAGTATCGACTGAAACACCAGAAATTGAAGAGATGGACCAAGAAATCGACTTTCAAATGGATCAATCCCTTTCTGGTATGGATGTACTACAGATCTAAAACACGCGTTACAAATATGCATAAAATTGAAGAATATAGATAATCAGGATAAGAGTTAACCGCAAGTATCGTAATAAGAGTTTTCACTCTATTTACAATAATAGTCAAAGTGGAAATTATAACAACAATAGTAAATATAAAAATCGCTTTAATAGAAATTTGCAGCAATCACAACCACCCAAAATGGAACTGGAATCAACAAGACATCTGCAATATAAAAAAAGCTATAACAACTGCAGTAATAATTATAACAGCAGCTACCAGAAACCATTTATAAGGAATATGCATTATAAAAATTTATCACCATCAAACACTCATTTGGCGAATAAAATGCAACAAATACAATATTCGGAACCTCTCAAAGGATATGAAGCAAAGGATAAAGAAGAATGTTGTACTAAATCTACACATACTAGTAATAATGAAGAAGGAAAAAACAACAATGATACTCCTTTTTTAGATTAAATTTTTTCTCCTCGCTTTCCTTATATTGAGCATACGGCGGGGAATGGTGAAAGATTGAAATTTTTAATAGATACGGGCTCAAACAAAAATTATATTAATTCTAAACTAATAAAGAATCCAATACCAAACAAGGAAAAATTTTATACAAATACAATAAGAGGAAAAATAGAAATAACATATCATGCGTTAATAAATCTTTTTGGACCAAGTACAAAAAAATTAAAATTTTTTATATTAACAGAACTTATGACATTCGATGGAATCATAGCGAATGATAGCTTGAAGGATCTCAAGGCAGTTATCCATACAAATGGAAACTATATTAATTTGGACAATATCAATAATATACCATTGAAACAACATATCTCAGAGAGTGTCAATAATATCGACATAAGAACGAATCATTTAAATAACGAACAAAAAGAAAAGCTCAAACTTTTAGTTGGAAGACACTTGAATCTATTCTCCGAACCTAATGAGAGGCTAACTTATACAACCGTGGTGAAAGGTGAAATCAGAACAATTACAGATGAACCGGTATTCACCAAGTTTTACCCATATCCAATGTGCTTAAAGGACGAAATAGAAAGGCAAATAAAAGAACTTTTACATGATGGTATAATCAGACCATCCAGATCTCCTTATTCTTCAGTTTGGATTGTACAGAAAAAGGAGAATGTATCTGGAAAAAGGAAGTTTAGAATGGTTATAGATTATAGGAAACTTAATACCATTACAATTGCAGATAAATATCCAATACCAGAAGTAAATGAAGTATTGGCCAATTTAGGACAGAAAAATATTTTTTCGGTTATAGATTTAAAAAGCGGATTTCATCAAATACCATTAGAAGAATCTGACATTGAGAAAACTGCCTTCTCAGTAAATAATGGAAAATATGAATTTACTAGATTACCTTTTGAACTTAAAAATGCTCCTGCGATATTTCAAAGAACTTTGGATGACATCTTAAGAGATTACATAGGAAAAATATGTTATGTCTATATAGATGATGTAATCATATTTGGAAGAAATGAAAGGCACCACTTTGAGAATTTAGAAAGAATATTTAAGACATTGGAAATAGCTTATATGAAAATTCAACTAGATAATTGTGAATTTTTGAAAGGCGAAGTAGAATTTCTCGGGTTTGTTGTCTCTTCAAAAGGTATTAAAACTAATACGAAAAAGGAACAAGCAGTTTACAATATACCAATACCGAAAACATTAAAGGATTTACGATAATTTTTAGGAATGTCGGGTTATTATAGAAGATTTATTTGTGATTATGCAAAAATTACAAAACTCTTGACAACCCTTTTAAGAGGGGAAGATGGACGTATATCCAAAAATAAATCAAGGAAGGTTCTGATAAATTTAAACGAAGAAGCTATTGAAGCCTTAGAAAGAATAAAGAATTGCTTAATATCTGAAGAGATATTATTATCACATCCTGACTTTTCAAAAGCATTCGAATTGACAACCGACGCATCAAATTATGCAATTGGAGGAGTATTATCACAAGACAGAAGACCAATAATGTTCTTATAACGAACTCTCACAAAAACAGAATGCCACCAATGAAAAAGAGATGTTGGCAATTGTATGGGCTCTTACATATTTACGTAATATTCTTTATGGATCAAGAAAAGTAATAATTTATACAGACCACCAACCATTAACTTTTGCTCTTAGTGCAGTAGTAGCAGACGCATTATCAAGATTAATTCCTGAAACTGAGGTCCACAACACAATTACTAGTCATCATGATAATACAGGTAACACGATTTTTAGTAATAATTTGTTACAGTCCGTTGAAACACCTATCAATGTATTTAGAAATCAAATTATATTCGCAGTTAATGAAAGTGCAGATTATCAATTTTCAACTTCATTTAAAACATATAATAGACATAAATTTATAAAAAAAGATTTTACAGAAATAGATTTAATCAACATATTAAAAAAATATCTAAATCTATAATATAAAAATATCTAAATATCTAAATAATATTTTTATAAATGGATTAATGGTTAACGAACAAATTAAACAAAAAGTTGGAAAGGTTTGCAGTGAACATTTTGAAAGATACAAAATGAGGTTTACGGAAATATTAGTTCAAGATATTTTAGATGAGAATAAACAGGATAAAATAATAGCACAAGTGCATCGTAGAGCTCATAGGAATGCAAAGGAAAATAAACAACAGACACTAGAACTCTATTATTTCCCAAAAATGACAAGGAAGTTAAAATAATTCGTAAGCAGGTGTTCAACATGCAAAGAAAATAAAAATGACAGACATCCAAATCATCAGATGATTGAAAGTACTCCAATCCCCAATTATACTGGGCATACAGTTCATATTGATATATTTTAAACTGTATCTAAACTGGCTTTGACGGCTTTGGATAAATTAACGAAATTTGCCCAGGCTAGTATTATCAAAAGTAGATCAATTGAGGATGTAAGACTAGCGTTAAGAGATATACTTTTCTACTATGGTAAACCAGAATTGGTTATCATTGATAATGAGAAGTCATTAAATTCTGCTTCTATTAAAAGTATGATGGAAAACGAATTGAATATTAAAATTTTTACAACACCACCTTATAAAAGCGAAGTGAATGGGCAAGTCGAAAGATTTCATTCAACATTGGCAGAAATAATGCGCTGTCTTAAGGCAGATGGAGTAAATCGTAATTTTAAGTATCTATTGATAAGAGCAGTCAATGAGTATAATTTTACTTTTCATTCTACAACAAGAAGAAGACCTATTGAATTATTTTTTGGCAGAACTACAAATATGACTCCGGAAGAATTTGAAAAAACCAGATATAATAATATAGAAAAATTAAAAGCTAAACAGGCTAAAGATTTGGAATTTCATAACAAAGGAAGAAAACAGATAGATAAAACAGTATAAAGTAGGGCAAGTGGTATACGTAAAATTTAATAAAAGGTTAGGATCTAAACTTACACATAGATATGTTAAAGAAATAGTTAAGGAAAATAGGAATACATCCATTTTAACAAAAACAATAAAGTAGTTCATAAATCTAATATTCGTAATTAATATTTTAGGTACTTAATTTCGGCATGTATGGGAAAAGTTGAAATATTGGATTACACAAATTCACAGATAGTCACTATTAATATTGGATGTGCGAAAATAGAAGAAGGTAAATTCCAATTAATCCATATAATCGAAATAGAAAAATTACAGGAAACATTAGATGACATAAAATTTATTATAACTAACAATGTTGACGCATCACATCCTTTATACAATTATCTTGATCATGAAAGTCAACAAATTCAGGTGTTAGATGAATTCGTAATAAAACGAAAAAAACGGTCAATCAACTTTCTTGGAACCGCTTGGAAGTGGATTGTTGGAACGCCAGATCATTCTGACTTTGTCATGATTAAGAAGAAAACAAACGGGTTGTTAGAAAATGATAATGAACAAATAATTATAAATAAAATTCATACTGATAGAATAAACGAAATAACTAACATTACTAATAAAATTTTAGAAAAATTGAAAAATAAAAGCATAATTGATAATGAATCGATTCTTCAGATTCAATATAAATTAAAATTAATTAAAGAAGAGGTAAAGTTGGTATAATAAATTCACTTTTACTGTCTAAATTTGAAATTAAATCTGTTACTGATTTATTAGATAAAGAGAATATGCCGTATTCTACATCATAGGAAGCATTAAATTTTTCTAATATTAAAATTATCTCAAACGGCTCTTGCTTATTCTATATTGTTGAAATACCTATAACTAAATCTACAAATTTTAATGCAATTTTAATAAAACCTGTAAAAAAAAATAAAATTGTAACACAAATTAATTTTAATAAAATTTTAATGAATCAAGAAAAAATTTATGGAATATTAAATGAATGTAAAATTGTTATTCAATAACTATATGTAATAAGAATAATATTGTAGATTTAATAAATACAAATTGTATAATTAATTTAATGAAGGGGGAAAATTCAATGTGCAATGTTACTAACAATCAACACATTCCGGAAAGTAGTAAGGATATGGCGGAGCCGCATAGAAGAGCTTTTTTAAAGCTTTTTCTATGGCGGAGCCGCATGGAGGAGCTTTTTATCGCTAAAATACACAATAAAAAAAAAAAAAATTGTCTTAACTAACAAACTTAGTATTAAAATATTTATATGAAAAGTTTAAGAATTTTGAAATGAAAAAAAAAATGTTTTAAATAATAAACTCAGTACCAAGCTTGATTTAAAGTTTATATTAAAAATTAAAATAATGGTTTTAAAAAAAAAAAAAGAAAGCTTAATGAAATTAATTTTAAACTTATTTCAGAGTTTATTTTTAAAAATAAAAAAAGTGAAACTTTTGGTTTGTGTTTATACTATATTGTTGGAAAATTATAATTATTTGATAAAAAGCCTTTTCAACGGTTATGCTGCCTGAAGGAGCTTAAAAATTATATATTGATTATAAATTCTATTGTTTTAATTAAACAATTTTTAATTTTTTTAGAAAGCTTTATATTGAATTTAGGTTTTACAATGATTTGACTAGAACAATTCAATGAATTGTTTTTGTGGTTTTTTTGTTTTCTTTATAATAATAAACCTGAATAAATTAATGAATTAATGTGCGATTGAATCACAAAAGAAATAAACAGAAATTTGTGTATGTGTGTGTGCACATGTAGATTTGTATCATTATAAATTATGAAATATTGTGGTGGTAACAGGTGCAAAAAAATATACAAACTTTAAAATATCTAAAAATAAATAAATAGAAACCAAAAATGACGTTAGGGGATTCCTTTTGTTAATATAAAAAAAAAAAAAAAAAATATATATACTACAAAGTTTTTTACATTTAATTTTTACGTGCACCTGTATCATATTATGATTAAATAATATCTTGTTTGTTTATTAATCTGAAATAGCCGAAAAATTAAAAAATAGTTTTTGTTATGTATAAAACAATAAAACACTACTAAATTTTCAAAATATTTATTCTTTATTTTTTTTTAATTACTTATACAAATAATTACAATTAAGCTTAAGTTAATTTAATTTATAATGCCCCCATGCAAGTGTATGAATTTTATCATCTAATATATATCTTTTATTATCTAATGAACTTAAAACTATTTTATTTAAATTTTGTGTATAAATTACATGTAAGTGTGATCTAAAATTGTTCATTTTTCTAAAGAGAAAATTATTATTTAATAAACAGTCTTTATAATGATTTAAATCCCATTATTTTACATCATATTTTTTATCCCTTAGCCTTTTTTACTTGATCACCCTGAAACGACTCAAGGTAATACATTTTTGACCTTAACCCAATAAATTCAGAAACAATTTTACCATTGAATTCATCTTTAAATAACCCAAGTTTTTTCTTATTTATTAGAGGGAATTTGTATGGTTTAAGAGGATTATAATCCGAAGTATCAAAGTGCACGCATTATATCCTCAACAATTTCAAATTATCGAGAAAAGGAGACTCTAATTAAATTCAGTTAAATGAAAAAAAAATAATAAAAATTGAAAAACATAAAATTTAAATTGTTAGAGTTTTTCCGTTAATAAGTATCCGCATCTGTACGGAGAAAAGGAGACTCTAGTTAATTTCATTTAATTGGAAAAATAATAATAATAAATTATCCTAGAGCTTACGGAGAAAGGTAAGACTGTAATAAAACGAAAAAATTCTAATAAAAGCAGAAGATATCTAAAAAAAAAAAAAAAAAATTGACCTTGGAAAAAAAAGAAAGGAAAGAGCGCTATAAAAATAAAATTTAATTAAAATCTCAATCTTTTCACTGATAATTATTAATTTTTCAAATATTACTAAATAACTAACAATTAACAATATTAATTAAAAGAAAAAATATATAAATTTTTTTTTATATAAAAAATATAAAAATTCAAAAGGAAAATTCAGTTTTGATTAATTATAAATAAAAATTATTTTTAAAAAAATATATAAATTTTTCGTAATTAAATTAAATTATATTTATAAAAAGTATATTAAAATTAAGATTAGAATAAGAAACTCTCAAGTTATTGCAGAATTTTGATAAAAAATTATTATAATTATTTTTGATTCATTAATAAAGGTAAGAAATAAATTAAATTAAAAAGAAAAAAACCAAAATAAAGTATATTATATTAAATTATTAATAGAATATAAAATATTTATTACAATCAATTTAAAAATAAATTCTGAAAGGAAAATTTTTTACATCTCTCTGAAGAATAAGCAAGTTGTATTTTTTCAAAAAAAAGAAAAAAATTTTTTACATTTGGCACTTTTTTCCTTTGATAGATTTGTTTTTGAGTATCATTTGTCTTAAAATTGAATTTTTTTCTTTCCCCTTCTCTTATTTGAAGTAATTTTTGTGAATTTTTCTTTTTATACCCTACACTTAAAGTATAGGGTATATTAACTTTGGTATGGTGTTTGTAACCACCAAAAGGAAGCGAGTTAGATATAGACATGTATATATATTCTGAATCAGGATCACCGCCGGAGTCGATTTGAATTTGGTACAATGGTGTTCTTTCGTGTTTGATTTATGTCTCTGAAATTTAAGAGGATTTGGTCCATGGGTTCGGATTTTGAAAGCTTCCGAACGAGCCTCAGAGCAAATGATATTATCTCCAAATGCAACAAATATATAACCTTTAAATTAGGCAGAATGGTGTTCCTTCATGTTTGATTTATGTTTCTGAAATTTGTGAGGATTTGGTCCATGGGTTCAAATCTTGGAAGCTTCCGGACGAGCCCCAGAGCAAACGAGTATATCTCCACAACCAACAAAGATAGAACTTTTATTTTTAGTATAAAGATATTCTGTTATGTTTCCTTTTCTGTACAATTGGAAACTGACATTTGAAAGAATTTGAACCATGGGTTCGTATTTTGGAAACTTCCGGACGAGCACAAGAGCAACGAGCATATCTCCAAAACCAACAAAAGTAGAACCTTTAAATTTAATAGAATGGTGTTCTGGCAAGTTTTCTTTATGTTCCTGAGATGGATTCGATGAATTGGAGTGGCAATTCGGGTAGCTGACACAAACATCCTAAGGACTACCAATCTTCGAAAATAATTAAGATAGAAACTTAAAATTTAATAGAAGGGTGTCAAGCATATCCCAAGCGGATGCCTCTTTTACGTTCTTGAAATTTGAGTTGAATAAGACAGAAAAGGGAAGAAGTTCAAGCAGCTGCCAAAAACACTTATGGATTTTTAATTTAATTCGAATTATTCAGGTGTAGGGTATTAATAAGTCGGTTGCATCGACTTACTGTTACATTTACTTGTTTTCCTCTCAAAATGTCGCAACAACCAACCCGACCTGTACCCTCTGTACAAACATAGTTCAAATATTATTACAAACATAGTTCAAATAGAAACACAAAGGGCTATGACAGAACGAGTATCGACTGAAACACCAGAAATTGAAGAAATGGACCAAGAAATCGACTTTCAAATGTATCAATCTTTTTCGGGTATGGATGTACTACAGATCTAAAACACGCGTTACAAATATGCATAAAATTGAAGAATATAGATAATCAGGATAAGAGTTAACCGCAAGTATCGTAATAAGAGTTTTCACTCTATTTACAATAATAGTCAAAGTGGAAATTATAACAACAATAGTAAATATAAAAATCGCTTTAATAGAAATTTGCAGCAATCACAACCACCCAAAATGGAACTGGAATCAACAAGACATCTGCAATATAAAAAAAGCTATAACAACTGCAGTAATAATTATAACAGCAGCTACCAGAAACCATTTATAAGGAATATGCATTATAAAAATTTATCACCATCAAACACTCATTTGGCGAATAAAATGCAACAAATACAATATTCGGAACCTCTCAAAGGATATGAAGCAAAGGATAAAGAAGAATGTTGTACTAAATCTACACATACTAGTAATAATGAAGAAGGAAAAAACAACAATGATACTCCTTTTTTAGATTAAATTTTTCCTCCTCGCTTTCCTTATATTGAGCATACGGCGGGGAATGGTGAAAGATTCAAATTTTTAATAGATACGGGCTCAAACAAAAATTATATTAATTCTAAACTAATAAAGAATCCAATACCAAAGGATTGGAAAAGGAAAAATTTTATACAAATACAATAGGAGGAAAAATAGAAATAACATATCATGCGTTAATAAATCTTTTTGGACCAAGTACAAAAAAATTAAAATTTTTTATATTAACAGAACTTATGACATTCGATGGAATCATAGCGAATGATAGCTTGAAGGATCTCAAGGCAGTTATCCATACAAATGGAAACTATATTAATTTGGACAATATCAATAATATACCATTGAAACAACATATCTCAGAGAGTGTCAATAATATCGACATAAGAACGAATCATTTAAATAACGAACAAAAAGAAAAGCTCAAACTTTTAGTTGGAAGACACTTGAATCTATTCTCCGAACATAATGAGAGGCTAACTTATACAACCGTGGTGAAAGGTGAAATCAGAACAATTACAGATGAACCGGTATTCACCAAGTTTTACCCATATCCAATGTGCTTAAAGGACGAAATAGAAAGGCAAATAAAAGAACTTTTACATGATGGTATAATCAGACCATCCAGATCTCCTTATTCTTCAGTTTGGATTGTACAGAAAAAGGAGAATGTATCTGGAAAAAGGAAGTTTAGAATGGTTATAGATTATAGGAAACTTAATACCATTACAATTGCAGATAAATATCCAATACCAGAAGTAAATGAAGTATTGGCCAATTTAGGACAGAATAATATTTTTTCGGTTATAGATTTAAAAAGCGGATTTCATCAAATACCATTAAAAGAATCTGACATTGAGAAAACTGCCTTCTCAGTAAATAATGGAAAATATGAATTTACTAGATTACCTTTTGAACTTAAAAATGCTCCTGCGATATTTCAAAGAACTTTGGATGACATCTTAAGAGATTACATAGGAAAAATATGTTATGTCTATATAGATGATGTAATCATATTTGGGAGAAATGAAAGGCACCACTTTGAGAATTTAGAGAGAATATTTAAGACATTGGAAATAGCTTATATGAAAATTCAACTAGATAATTGTGAATTTTTGAAAGGCGAAGTAGAATTTCTCGGGTTTGTTGTCTCTTCAAAAGGTATTAAAACTAATACGAAAAAGGAACAAGCAGTTTACAATATACCAATACCGAAAACATTAAAGGATTTACGATAATTTTTAGGAATGTCGGGTTATTATAGAAGATTTATTTGTGATTATGCAAAAATTACAAAACTCCTGACAACCCTTTTAAGAGGGGAAGATGGACGTATATCCAAAAATAAATCAAGGAAGGTTCTGATAAATTTAAACGAAGAAGCTATTGAAGCCTTTGAAAGAATAAAGAATTGCTTAATATCTGAAGAGATATTATTATCACATTTTGGAATTGGAGGAGTATTATCACAAGCAATTGGAGGAGTATTATCACAAGACAAAAGACCAATAATGTTCTTATAACGAACTCTCACAAAAACAGAATGCCACCAATGAAAAAGAGATGTTGGCAATTGTATGGGCTCTTACATCTTTACGTAATATTCTTTATGGATCAAGAAAAGTAATAATTTATACAGACCACCAACCATTAACTTTTGCTCTTAGTGCAGTAGTAGCAGACGCATTATCAAGATTAATTCCTGAAACTGAGGTCCACAACACAATTACTAGTCATCATGATAATACAGGTAACACGATTTTTAGTAATAATTTGTTACAGTCCGTTGAAACACCTATTAATCTATTTAGAAATCAAATTATATTCGCAGTTAATGAAAGTGCAGATTATCAATTTTCAACTTCATTTAAAACATATAATAGACATAAATTTATAAAAAAAGATTTTACAGAAATAGATTTAATCAACATATTAAAAAAATATCTAAATCTATAATATAAAAATATCTAAATATCTAAATAATATTTTTATAAATGGATTAATTTTTAACGAACAAATTAAACAAAAAGTTGGAAAGGTTTGCAGTGAACATTTTGAAAGATACAAAATGAGGTTTACGGAAATATTAGTTCAAGATATTTTAGATCAGAATAAACAGGATAAAATAATAGCACAAGTGCATCGTAGAGCTCATAGGAATGCAAAGGAAAATAAACAACAGACACTAGAACTCTATTATTTCCCAAAAATGACAAGGAAGTTAAAATAATTCGTAAGCAGGTGTTCAACATGCAAAGAAAATAAAAATGACAGACATCCAAATCATCAGATGATTGAAAGTACTCCAATCCCCAATTATGCTGGGCATACAGTTCATATTGACATATTTTAAACTGAATCTAAACTGGCTTTGACGGCTTTGGATAAATTAACGAAATTTGCCCAGGCTAGTATTATCAAAAGTAGATCAATTGAGGATGTAAGACTAGCGTTAAGAGATATACTTTTCTACTATGGTAAACCAGAATTGGTTATCGTTGATAATGAGAAGTCATTAAATTCTGCTTCTATTAAAAGTATGATGGAAAACGAATTGAATATTAAAATTTTTACAACACCACCTTATAAAAGCGAAGTGAATGGGCAAGTCGAAAGATTTCATTCAACATTGGCAGAAATAATGCGCTGTCTTAAGGCAGATGGAGTAAATCGTAATTTTAAGTATCTATTGATAAGAGCAGTCAATGAGTATAATTTTACTTTTCATTCTACAACAAGAAGAAGACCTATTGAATTATTTTTTGGCAGAACTACAAATATGACTCCGGAAGAATTTGAAAAAACCAGATATAATAATATAGAAAAATGAAAAGCTAAACAGGCTAAAGATTTGGAATTTCATAACAAAGGAAGAAAACAGATAGATAAAACAGTATAAAGTAGGGCAAGTGGTATACGTAAAATTTAATAAAAGGTTAGGATCTAAACTTACACATAGATATGTTAAAGAAATAGTTAAGGAAAATAGGAATACATCAAAACAAAAACAATAAAGTAGTTCATAAATCTAATATTCGTAATTAATATTTTAGGTACTTAATTTCGGCATGTATGGGAAAAGTTGAAATATTGGATTACACAAATTCACAGATAGTCACTATTAATATTGGATGTGCGAAAATAGAAGAAGGTAAATTCCAATTAATCCATATAATCGAAATAGAAAAATTACAGGAAACATTAGATGACATAAAATTTATTATAACTAACAATGTTGACGCATCACATCCTTTATACAATTATCTTGATCATGAAAGTCAACAAATTCAGGAATTGTTAGATGAATTCGTAATAAAACGAAAAAAACGGTCAATCAACTTTCTTGGAACCGCTTGGAAGTGGATTGCTGGAACGGCAGATCATTCTGACTTTGTCATGATTAAGAAGAAAACAAACGGGTTGTTAGAAAATGATAATGAACAAATAATTATAAATAAAATTCATACTGATAGAATAAACGAAATAACTAACATTACTAATAAAATTTTAGAAAAATTGAAAAATAAAAGCATAATTGATAATGAATCGATTCTTCAGATTTAATGTAAATTAAAATTAATTAAAGAAGAGGTAAAGTTGGTATAATAAATTCACTTTTACTGTCTAAATTTGAAATTAAATCTGTTACTGATTTATTAGATAAAGAGAATATGCCGTATTCTACATCATAGGAAGCATTAAATTTTTCTAATATTAAAATTATCTCAAACGGCTCTTGCTTATTCTATATTGTTGAAATACCTATAACTAAATCTACAAATTTTAATGCAATTTTAATTAAACCTGTAAAAAAAAATAAAATTGTAACACAAATTAATTTTAATAAAATTTTAACGAATCAAGAAAAAATTTATGGAATATTAAATGAATGTAAAATTGTTAATTCAATAACTATATGTAATAAGAATAATATTGTAGATTTAATAAATACAAATTGTATAATTAATTTAATGAAGGGGGAAAATTCAATGTGCAATGTTACTAACAATCAACACATTCCGGAAAGTAGTAAGGATATGGCGGAGCCGCATGGAGGAGCTTTTTTAAAGCTTTTTCTATGGCGGAGCCGCGTGGAGGAGCTTTTTTATCGCTAAAATACACAATAAAAAAAAAAAAAATTGTCTTAACTAACAAACTTAGTATTAAAATATTTATATGAAAAGTTTAAGAATTTTGAAATGAAAAAAAAAATGTTTTAAATAATAAACTCAGTACCAAGCTTGATTTAAAGTTTATATTAAAAATTAAAATAATGGTTTTAAAAAAAAAAAAAAGAAAGCTTAATGAACTTAATTTTAAACTTGTTTCAGAGTTTATTTTTAAAAATAAAAAAAGTGAAGCTTTTGGTTTGTGTTTATACTATATTGTTGGAAAATTATAATTATTTGATAAAAAGCCTTTTCAACGGTTATGCTGCCTGAAGGAGCTTAAAAATTATATATTGATTATAAATTCTATTGTTTTAATTAAACAATTTTTAATTTTTTTAGAAAGCTTTATATTGAATTTAGGTTTTACAATGATTTGACTAGAACAATTCAATGAATTGTTTTTGTGGTTTTTTTGTTTTCTTTATAATAATAAACCTGAATAAATTAATGAATTAATGTGCGATTGAATCACAAAAGAAATAAACATAAATTTGTGTATGTGTGTGTGCACATGTAGATTTGTATCATTATAAATTATGAAATATTGTGGTGGTAACAGGTGCAAAAAAATATACAAACTTTAAAATATCTAAAAATAAATAAATAGAAACCAAAAATGACGTTAGGGGATTCCTTTTGTTAATATAAAAAAAAAAAAAACAAAATATATACTACAAAGTTTTTTACATTTAATTTTTACGTGCACCTGTATCATATTATGATTAAATAATATCTTGTTTGTTTATTAATCTGAAATAGCCGAAAAATTAAAAAATAGTTTTTGTTATGAATAAAACAATAAAACACTACTAAATTTTTAAAATATTTATTCTTTATTTTTTTTTAATTACTTATACAAATAATTACAATTAAGCTTAAGTTAATTTAATTTATAATGCCCCCATGCAAGTGTATGCATTTTATCATCTAATATATATCTTTTATTATCTAATGAACTTAAACCTATTTTATTTAAATTTTGTAAAAATTATTATTTAATAAACAGTCTTTATAATAATTTAAATCCAATTATTTTACATCATATTTTTTTATCCCTTAGCCTTTTTTACTTGATCACCCTGAAACGACTCAAGGTAATACATTTTTGACCTTAACCCAATAAATTCAGAAACAATTTTACCATTGAATTCATCTTTAAATAACCCAAGTTTTTTCTTATTTATTAGAGGGAATTTGTATGGATTAAGAGGATTATAATCCGAAGTATCAAAGTGTATAGCTAAATCTTTTTCTATATCGCCATAAAAGTCATCTGTTTGTATGGTAAAAATGAAACTGTCAGTGTCAATGTAATTTAAAGAAATTCTATTATCATATTTAGGTTTAATATAATTATAATGAAAATCATACATCAGAATTTTAGATTGTTCAAGTACCGTAAATCCTAAATATATTGGTTTATCATAAAGAACTTGAGATTTATTTAGTTGAATAGCAATTAAATCTTCAGTAAACCTAGAAGAACTGTGATAATTTGGCTTTGCTATTAAAGCACGGGCACCTAAATGTCTCCCTTGGCTCTCCCATGCCGCGGCAATTTTCACATCGACTCTCTTATCAACATTCTCCATAGTTTTACTAAAAACGGCGTTATTCATTAATTTGAAAAAGTCTTTCTCAAAATTATTTAATGCATCCTTTCTATGCATATTATTCAAATCAATGTATTTCTTTAACCAGTCGGATTCTTGAAATTTTAGAGCTCTATGAACTTTTTGAAGTACCAAACCATTTTGAAGACATTGTTTTAAATTTCGGTAATGAATAACGTATTTATGTTTATTATTTAAATCAAACAATAGTTTTGGTATTTTACTACCGATGGGAACTTATATTTGTCATCCGGTTTTTAAATGCTTGTTGAGGTGGTAAACATTCCTCATAAAGTTTTTCTATTGAATCAATGTATTCATAAGGAAAAACTCCTTTGCGTCTCATTAATTCAAATTTTTCCTCAGAATCAAATACTTTTTTAACGTGATCTAAATTATCTTTATCTAAATTCCTACACAATGAGTCAAGGCTTGAAGCCATAAATCTAAAACTATCAAGAAAGCGTAAACAAAAATGGTTATCTCTGTCAATTTTAATTTGTTTAGAAAGTGAAATGTAAAGTTCTTTATTTAAAGGTAATACAGTAATGATACCTTCAATTTCATTCAATGCCCTAAATAACAAATGACAATCGTATTTTGAAAAATTATGAAAAAATATAGGAAAAAAAGTGGGTCGCCTATACAATATATTACACGACAAATGTGCAGGGCCTCTATATTTGCCTGTAAAATGACAATGGTCTCTTACTTTATCAATATAATCTAAAGACTTACTACAAACGTGACAATCCCTCTCTGTTAATTGATGTAATTCTTCATCCAATGTTAGCTTTTCCAATGATTTTGGTAGCATATGATGATTTTGAAAAATATTAGTACATTTAATAACTAATGATTCTATAAACTGCTTATCACAATCCACTCCTGTAAACTGCTTATAACAACTCAAAGAATCATCAAATGAACATTTAAAACAGTATGAAAACGCTATTGGAACATGTTTATGTGTATTTGTAGTTGTTGAAATTTCTGGATTATGATCACATGTTGCAATAGGTGATAAAATGCTTTCAGTATCTGTATAAATCACAAAGGGCGCTTCCATTTGTTGTTGATAGTTTCTAAATTTTAGTATGTTATTATATTCAGTAGAAAGTCTTCCAAATATATTTTTACACTCCTCTTTGTGAATAACAAACTGTTGTGAATCATAAAAATGTTGCAAACAAGAACTAAATACATATATTTGATGTTCATGATTTGTAATAAAACTGCGTAACAATTTCGAGAGATTACTTATATACACAAAGTGAAAGTTTTCATCTTTTTCAAGTAGGAGCAGATTAATATGATGTATTTTTTCTTCTTTGGTTATATAAAAAGGTCCTACAACTTGATGTTGTTTATTTGTGTACTCCAACCCAAAAACATTAATGCTTACATTTTCGTTAAGCTCTTCAAATAGATGTAAATCGCATATAAATATAAATCGAAATGTCATGCTCTCAAAATGAATAGAGCTTACATGTCCAAATTCTAAATTAATAGTTGTTGATGTTATATCATTAATTTTATATAACGATGGTTTATATCCGTTATATTGTGGTGGAAATGGTTGCATTGCTGATATAACACTCTACTTGAAACAGTAAAGGTCTTCATTTCGTACATTAATACAAGCTCCTTTTTGTTCAATTGATGGTGGAAGGGCAATATGTGATGATCCACGGATTGGTTCATATTTATTTATATTTATTTCGACCCGCAAAATTTGTATTATTGCCCAACCGGTATCTTTTTCTTGAAAATCTTCCGCTTGTTGTTGGATTTTTTCTATTACATCATCATACATACAAGAAAGACTATCTGAACGTGTAGCAATTTTCATTTTAGTTTGAAAAGACTTAGTTGATAAGTTCTCTATATCTTCATCATTTAGCTTTACATAATCTCCAAAAAGTTCAAAATTGAATTTAATGACATTATGCTTTCTTACTGATTGTTCTAGTAATTGAACAACCTCATCTTTGATACCATCAAGAAACTCTTTAGGATCTAAAATGGCTTCATTTTCATTCTCACGCAGGTATGCCTCCAATCTATTACCAAAAGATTGATTAATTGTTTTTAAATTGTCTGACACACGTTTAGCTGAATTTATTTTATGTATATTAGTACGTAAATGTGCAGCTTCAAACTTTTTGGGTACGTATTTTTTGCAGGGGGTACAAAAAAGGTATTCTTCCCTATCTTTATGTATAATATTTTTATGTTTTTTTAAATTATCTGCTCTTGTAAATTCCTTCGAACATATTTCACATGTTAATTTTAATTTTTTGTTTGGTGAACTCATTTTTTTTTTTTTTAATTTTTGTTTTTTGGTTGTTGTTAAAACGGTTCTATATAAACTGAATAGTGTATGTAGTATAGAAATGCCGTTTCTGGCATAATGGGAGTAATTAGTGTGTTTTTTTTCCACGGTATGTTAGCGAGTGTAGGATGTGTTATGAATGTTAATCAGGTTTGTGGTTTTTATGAATTATGAGTTTTAATTCAATATTGGTATTTATTATTGATATTTAGAAACAGGTATTGTGTCAGAGAAATTTGTCGGTGATGAAAACAGGGGTTGAGTCAGAGAAATTTTAATTTATATTAATGTAGAAAGAAGTTTCTGGTTAATGTTGTATTATCGAAATTTGAAAACAGCATGGGTTGAGTCAGAGAAATTTGAAGGTGAATGATTGTATATTGTTGAAATGAAAGAAAAAAATGGTGAGTCAATATGAAACTAGGTTATTTTTTTGTACAATTATTGCGGTTCCCATAATTTTATTTATCATATTTAATTAAAAATTACGAGTGCAGGTGAATTTTTATATGTTGCAATAGTTTCACAGGTTGTTGATTTAATTATTGCGGTTTTCTAAGTTTTATGAAAATATGAGTTATTGTACCTATCTAGTGTTCTTTGTTTTGTTTTTTATTTTTATTTTATAAAAATCATATATATATATCTATATATATATAAAGAAACATATATGAGTATTCAATAAAATCAGCGTATTTGAGTTAAGCAAGTTTGATATTTAACGTAAGATGGATAATATTCAAAAGCTGTGGGATCTAATCATTTGGGAGAATGAAGAAATTTCTTAGAAAAAGTCTTTTTCTAAGAGATATAAAAGAAGAAATATCAAATTTAGAAAACCAAGAAAAACCCACAACAACATCAACTACAACAACAACAGCAGGAATAGATTTGAAATGTTATGAGGAAATGTTCATGAGTGAAGATGATGAAGAACATTTCTGTTCATATCAGCACAGAAATGTAATACAAAAAAATGAAAATTGTTGTGCTGTTTGTTATATAATTAAGAATTTCTGAAAATAGAATTACAGATATAATTTTAATTTAATAAATGTTAAATAAAACATTTTAAAAAGTATAATTGTTTAATTTTATTTAAAAAGAAAAAAAGAGTAACATTAATTCTGAAAATTTAAATTTAAATGTCGTTGAAGCCATTCTAGGTAATATGGCTCACCCTGTTGATTATTGAATAATAAAATATCATCATCATCATCATTTTCTTGTTGTTCTTCATTATTTATTTCTTCTTCCTCTTCTAAATTTTCATCTAAATGCGGCTGTAATAAATTTGAGGAGATGTGCGTTGACGCTATCCCCCAATCTTCAACTGTTGAATCAGTCGTAGGACATTGAATTTGCATATCGTGCCTAATCTGGTCCCTCTCAATAACTTCAAAACCTGAAGTTGAATCTGCTTCAGCTATTTCAACGCTCATTTTTGTAACTATACTTTTTCTTTAGTATACTTTATATAAAAGTGGAAAAAATATGTATACAAATGTTTTGTTTTTTAATTCAATGAGTAAGCTTATTTATATAAAATTTTGGAAACCACATTTTTTAAAATTTAAAAAACCTAATAACTAGGAAAATTTTAAAGATTAGAATATTTAATTTTAAAATTAACATAAAATGATAATTAATTTTATATAAAAAGGGACAATATTTTTTTATAGATCACATAATTGTTTAAGTAATCAATAAATCAATTAAATAAAATAATAAAAAATGGATTTTTTAAATACTATTAACAGCAGATTTACAGCAACGCCAACTATCAAAGTTGGTGATATGATATTACATAAATGCTATAGAGTTCTAGGATTAAAAAAATGTAACACCAAATTTGGAGAACGCGTCATAGCGACATTGGAAAAATTTAAAATATTTTTACCAATTCGCTATAATAAATTGAATGATGAGGACTTACTCAAATTGAGTAATTCCAGATATGGAGTTATTAATCTTGGCCCGCAGGAAAATCCTACAGTCTAAAGTTCATTAATATAGAAGAAGGTGACGATGAGGATGATAATGATGATGATGATAGCAGCATTATGGAATAAAAAAGTTATTTTATATTATGTTTTTTATTTTATTTAATAAAAAAATTAAAACTTAAAAATTGTTTGTTTTTTTATAGGTTAATTTTTGTAGCTTTTAATAGCTTTACAGGTTTAGTTATTTAGGTTGCTTTTGTACTGCTCAGTGAATTTTTTTTATGATATTCATTTTTGATTTCTGCCCTCCATTTCCTTGTAGATTCTGATGATGAGTTAACTAATTTTGTATAAGTATTTGATGATTGATTTTTATTCAAAGCCTTTTTTATTTTATCCATATTAATTTATTGTTAGAAGTAAAATGAATAAATTTTAATAATTTTTCTTCTTAAATACTTTCAAACGTTGAAATTTTTCGTTTTGCTGTTTCATTAATATCTTAAGACTTGTTGAAACTTGTTCATTTAAATCGATTATGTTATGTTTCTCATTTAAAATACTAGAAATCCATTGTCTTTTTTCTTCTCCTTTAACATAAATTTTTGTTTGATTGGATGCAAACATTTTTTAAAAATTGATTATATCAGAAAAATGGGTTTTACCGTCAGCCCATTGCAAGCCGTGATGATTTTTAGTAAGCCATTTATTTGTGTATTTTGTTTTTGTATTCAAATAATGATAACCATAAGGCTGTTTTATTATGAAATGTTCAATTTTATCATTTGATGAAAGCAAAGCAATTTCTTTTAAAATGAATTTATTATTATTATCTCGGAAACCTTGTATATCAATTATTACATATTCCATTTTTTGTTTAAGAAGAATTAAATTGATTAAATTTAATATATATAAGTATAAAGTTTGTAAATTAAAAACTTATAGAGTGTAACGCAATCATAAAAATTATCCCACCAATAAATGGGGAAATTCTAAAAATACAGCAAGTTTTTTATGTCTCGTTTTTTTTTTTTTTTTTTTGTAGATCATTTATGTTTATTTAGAAATTTAAATAATTGTATTTACTTTACCTGTTAACGGTTTAAACTCTACTAAGCGATCATGAATAATAAGACAGTAAGCAGTAGTTTTTTCTGGAATTCTTTTGATAGTTTTCAGTTCAATTTTTATATCAACTGGGCCCATCTTAGGATCTTCATTTTGGTAACGGGTGTCAATTATAAAAATTGGAGATGAATTTTTAAAATTCTCCCATGAAACTAAAGGTTCTGATGTTTGATGATTGTAGTAAGCACTTCGAAAATTCGAGTATGCTTCATATGCTAAATCATAACGATTTTTTGAAAACTCTAAATTCATATCTTCATATGGATATACTTGAGAATTTAAATATACTTTTAAATTAGAAACATCACAATGATTAAATTTTGAAGGGTCTTTTGAAAGATTTTCTTCGATATTTTGTTGATCAGTTTGCAGAGCGAAAATAATAAAACGAGATGTTTCTAATTGTGATGATGATTTAACATTACAAATGAAGTGATTTGCTGGCGGTAATGATGGATTCACGTTTAAGTCCCAACTTCTAAAACCCATTTTCATAACAGAACCATTACCAATACTTTTATATAATTTGTTTTTTGGCTCATCCATCAAATTAACATGTTGAACTCTCCAGCCTAGTTTTGTAATAGTAATATCAGGCTTCTCAGTAGCACTGGAACATATTAATGAATTGTTGTTGCTTCCAGCGCGTGTTAATATCAATTCATGTTGTGCATTAGGAATATAGTTTTTATAATCTTCCGCAAATCCTAATAATCTCTTTAATGGAATGTAAAAACTGAAATAATGCTCTTCGAACTGAATTGATATTTTTGTAGACCAACTTGCATTAAATAAAGCACTGCTTTCGTTTTCATTAAGTGAAATATAATTTTTTAATGTTGAAGTTATACGAACCCTATTATTATGGTCAATTTCCTTACCATTAAGCGTATAAGCAATTCTCTCAAATAGAAATGGTGCAGCATTATTAACTAGTTTAGTTAACTATTTTTAAGAGTCGTTCTATCATGATTGGATAGATATCCTTCTATATAAATAAGACTTGTTGAAGGTAATATATTTAAATTCTGATTTTGTATTACTATTCTTATATTACTATTGGTGTTGGTATTGGTTATGTTGAATCGATAATATGAATGCCAGTGAGCACTAATTATAGTTTCATCAAAAACAGGTTCACTAAAAAGGTTCATTAGGTTCATTTTAATTGGTATCCAAGTAATTTTAAATATTGCTGATTTTCGAGAGTTAATTTTTTGTTTCATTTGTAGGGTTGCCTTCTTTCTCCTCCTGCTGACTTTAATACATTGATATGTGAGGATCGACTCTGAGAATATATATAAGAATCTTGATTTTGATTAAACACTAACATTTTAAACTTTTAAATGCAATCTAATTGCTATTGTTTCTCCTCGAAAATTAATTAAATTTCCGTTCTGATCGAGTAATTTAATAGTGACAGATCTTATCTGATCAACAGTTACTGGTAGATAAATTACACTTCTAGGAACTTCAATTATTTTATAGCCAGGACTGACATTAATAGAAAATTCATGTAAAATACATGCTTCCTCTGCATTTATATACGTTCCAGAGATAATATTACATTCTATTCTTACTATATTTACTTTGTTAATATCAACAAAAAGATTTGAAGTATGCCATTTATTAGCTGATAATTTCTTTTTGCTGAAGCCTAATAATCCTCCAATAGTATCTTCTCTTACAAAATCAATTTCTTTATCAGCAAAAATTTCACACTTTAATGTATTATTATTTGCTCTTAAAATTAATTTTTCCTTATCTGTTGTAGTTATATTTAACGTTCTTCTGAGAAATGTTTCAATATCTTCAATTTCATATGAACCTGTTGGAATTATAATAGATTTATCACCAATAATAAATCTATTATTCTCCTCATCTATATTCGGTATTGAATTATATGTCTGAAAATCTGATAAACCACACGTATACTCTTTCCCCTTTAGGTCTATAGGAGGAAAATAATTAGTTGACAATATAGAAGAGTTTCCGTTTAAAGTAGATGTTATTGACATATCTTTAATTGAAATAATGAGGTATTTTAGAAATGCATTCTGCTTTTATAAATTTTCAAGGTTGATTCATCACAATAAAAATATGCATATGTATATATAATATGTTTCAATTCAATTCAATTTTTCTTTAAATTTCTTTTGGAATAAATTCTAACTATTCTTTATCAGTACTTTTTGTTTCTTTTAACCTTGAACTTGAATAAAATTATTAATGTAGATTAGTTTTTTAATTAAGTTAGACTAATAATAAAGAAATTTTTTTTTCCATCATTTTATTATGACGCTCACTCTCATACAATTGTTTACGAGTACTTTTAGCATCATTTATAGCTTTTGCTATACCTACAGCACCGCCAGAAAGTGCTCCAACAGCTGACAAACCAGCAAATATTGGGATTAAAGGTAAAGCTCCTCCAATTTTTGGTACCGGAATTATTCGAGGGATATCAATTTTTTTTAGAAAACTTTCGAGCTGCATGTAAAGCAATTTTTATAATATTTTTATCATTCATTGGTTTCTTTGCAGTTTTAATAGCTAATTTAACTTTTTTTATAACATTTTTCAAAGGTTTTTTTCTTTGAACTTTTTTTGTTTTCTTTTTTAAATCCATACCGAGTTTAACTTTAGCTTTCATTGCGTTTGTAACTAGATATGAATTTAACCTTTCACCAAAACTTGCGCCTTTAGCTTTAACTCTTTGCCAAGCTTTCTCTGCTAGTATATTGTCAGCTATATGACGTTGATTTTGATCAGAACTTTTGGAATATACTATATCATGCTCTCGACAAGCTTCATCTAAACCATTAATCCCTTTATCCCCACGAGCTAATCGTTTTGCTAATTTTCTTCCCGGCCCACAATAATTATAACCAGGTAAATGTGCTTCAATTGGTAATTTATTAATTATTTCAATTGGTAATTATTTCATTTCTAGTTTATAATTATGCTCTCTTTATTTTTATTTTTTTTTTCTCTTGCTTTTGTATATTTTCTATTTTTTTGTTTTTGTTTTTGTTTTGTTCTCTTTTCTATTATTTTGTTGCACATTATTTACACCTAATTTTGCCATTAGTTTGTATAATTTAATTATTACATATGTACATAATTTTAACATAATATTCATGATATCTTTATGATTGTAAACTACTGTAATTTTATACACCCTATACGAGCCCTCAGGCTCTTTTGGGATTTTGTTTTAAATAAATAAATAAAAATAAAAAAAAAAAAATAACTCCTCTTCCTTCAACAGTTTTTTTATTACTATTTAAATATTTATTTCGAAAAAGCATAATATGCAGTTTAGTTTAAGAAAGTCAATCAAACACTAATCACCTTTTAAAACTTATCATAATCATTTAAAAGAAAAAATATTTTACTAAGTTAATGAAATGAAATTTATAAAAGTAGATAACGCAGTTAAAGTTAAAAATTTTGATCGAAATTTAAAGAAAAAAAATAAAAAACATGGTGAATGCTTTCCAGATAGTATAAGAGGATTAATAGTCGGACCGTCAAATTGTGGTAAAACTAATGCTATGATAAGTATGCTAATATATCCTAAAGGACTTAAATTTCAAAACATATATATTTACTCGAAATCATTGCATCAACCTAAATATAAATATTTGGAAAAATTAATAAAACCAATCAAAGGAATGGGATATAACAAATTTTCAAATAACGTTGATTCAATTGAACCTTCTGTCTCACAACCAAACTCAATATTTATTTTCGATGATGTAGCTTGCAATAAGCAAGATAGCATACGAAACTATTTTTGCATGGGACGGCATCAAGAAGTAGATAGCTTTTAATTGTGTCAGTCTTATACAAGAATTCCAAAGCATTTAGTTAGAGATAATGCCAACTTTTTGATTATATTCAAACAAGATTATTTAAATTTAAAACATATATATAATGATCATGTAAATTCTGATATGTCTTTTAATGATTTTAAAAGGTTGAGTGCATGCTGTTGGAATGATAAATATGGTTTTCTATTAATTGATAAAGATAGCAATTTAAATAATGGTCGTTATAGAAAAAATGTTGATGCATTTGCTAAATTTTAGTTAACAAGAGATTGGTCAGTCGTTCGTTATTAACTGACCAGATCATTTAGCAGATAGCAATTAGCTGTTAGCAGTTAGCGATGAGCAGTTGACAGTTACCAATTAGCTGTTAGCAGTTGGCAGTTAGGAATTAGTTGTTACCAGTTATCAGTTAGCGGTTTAGCAGTTAGCAGTTAGCGGTTACTAGTTAGCAGTTAGCTATAGAACAATTCAGTCGTTAATTTGCAGTTAATAATTGAACAGATTACTTTCCATTTAAAAATGGATGAATCACTTATGAAAGATTTAACTAAAACTCGTAAAAGTTTAAAAACAAAATTGCAATTGAAAGATTTAATTAAAACTCGTAAAAGTTTAAAAAGAAAATTTAAATCTTTAAAAATTAAGAAGCTTTCAGAAGATCATAACCGGGAAGAAAACTTTACTCCAATTACAAAGCCATTAAAAGAATTAACAAATATTGTTAAACAACAACGAATTTCAGATATCAAACCGGAAATTGAATGGGCTGATGATAATGATAAAAATTCTAAGTTAATGAGGTCATTTAGGTCGGAAGTTAAAACACCAAACAACAGAAGTAATACTTACAATGGATTTAAAACTTCAACACCGAATACTATAAAATTTGATAATGATGAACCACCATCAATTTCCCAATTTTTTCTAAACAAGTCCGAACTCGATAAGACATATGGACCCTATTTTGATGAATCATTAAATGTGCGAAAACTTGGCAATGCTAATTTTGAAATAGATGAAATTAAAAAAAATATTTTGATTGATAAGGAAGTTTTTGAAGGTACAGATAGACTATATGAATTAATATTTAAAAAAAAAACTCTAAAATATACTGAAAGTGATTTAAGTACATATCATCAAATTCTTAGCAAAACGAATGCACATAGAAGAAATTATAATCCTCTAGAACAAATAAAGGGAAACAAAGGTTTTAAATTCAAGAATATATTAAGAAAATTATATGAACATGATTATAACACTAGGCATAAAAAAACTGGATCAGGTTATTTGAAAAAAAATTTTACTCAATTTTTTCATAAATCTTTAACACCAGAAACCCAATTAAATTATACAAATCAATCAAATCAATATGTTTATTGGGATGATCCTAATGAGTTAGTTGATAGATTAAGACTTCTAATTTCATCACAATCAGCTGGTAACAATAATCTTCATAATGAAATTGTATCTATAATTGAAGAATTAAGAGAAGCAAATATAATTCAATAGTATTTTACATTAGCAATCAGTAAAAATCAAAATGTCACTTGATAAGTTTGGACGTAGTGCAGCTTCTTTTAAAAAACTACATACTCAAGGTCCTCCAGGTATAGGTTTCAAACTAACTTCTGAAGGAAATTATGATTTAGATAACAAAATTTTATCAAATTTTCAAGATCCAGTTAACGGAAATGATGCAGCAACACAAACATTTGTGAATAACCAAATTTTCTTTCACAAAGAACTATTACAAAACGAGATAAAAGAAATGTTTGATCATACAGAGATAGCAATGTCTATAGAACTTAAATTAGCAGAAGAAAAATTAAGAATATTAGAACAAAAAATGCAAGATAGTTTAGAGCAAATCCATATCAAATTTTCTGCAATGTTAAATGAAAAATTTTCAAATATTAATGATTTTATTGAATTTCAAGTTAAAAAACCAATTGGATTTATTAATGCACGACTACAAAACGCTGAAGCCAAAGCTCAACCAGCGCTGGATTTAATTAATAATTCAAGAAATTAATTGTGATTAGTTTTCATTTAACTTCCAAAATGGATATACATCAAATAGGATATTGTTTAAATATTTTTTTAAATAAATATGAAGATATTTTATTGGAAGAACATTATGAGCAGTTGAAAGACCATTTCAAATTTTTAAAGTTATTTAAAATTCTCTACAAATTGAAACAAAGGAGAATGGATATCATTGGGATATATGTCCTTATACATCAGATAATATTGAAAGTTTTCCAGATACTTGCCCATGTTATTCAGCACCAAAACGTATGTTACATTGTACCAAACTAATGGGATTATATAAAAGAATTGAAAATACATAGGTTATAATAAAAGTATACATATTTGTAAACTATTAAATAAAATTAAAAAAATATAAATTTTATAGTTTGAACATTTATTGTTTGCTTTATTTATTATACCCGTACGATAGGATCGGGTATAATAAAATTACTCCTCCGTTTGTAACACCTCGAAATAAGCGAGCTAGATATACCTTCAAAGGTATGAATCGGATCAGAAAAAAATTCTAAGACTTTTGAGCCATGTCCGTCCGTCCGTCCGTCCGTCCGTCAGCACGCTAACTCAAAAACTAAGAAAGCTAGAATCTTGAAATTTACACAAAATATTCTGGGAGTAATTTGTAGGTTCCCTATTTTTTTTGGTTGAGTTTGGACCAAGCCTTAGGGTAGCTCTCGAACACCTAACTTTAAGATCCCGACATTTTTTTTGCAATAGAGCTATGAAATTTTAACTACTGATAGACTTCACAAAAATATTAATTTTATTTTTAATAACTTTTTTTTGTAGCCCCATCCGTTACGGAGCTACAGCTCCCCAAAGGTTCAAAAAAGCTCTATATTTAAATTGTTATAGCACAAGTTGTATAAGGTATATATTCATTTTGAAAACGCCAAACGATTACTACTTTTATTAGCTTTAAAAGTATATATACAATAAATATATATTTTTGGCATACGGTGTCTTAATTTACCGTTATTTGAAACTCAAATTTTGCAAAATCCTTTAACCCTTCTATCTTCTAAACGGTTAAAGTTGGAAACTTGAAATTTTGACAGATGTTAGATCTTTAAAAATAAGTATGAGTCATTTCAGAAACTTTTTTTGTATCACCCCCCGTTTAGGAGCTGTAAGGGGTCAAAAACTGAAAATTTCCTATTTTTAAACACCTGTAACTTGAACACCTGTTAAAATTTTTTTAAAGTAATACATAAAAATTAAAGCTTCAACATTATATTCTTATTTCTGTTAACAACTTTTTTTAATAATGTAGGGTTACTTTATAATTGACGAAAGTGTTACTTGATTTTTTCAAATTTTCTAACAAATTTCTTCAACAAATTTTTTGCATTTGTTTTACTCGATAATTTGAAATTGTTGAGGATATAATGCGTAGTACATAAAAATGCAAATAAATAAACAACATAACGGTTGCTTGAAGAATTTTTATTTATATGATATTAATATATATACATACTTATATAATATCATGTTTATTTAGATATCGTATATGTCACTAGTGAATGAATGATAAGAGTATAGATGTATATTATATAGCGCCGTATTTACATACATATATGTATTTTATTGTACTTATAAGAAACTATTCTGTCAATGGAATATTTATATATAATATAATATAATATTTAAAATTATATTTACTATTTTGTACTAAGTAAATTTAATATACATTTACCGCTTAGTATTAAATGATATTATAGAATATTTGAAAAAGTTTTGGATTGATAATCGTTATGTGGAAGGTTAGAATCTGCTTTTGAAGAATGTACATATAAACATATAGTTTGAATATATGTACAACCCATAGTTCTAGAAATTATAAAATTCACTCAAATTATTTTAAAATACTAAAATATTAAAAAAATAATATTGTAAGCAGAGTGACAGGCTGTGAACATACTAACGGTTCGTACGGGTATCTAAGAGTTGACAAAGGCAACTGTATTCTTCCTCGTTTTATTTATAAATGAATGAAAGAGGGTGTATTTTAATTAGTTATTTTCAAGATGAGTAAGAACGAAGTTGTAGATTTATTCGATTGGCTTGATGCTTTAAATTCATCTGATGAGAAAGGAAGATGATATTTCAGTTGCTTCTGACGATATTTCAGATTCATCTGAAGAGAATTATGATGATGAAAAAAAAGTAAAAAAGAGAGTTAAATTTATGTTAAAGCCCCAAATACATATATTACGCAAATGGAATATAGCATATAAGTTAGCTCGACAAAAATAATAGCACTGGATCGCTACAGATTTAATCAACGAATTCAAAATACTGCTGATATTATTTCTAAGATTGTAGATAGTAATCACCGGAAATTCATTTTCAATCAAAGATTTTCTAATTAGTTATATATAATAATTACGTACATCTATTTTATTTTGTTTAAAAATGAGTAAAAGACAGGTTGTTGAAGAGCTTCATAAGCCTGCACGGAGAAATTTCAAACGACGTAGAGTTATAATTAAGCTGATTTAGTAGAAATGGGTTTATATGCTAAAGAGAACAAGGGTTTTAAATTTTTGTTAACTGTGATTGATACCTTTTCTAAGTAGCATGGGTAATTCCTATAAAAACAAAAACTTCAGAGAACGTTACAGAGGCAATGCAAAATATTTTTGAAAGTTCCAAAAGACATCCCCAAAATTTACAAACTGATGATGGAAAAGAATTCTTCAATACAATTTTCAAAAATTTAATGGATAAATATCGAATAAATCATTATTCAACATTTAGCACGTTAAAAGCTTCCATAGTAGAACGATTTAATCGTACTCTAAAAGAAAAAATGTGGAAAGAATTCAGTTTCAATGGGAGTTACAATTGGGTTAATATTATTTCAAAACTAGTCATCGAATACAATAACTCTAAACATCGTACTATTCAAAAGAAACCAACAGAGGTAAACAAAAAAAATGCTGGTGAATTGTTAGCCACTATTTATAATCATATTAAGATTTCTCTACCAGCTAAATTTAAAATTGGTGACTCAGTTCGTATAAGCAAGTATAAACATGTTTTTGAAAAAGGTTACACACCAAATTGGACAACGGAAGTGTTTAAGATAAGAAAAGTTCAAATCACTAACCCTATCACATATTTACTGAAAAATTATCAAGGTCAACTCATACAAGGAAGCTTCTATGAATATGAATTGTTAAAAACTGAAAATAAACAAGTGTTTTTGATTGAAAAGATTCTTAAAACTAGAGATAATAAAATTTTTGTTAAATGGTTAGGGTTTTTTTCTGATCATAATTCCTGGGTAAATAAAACAGATTTATTATAAAAAAAAAAAAATTTATTTTTATTTTATTATCTTACAATTATTGCAATTTATTATTTTCTTTTGATAAATTATGAAATCTCCATTTGATATGATGATTTTTGTTTTATTGATCGCAAATCAAGTATAGTGTAATCGGATTTATAATCTCCATCTATAATAGGAACTGTTTCCACTTCTCCATTATTTAAAATTCTTTATTATTATTATTATCATATTCCAATTTAAAATGTCTGTAAAATATATTTTCACTATTTATAATTCCACCAATATTACGTTCTTTTGAAATTAATTCCTGCCTAAAAGCCTCAATAGCCTCATCTATAGAAACATATTGAGGTGCTGAGTCAGCTTTATCTTTTGGTAATTGCTCATCTGGTAAAGTAGTTATTAATTCTATGGTTGTAGTTTTTACAGCATTTGCTGTTGTTTTGTTTAATTCTGGTGAAATTACATGTTTTAATAGCTGAACTGATAAATTTATTCTCACAGTCTCATTACTTGGAAGTAATATATTAAAGTATGTGCTCCCGAAGGCTGATTCATCTAATCTAATATTAGAAAATGGAGCCGAATTTGCTTGAATGGTTAACAAGAATAATATGAAAAATATAAATCTTTTCATAGTTAATCAAAAGATGTATGATGTATCTTGTTTAAAGGTTAACAAAGTAATGTTTTATTAGAAATTTCAAAATATAAATCTTTTTTTCTTTTTTATTTTCTAGAAATTTCTTTGTTGTGTACAGACTTAACTTGACTTATAATGGAACACAAATACGTAAAAAGCGGTAAAAACTTATCTCTTCCATCTGAATAAGCTTCCAAGTAATCTAAATATTCCTCTTTTAAATTTTCAAGTAATTCTCTAAAATGACTTAGCTTATCGCCAATTTTTGATTTATTATTTTTTTCATTATACATATTCTCTATTGATGCAATAAATATAATTCCCTCTTTAATTCGTTATCTTATCATCGACTTTTTTAACTCATTTTGATTTTCTTCATATTCATTTGTTTTTATCGACAATGATTCAATATGTTGTGAAATTCTTTTATTCTTATCTTTTGGTAATACATTTGAAATATTCTTATCAATCAACTACCAATCATCCTCTTCAGCAAATGGACAATCATCTCCGAAACTGTTTGTTACTTTATTTTTGATTGATGATTGTCTAATTGTACCAATAATAGAAATATCACCGCCATATACTTCAATTTTTATATGTTGCCATTCCAATGGAGATAAAAATAATTTGCTGTTTATTGACTCACCATTTCTAATTTTTAAAACACATATCTTTTCTCCGCCTTCTGGGGTTATATATATCTCCAAAAAATCATGAAATATTTTCCAATTAATTACTCTAATTGAAGCCCATTTCATCCCACAAATACAATATTTATAACCATGTAAAATGTCATCAGCCCAAAACATTATGATCGTTTTACTTGCTAAACTTATAGTGTTATAGCACCTTTTAATCATAAAATTAACCTTTTATACAATTTTGAACATATAAGATTATTAGACTTAAACTTAAATTATTACCTTAAATTAACTTAGATTATTAACTTAAGAAAAACTTATCCAGGTAAGAATTGGGATCGAACATAAACTAACCATAATATATTCATAAAGGTACCTAATACCTGACAGATTTCTATCTACAAGAAGAATATTATATACATCGAAAATCATTAAAAATTAAATGTAAAAAACTTTGTAGTATATATTTTGTTTTTTTTCTTTTTATATTAACAAAAAGAATCCCCTAACGTCATTTTTGGTTTCTATTTATTTATTTTTAGATATTTTAAAGTTTGTATATTTTTTTGCACCTGTTACCACCACAATATTTCATAATTTATAATGATACAAATCTACATGTGCACACACACATACACATATTTCTGATTATTTCTTTTGTGATTCAATCGCACATTAATTCATTAATTTATTCAGGTTTATTATTCAAAGAAAACAAAAAAACCACAAAAACAATTCATTGAATTGTTCTAGTCAAATCATTGTAAAACCTAAATTCAATATAAAGCTTTCTAAAAAAATTAAAAATTGTTTAATTAAAACAATAGAATTTATAATCAATGTATATTTTTTAAGCTCCTCCAGGCAGCATAACCGTTGAAAAGGTTTTTTATCAAATAATTATAATTTTCCAACAATATAGTATAAACACAAACCAAAAGTTTCACTTTTTTTATTTTTAAAAATAAACTCTGAAACAAGTTTAAAATTAAGTTCATTAAGCTTTTTTTTTTTTTTTTAAAACCATTATTTTAATTTTTCATATAAACTATAAATCAAGCTTAGTACTCAGTTTATTATTTAAAAAATTTTTTTTCATTTCAAAATTCTTAAACTTTTCATATAAATATTTTAATACTAAGTTTTTTAGTTAAGACAATTTTTTTTTTTTATTGTGTAGTTTAGCGGTAAAAAAGCTCCTCCATGCGGCTCCGCCATATCCTTACTACTCCGGCAGTTGAGGAAATAACAACAGGTACCTTATTACTCAATCAATATAAGGGAGTAATTACAATTGATGGCAACAAACAAAATATTAATGGGACATTCCTGATAATATTTCATAATTCTACAATTGAAGTTGATGAACAAACATTTAGATCAGAAGAAGTTATCGAAGTTAAACCATTACCAGCTATTTTGAAGACAAATTCAACTATCGATGAACTGCATGATTATTTATCATTGGAACTACTAAAAGAAATCAACATTAATAATACTCAAGCAATTCAAATAATTGATGATGACAGACAGCAAGTTCAATACATTAACAATAGTTTTACTACAATTATTATAATAATACTACTATTATTTGCAATAATTTTAACTAAACGAAGCAGTAAATTAGTTATTAATGAAGGACGACAAGAACCGGAGAATAAAATCAATAACGACTAAAATCAATCTACTGTTGTATTTCATCTGAAAGCAATGAAGAAATCGGATGAGGACATCCGAATTTAAGAGGGGAAGAGTTACCGATGTTTATAATTTTAGTAACTAATTTACTTCAACAAAATGCTATCAACTAATTTACTTCACCAATGTTTCTCAACAATGTTTACAATACAAATGTTATGATGTTGCTCATTGAAAAAATAATGTAAATAATTTTATAAAGTAAAGGTATTTCCCTTAGTAAGCATAATTTTATAATTTACGACATAATTATACCCGTACGATAGGATCGGGTATAATAAAATTACTCCTCCGTTTGTAACACCTCGAAATAAGCGAACTAGATATACCTTCAAAGGTATGGATCGGATCAGAAAAAAATTCTAAGACTTTTGAGCCATGTCCGTCCGTCCGTCCGTCCGTCAGCACGCTAACTCAAAAACTAAGAAAGCTAGAATCTTGAAATTTACACAAAATATTTTGGGAGTAATTTGTAGGTTCCCTATTTTTTTTGGTTGAGTTTGGACCAAGTCTTAGGGTAGCTCTCGAACACCTAACTTTTAGATCCCCACATTTTTTTTGCAATAGAGCTATGAAATTTTAACTACTGATAGATCTCACAAAAATATTAATTTTATTTTTAATAATTTTTTTTTGTGGCCCCACCCGTTACGGAGCTACAGCTCCCCAAAGGTTCAAAAAAGCTCTATATTTAAATTGTTATAGCACAAGTTGTATAAGGTATATCTTCATTTTGTAAACGCCAAACGATTACTACTTTCATTAGCTTTAAAAGTATATATACAATAAATATATATTTTTGGCATACGGTATCTTAATTTACCGTTATGGGAAACTCAAATTTTGCAAAATTCTTTAACCCTTCCATCTTCTAAACGGTTAAAGTTGGAAACTTGAAATGTTGACAGAAGTTAGATCTTTGAAAATTAGTATGAGTCATTTCAGAAATTTTTTTTGTATCATCCTCCGTTTAGGAGCTGTAAGGGGTCAAAAACTGAAAATTTCCTATTTTTAAACACCTGTAACTTGAACACCTGTTAAAATTTTTTTGAAGTAATGCACAAAAACTAAAGCTCCAACATTATACTTTTATTTCTGTTAACAACTTTTTTTAATAATATAGGGTTACTTTATAATTGACGAAAGTGTTACTTGATTTTTTCAAATTTTCTAACAAATTTCTTTAACGAATTTTTTGCATTTTTTTTTACTCGATAATTTGAAATTGTTGAGGATATAATGCGTAGTAGAAAAAAATGTAATTAAATAAACAACATAACGGTTGCTTGAAGAATTTTTATTTATATGATATTGATATATATACATACTTATATAATATCATGTTTATTTACATATCGTATATGTCACTAGTGAATGAATGATAAGCGTATAGAGTATATTATATAGCGCCGTATTTACATACATATATGTATTTTATTGTACTTATAAGAAATTATTCTGTCAATGGAATATAATATAATATAATATTTAAAATTATATTTACTGTTTTGTACTTAGTAAATTTAATATACATTTACCGCTTAGTATGAAATGGTACTATAGAATATTTGAAAAAGTTTTGGATTGATAATCGTTATGTGGAAGGTTAGAATCTGCTTTTGAAGAATGTACATATAAACATATAGTTTGAATATATGTATAACCCATAGTTCTAGAAATTATAAAATTTACCCAAATTATCTTAAAATACTAAAATATTAAAAAAATAATATTGTAAGCAGAGTGACAGGCTGTGAACATACTAACGGTTCGTACTGGTATCTAAGAGTTGACAAAGTCAACTGTATTCTTCCTCGTTTTTTGTTAGAATCAATTATGTTTTCTTGAGTACTAGGAATTTTTACAACTTTGTAAATATTAAAATTAAATTTAAGTGGATTGAGATTTATGAAATTGGTTTCTAATATGACTGTAGTGTAATTTAATGGCTCTATAATATTTTAATTAATTTAGTATTCTTTGTTTCTGCTGTACAACGTGGAGACAAATGTATGTATCCACTATTATTTAGCTTTACAATTTTGATTCGTTTTTTAAACTGAAAATTCTAATATCGCAAAAAGGGTTTAAATCTGGCTTACCATATATAGCCTTTGCTATGCAAGAGCTACTAGTTTTGGCTTGTATATTTGCACTGCAGAAAAACATTTTTAAAGAAAAATTCGGAAGATTGCTTAGATTTCTTAATAAGATTGGTATTGGGTAAATTTTAAAAATAGAAAAATGTTCTCTAGTCACTAAAGGTATTGAGATTTCGAATATAATCCGTTTTTGTGTATATTTTGCTCTGATTTCTAATATCTTTGCAAATTGTAGAAGGTTAGTTTTTGTTATTGTTAAAGAAAGTTCATGCATTTTAATTATTAACTGGATTTTTTCTATACCTTTTTAATTTCAAAATAAGAATAATAAACTTTAAAGTGGAATAGTAAACTTCAATATGAGAATAGGCAACTTCAAAGTGGAATAGTAAACTTCAATATGAGATTAGTAAACTTCAAAGTGGAATAGTAAATTTCAATATGAGAATAGTAAATTTCAATAAGGGAATAGTTAATTTAAATATGAGAATTTTTAATTTCTTGATGATTAAATTTTGATTTAAGGCAATTTTAATTTTTTAATTTTAGTTTATTTCTTTTCCTAAAATATATAATAATTAATAAATAGTGATATTGAATATTGTTGTTTGTTTTGTGTTTTAATATATTTTATTTATAAAAATTTAAAAATTAAATTTATTTAACTTCTTTTTTGTATTGATATCAGGTAATTAATTTATTACAAAATATATTTAATTAATTTTATTATTATTATTATTAATATTCCATATCTTCTAAATTAAGAGCAGCAGTTACTTTCCCCTGAATATTTGCAATGCAATTGGCGCATTTAGTTGGTGTAACTGTCTGCAGACCTTCTTCCATAAGGCCTTCTAAAGCTCTTACTCTCTATTCGCTTATGGTTAGATCTGTATTTCTATTATTAAGTATACTTAATAACTTGCTGTACAGTTCTCTTTTCACGTGACTTTTCACCACCGACCATTTATTTTCAATTGGATTAAACATCGGACTATATGGTGCAAGCCTAAGTATTTTGTTCCCCTTAAATTCATATTCTTCTAATATTTCTTCAATTTTGCTGTGACATAGTGCATTGTCGATTACCATTACAATAGGTACACCATGTTTAATCAGTGATTTATGAAGGCAGATCTTTATCCATGCTTTGGCATTATCTTTTTTGAATGAACCTCTTCTTATTTCATAGTGTATAAATCCAATTGTGCTTATGCATCCTATAACGTGAATATTAGCATCTTTAGACCCGGGTGAAACATTAGTGCATCTTGTTCCCTTCGTTGATCTTCCCTGTGCTCTTGAAATGTGGATGATGAAATTTGCTTCACCCATGAACAAGATTGGCTTAGTTAGCGACTGATATTCTAAAAGTTTTTCAACAAACTCCTTTCTCTTTTCTTTGTTTTCAGCACAGTTTGCTGTTTCAGGTTCGTGTCTTATATTTTTCAGCGAGTAGCAGAGAGAATCAAGCTTTTTGGAAATTGTTGTTTTTAAAATGGAAATCGTAAATTTATTTTGAAAGCCAGCAGTAAGTTCCGCTAGTGTAATACGGCAGTTATTTTCCACCATTTCAACAAAATAATCTAAATGGATTTGTGTAATTTTTTGAAATCGCTTTCCTCCTCATTTGTCCTGGGTTTCTGCCTCTGATACCCAACCGCTAGTTTGGAATATCAATATGCCGTTGACTGTGGAATATTAATCTCACGTGCAAGTTGCTTCCAGTCTCCATTAGCATTCCAAACGGCAAGTAATTTTAACTTTTTTTGTTCTGTTTCTGATTTTTTATTCATGTTTCAATTTTAAATTTTATTATAAAACACGTTTGTTCAATTAGAATTCTTCTTAATTCTTATTAATATTTTTAAAAATTTCTTGAAAACCATTACAAGGCTTACTATATATATATTCTTTTTTTGAATTTGCCTATTGTCATATTGAAGTTTACTATTCTCATATTTAAATTTACTATTCTCATAATGAAGTTTACTATTCCATTTTGAAATTTACTATTCCATTTGGAAATTTACTATTCCACTTTTAAGTTTACTATTCTCATATTGAAGTTAACAATTCTCATTTTGAAATTAAAAAGGCATAGAGTATAGTTTTGATATCTATTTCATTATTCAGTGATTTTCTTAATGAAACTTGAATATCATCTTGTCTTCTATCAAAGTTTTGAATGTAGGAAGTTCGAATGATTGAAGTTTCATCTAACTGATGTAAAAGTTGTTGATATATAGTAATATTTTCAACTCTCGGAAGTAAATTCTTTAGTAATTCGTTATTAATTTTTAAATTTAACGTAGAATTTTGAAATATTTCAATTGAATTTCTTAAAATTGTACTTTGTTTTTCGATTATGTGTAAGATAAATTTATTGGACTTCTTTTGGTCGGAAATTTCTTTTTCTATGTATTCAGAATCTTTTGCATCCATTATACCAAACAATTCTTTTAACAAAGAACCACCAATGTTTATAAGACCGCGTTTTTGTTTTGTATGTAAGAAACATTTTTCAATTTCTTGCTGGGTGTTAGTAGTTTTGAATAGTTTTGTATTTAAAAAATGAATAGTTAAAGAGCAATGATCCATAAGAAATATTTCCTTTATTTCTTTACACATATTTTTTAAATTGTCAAAATTTTTTTGGATTTGATCCAGTTCAATTTTCATGTTTGTCAGATCATAATATAAAATCAATTTCCAATTTGATTAAATAATTCGGTAGTCTCCCAAAGGTTGCAAGTATAAGCCAGAATTTGCATCGTGTTTCGTTATGTTGAACATCATTTGTGATTTTCCAGTGGAAATAAGAAAATTTAGAAATCTACAATATTAAAAAAATAAAATAAATGAATCATATTATTATATCTAAAGTCTCGTTTCATTCAATAAACAGTTTTAAGAGATTGTTATGAACCATTTTGGTTTTCCTAATAATTTTGATAGTAGTATTTTCTGGAGAATTTTTTTCTATAACTTCATAAGGTCCTAGATAACAGGAGGTTAATTTTTTATTTTTTCTTACAGTATCAAGTAACAAAACTTTATATCTATCTCAAAACTTTTCGAATATTGCAAAATCTAACCACATATCCTAGTGGTTTAGTTTAGTTTTTGAAGTATACGATTTACACCTTGATGTCCACCAGCCGGACTATTATGATATTCTTCAAAAACAGTTTTTATTTCATTAATTATATTTTGAATTATTATTTTGTTCAGAATTTTCAATTAAATTTTTAGAATGAATTAAATTTTTATTTGCAGAGCTTATAGGTTTTAAGTTTTTATTTCCTAGTATATTATTCTAGTTGTGATTTTGAATAATTTTATTAGAATTTGCTCTAGTGATAACATTTATATTGGTTATTTCTAAACTTGACAGTGCGCCTGCAGTTGTGTTTAGACACCCCGATTTGTGAACAACACAATAATCGTATTCTTCCAATTTTATGCGCCAGCGCATTATTCTAGAAGTAGGATTATTAATGTTGAAAATCCAAACTAGCGGTTTGTGATCTGTAACAACTGTAAATTTTCTACCATAGAGATATGGTCGAAAATATGCAGTTGCCCAAACTACAGCTAACGCTTCTTTTTCAATTGGAGAATAGTTACGTTCAGCTTTGTTTAACGTTCTACTTACATAAGCGATTGGCAAATCGTTTAGTTTGCCTTGTTCTAAAGTCTGTTGCGATAAAACGGCACCCAACGCAGTGTCGCTTGCATTAGTAGTTAAATAGAATTCTTTTGAAAAATTGGGATATTGTAACACTGGATATTCTGTTATAGTCTTTTTTAAAGTTTTAAAGGGTTTAGCACAAAACTCATCCCATACAAATTTTGTATCTTTTTTCAATAAGTTATTCAATGGTTGAGCAATAGCTGAAAATTTTGGAATGAACTTACGATAGTAACCAATTAAACTAAAAAAGATTTTATGGCTTTCTGATTTTGTGGCGGAACTATATTTAAACGAGGAAGAATACAGTTGCCTTTGTCAACTCTTAGATACCTGTACGAACCGTTAGTATGTTAATATTTTAGTATTTTAAAATAATTTGGGTGAAATTTATAATTTCTAGAACTATGGGTTGTACATATATTCAAACTATATGTTTATATGTACATTCTTCGAAAGCAGATTCTAACCTTTCACATAACGATTATCAATCCAAAACTTTTTCAAATATTCTATAGTACCATTTAATACTAAGCAGTAAATGTATATTAAATTTACTTAGTACAAAATAGTAAATATAATTTTAAATATTATATTATATTATATTTAAATATTCCATTGGCAGAATAATTTCTTATAAGTACAATAAAATACATATATGTATGTAAATACGGCGCTATATAATATACATCTATACTCTTATCATTCATTCACTAGTGACATATACGATATGTAAATAAACATGATATTATATAAGTATGTATATATATTAATATCATATAAATAAAAATTCTTCAAGCAACCGTTATGTTGTTTATTTATTTGCATTTTTATGTACTACGCATTATATCCTCAACAATTTCAAATTATCGAGTAAAACAAAATGCAAAAAATTAGTTAAAGAAATTTGTTAGAAAATTTGAAAAAATCAAGTAACACTTTCGTCAATTATAAAGTAACCCTATATTATTAAAAAAAGTTGTTAACAGAAATAAGAGTATGATGTTGAAGCTTTAATTTTTGTGTATTACTTCAAAAAAATTCTAACAGGTGTTCAAGTTACGGGTGTTTAAAAATAGGAAATTTTCAGTTTTTGACTCCTTACAGCTCCTAAACGGGGGTGATACAAAAAAAATTTCTGAAATGACTCATACTTATTTTCAAAGATCTAACTTCTGTCAAAATTTCAAGTTTCCAACTTAAACCGTTTAGAAGATAGAAGGGTTAAAGGATTTTGCAAAATTTTAGTTTCGCATAACGGTAAATTAAGACACCGTATGCCACAAATATATATTTATTATATATATACTTTTAAAGCTAATAAAAGTAGTAATCGTTTGGCGTTTTCAAAATGAAGATATGTCTTATACAACTTGTGCTATAACAATTTAAATATAGGGCTTTTTTGAACCTTTGGGGCGCTGTAGCTCCGTAACGGGTGGGGCTACAAAAAAAAGTAATTAAAAATAAAATTAATATTTTTGTGAGATCTATCAGTAGTTAAAATTTCATAGCTTTATTGCAAAAAAAATGTGGAGATCTAAAAGTTAGGTGTTCGAGAGCTATCCTAAGGCTTGGTCCAAACTCAACAAAAAAAAATAGGGAACCTACAAATTACTGCCAAAATATTTTGTGTAAATTTCAAGATTCTAGCTTTCTTAGTTTTTGAGTTAGCGTGCTGACGTTCTGACGGACAGACGGACGGACGGACGCACATGGCTCAAAAGTCTTAGAATTTTTTTCTGATCCGATCCATACCTTTGAAGGTACATCTAGTTCGCTTATTTCGAGGTGTTACAAACGGAGGAGTAATTTTATTATACCCGATCCTATCGTACGGGTATAAATAGCATTTATTTTTTACATGACCAAGATATAAAACTTCTTTATGTAAAAATTTGCATTTACTTGGTTGTAATTTTAAATTATATTTCTTTAATGCTTCGAGTACGTCTATTAATTTTTGGTTATGATCAATGAGATTTTTACCATATATTACTATATCATCCAAACATACAAAGCAACGTATATCTTGGAGACCAGTAAGTACTATATTCATTAATCTTTGAAAAAGAAAAAAAAATCTTCTCCAATTATACCGTCTTGTTCTATTAGAAAATCAGTGGAGACCACATTAAAAAGAATAGGATAGTTATCTACGAATTTTGATAAACAATGTAGTTGTACCAATTGTAGTAATAGCGTTGGATGTAATACCTTTTAATTGTATAGGTATGCAATGGGCATATGTGTTATCATGTAAAGCACTTATTTTAATGATGCTTATGTTAGCTCCAGAATCGAACAATAAATTTGTAAATTGATTTTGACTTCCTTGGATTTCTAATGATAAATAGCTAGAAAATGTACGATTTTTAATTTGACTTCGGATTATTTTGTTCAAAAGTTTATTGATAATAAATTTTACTGAATTTTCGCGATTTGGAAATTTATTTGATTTAGTATTTTGTAGATTAAGTATTTTATTTGATTTTGGATTTTTTAAATTTAGTATTTTATTTGAATTTTGATTTTGTATTTTAGAATTTTATTTAACGGTTTTTTCATTTAATTATATGGCTTTACTACCTTCACTGGGCATGAAACGTTTGACGATTGAAATATTTAATCCATCAAGCACAAATTTTTCTGCTCTTTCAGAATAAGTTAAAACGGATTCTCTGGGACCTTGATACAGTTCGAAGATTACTTTCTGGATTAACTGAGTTGATCTAGTTTTTAAAAATTTTTCTAAAAGTACTGTTTTTAATTCCTCCCAATCCTCAAATATTTTATACCTTAAAGTCGCATTATAAGCACGGCCAGAGATTTTAGATTTTATAACATTGTTTTCATGTTCATTGAACAATTTCGTTGTTCATGAATTTCTGCGAGTTGTACAAATCTACGCAACTCTACAGAATTTCCATTGAACTCGGATATTAACTTAGTCGTTTGATTAATGTCGAATTTTGACATTATTTTTGATTTAAATTTGTATTACTAGAATAAGTTTTACTTATGGGAGAATCTGGTCTATGATCACTTGAGAATGTTCAGACGATTTTTTGGGGAAAATGTGTTATTTGACGATAGGATTTTTAGAGACTGAGGCTTCTGTTTCCTCAGATTCAACCTTTTTTCTAATATTTTAGGAACAGGTGAACGTGATAAAGGCATTTGGTTTTTGAAATTTTTCTCATTCTCAGACTTAGATTTAAATTCAAAAAAATTATACGAATTTCATAATAATTAAGGTAACTAAATGACACATAAATACACAACCATATACCTATCAAATTAGAATAATAGTTCAAAATAGAATAATTATTCTTTAATTTTAGAATAATAATTTTTTTATTAATTTTTGTATTACTTTCTTTGTTTTTTCTTTGTATTAAAAATACAATAATATTTTTGTTAATAGTTAGTAATTTATTTCTATTTCAATTTTTATTTCTATTTTAATCTTGAGATAATTGATTGATATTTTTTTTATCAACATATATTTTTTTTTTATAAAATTAAATTGTTTGTATATTACAAAAATTTGTATAAATTTTTTACAAAAAATTGTATTAATAATTTTTTTTTTTTTCTAGTATTTTTTTTTTATATATGAGTTACTTACATTATTTTTAAAAGACAATACATATTTTTTGATACTCCGATCTAGTTGATGCTCTGAATTTGATGCTCCGATTTAGTTGATTTGATGTTTGAGTTGAACTTTTCCTTTTCTCTTGTTGTAATTAAACGACGCTCTGGGCACCCGTTTCTGTAGTTTTCACAATTTAAATTTATTTATTTTTTTTTACTGTTTAATTTTTTCCAATTTAGAGTTTTCCCTTCTTAGTTTTTTTTTTATTTAAAACAATTTGTTTTAATTATGATTTTCATTTATTTATTTAGTTTTAATTATGATTTTTGTATTATTATAATTATGATTTTTAAACAATTTGTTTTAATTATCATTTCAATTTACGATTTTGGCTGTAGCTGGCTGTATGATTAAAGCTGTAGTTTATGTTTTTATACCCTACACCTAAAGTATTGGGTATATTAACTTTGGTATGGAGTTTGTAACCACCAAAAGGAAGCGAGATAGATATTAACATGTATATATATTCTGAATCAGGATCATCTCCTGAGTCGATTTAACGATGTCCGTCCGTCCACCCGTTCGTTATTATTTATAAAGTAGGTTACTAATTACGAAAGGAAGGCTAAATTCGAATCTTGACAAAATCGGTCCTTGGGTTCGGATTCTGGAAGCTACCGAATGATTCGGGAGCAAACGAGATTATCTCCAAAACCAACAAAGATAGAACCTTTAAATTTTTTACAATGATGTTCCCTCCCGTTTGATTTATGTCTCTGAAATTTAAGAGGATTTGATTCATGGGTTTGGATTTTGGAAGCATCCGAACGAGCCCCAGAATAAATGAGATTATCTCCAAAACCAACAAAAATATAACCTTTAAATTTGGCTGGATGGTGTTCTTTCATGTTTGATTTAAGTCTCTGAAATTTGAGAGGATTTGGTCCATGGCTTTGATTTTGAAAGGTTCCGAATGAGCCCCAGAGCAAACGAGATTATCTCCAAAACCAACAAAGATAGAATCTTTGAATTTGGTACAGTGGTGCTCTTTCGTGTTTTATTTATGTTTCTGAAATTTGGGAGGATTTGGTTCATGGGTTCGGATCTTGGATGCTTCCGAACGAGCCCCAGAGCAAAAGAGTATATCTTCACAACCAACCAAGATAGAACCTTTATTTAGTACAAGGGTGTTCTATTATGTTTCCTTTTCTGTAAAATTGGAAAATGACGTTTGAAAGCATTTGAACCATGGGTTCGTATTTTGGAAACTTCCGGACGAGCACAAAAGCAAACGAACATATCTACAAAACCAACAAACGTAGAACCTTTAAGTTTAGTACAATGGTGTTCTGGCATGTTTTCTTTATAACTCTGAGATGGATTTGATGAATTAGAGTGGCAATTCATGAACCTGACACACGCCTCCCAAGGACTAACAAGCATATCTTCGAAATTAATAAAGATAGAAACTTGAAATTAAATTTTAATTTTTGCTTTTTTGTTTTTGCTTTTTCTTTTTTTTTAAATACATAAATTTGGGCTACCAAATACTTATTAGTTAGAGTTAATTAAAAAAATCAAAAATATTAGCTACAGATAATTTAGAAAATATTAGCTACAATTTTAGACTTGGAACTGAAGGGAAATGGAAACCAAAAAATTGATTTCGGTACATATAATAAACCAACATCAACTATGAGGTATATAACTTCAGATTCGTACTGTCCATTTCAACACAAACATGCCAGTTTCCATTCAACGGTTTATGTAAATTACCTTTATCTATTAATAATTTCAAAATAGAATACAATTACATAAAAGAAATTGTTAATGGATACCCAGAAATATTAGTTGACGATTTAATTGCAATGCATTCTAAACGCAATAAGAAAAATAATATGACAATACTATTTTGACAAAATTTAAATATATATATAAAACAATTTACAAAGAAAAAGGGTTTCTTTCAATTATATTCCACAGTCACAAATTACCTTATACCCATTTATAAAAAATTTGATATGGATATTGTGTATGAGAATAAATAAAAAATTTGTAATTTACTTAAATCAACAAAAAACAAACCTGAGAATGTAAATAAATCAGGTATATATAAAATTACATGTAAAGAATCCAATATAAATTATTATGGACAAACCAAAAGAAAAATAGGTGATAGATTTAAAGAACATTTAAGCTATATAAAAAATGCATATTACAAACTTTATCTTAATCTAAATTCATATGAACTTACACTAATTAAACATATTAGGAACCCAGCAAAGTTAGATCCATACGAAACTTTTTACATTAATAACGACAACAACTTGAATACAGACAAAGGAAATACTTATACGTTTTTATTTGATAGCATTCATTAATATTTAAATTTTAAAAATTTTTTTATTTTTTCGTTTTGTAATTTTTGTTTTTTATTTCAATTTTTATGACTTCAATTGTTTATTATATGTTTTAATTTTTTGTTCTTGTTCCTTCTTTTTAAAATTTCTAAATTTTCTTTTAATTTGCTTTTTATTTATATTTGTTTTCTGATTTTGTTATTATTTTTTAATATTTTTTTGTTTTTGTAATTCCTTTTGATTTCGTTCAATTCATTATTTTATTTAAAATTTTTTTTTTGATTTAATTTGATGAATAATTTAGAATTTACTTGAACTTGTTCTTTTTTGAGCTTTTTAATATTTTATTTAATTTTTTTTTCTGTGTTTTTTGTAATTTCGTTTTAATTTCGTTCAATTTCTTATTTAACTTGTTTAGAATTAATTGACTTATGACATAAGATGATTTATATGGGTTTTCTACTATAATATTACATATATATATATATAAAAAAGCAATCGTGCAGTGCTGAAGATGAGTTATGCTCGAAATGCTTCCAAAATATAATTAATAATTTTTTAAATATAATAAAAAAATGATAAGTTAAATTTAAAATAATTTTGTGTAGTTTTTATTAATTATTATTTTCGTTATCTGTTATTATTTAAAAATTATTAAAAAATAGGTAGAATCAATAAGGTGATCAAAATAAAAATTTAAAGTCTAAATAAGTGGAAGATTCCCACTAATTATTAGATTATTATACCCCAAATTTTTACTTTTTCTCCTGTTTTCTTTCTTCATTTTCGTTTAAATCCACTGCTTCGTTTTCGTCTTCTTTTTTCGATGCATCCATTAAGAAAGTGGCAAACATTCATCTGTTTCTGCTCTTCATCTTCCACAGTTGATGTAATTTAATCATCCAGAAGATTCAAACAGACGGTTAGTTTAAACCTTGGTGCATTATTTTCAGAATATTCGTATATTATTGTATTGTATAATAATTACAAGAAGCGCCCAGCGCTCGATATTTGAAAGGATTGAGTTTTTTGTTATTTCACTAAAATTGGTTAAGTAGTTTTTAACAAATCGGTACCGTAATATTTGTATGGAAGAAAATAAGACGATTAAATATAGATTATGCCAATGCCTTTAAAATTTTTAAAATGAAAATGAAATAAAATTAGTTGACATAATTCTTTAATGTAAACAAAATGTCAAGGTTTGAGATTGTAATTGAAATTCACAACTTTTAGAGCCTTAACAACTTTTTTAGAGCCTTTGATTGGTCATTCTGCTTCCGCAACAAAAATGTTAACTTTGCTGCAAATGCGATTAGTGAAACTATTTTACTTGGAATGAGGTTATACATCCCTCACTACATGAAATCTGTTAAAAGGAGTCCCAAATCTTGGTTTAATCGTATTTGAAGGCAAGGCAATAAAGAAGGTATTTCTAGAAAAGAGGAGGCTTTTAAACTGTACCAAAACAATAGGTCGGAGGCGCACAGGGCCAACTATATTGTGGTCAGAAACAGGTGCAAGAGAGTTATCAATAAGCAAAAATTCTTGTTCAACCAAAGGTTGAAACGTAAAATCATCCACATGCCAAAGAATAACAAATCTTTTTGGTCATTTGCCAAAAGTCTAAAGGAAGACGTTAGAGGGTCTTCCTTTCCACCACTTATTGATAATAATAATAGAACCGTATCAGATTCTAAGCGAACTTATTTGGCAAGCTGTTCGCTTTTAATTCGACACTGTCACAGTCAGCTCAGATGCCACCTTCTGTTCCAGGAGCTGGCTGCTCCTTCCGTAAAATTTACTTTAGGACGCGGGCGGTGATGAAAATTTTAAAAAATCTTGATACAAGCAAATCAGCCGGTCCAGATAGTATAACCACCATTATTACTTAAAAAAAGTACTTAAAAATACCTACTCCACTATTTCAAAACCTCTGCGCAATCTTTTCTACCTCTCCTTCACTTCGGGTATTCATCCTACCCAATGGAAGGTTGCACATGTTTTCCCAATTCCTAAAAAAGGTAGTAAAAGCGATCCCTCCAACTATCGCCTTATTGCTATAACTTCGGTCCTCTCCAAGGTAATGGAGAAAATAGTGAACCAAAAGCTTCTGAAATACCTGGACCACAAAGGTTTGCTTCATGATCGTCAATACGGGTTCAGAGCCAGTCGTTCAACCGGTGATCTCATGACTTACCTTTGTGAGAAGCTAAGCATCAACCTTCATCATTCGGGTGAGTCTGATGTTGTGACTCTTGATATTTCTAAGGCTTTCGATCGAGTTTGGCACGATGCTCTATTGGCAAAATGCAAAGCATTAGGTCTAGGTAGGGTCTTTCTAAAATGGATTGGAGATTTCCTTTCGAATCGCACGATTCGTGTACTGCTCGATGAATATTAATCTGACAAATTTAAAATAAATGCTGGTGTCCCCCAGCGATCAGTTTTATCCCCAACTCTCTTCTTAATATTTATCAATGACCTACTCTAATTAACCTCCAATCCGATCCATAGTTTCGCAGACGATAGCACCCTTGTAGCTTCCTATGAGTTTCATAGCCGCTGTAACATTAATCACCAGATTAATACAAAAGCAAAAAAATTCACTATTAGTGAGCTAAATAACGATTTAGAAAAAATTCAAAAATGGGGTGAAGTCAATAGACCTGAGTTCAACACCAAAAAAACACAATGCTGTTTGATCTCGCGAAAAATTGCCACTACTGTTCCTACCCTACTATTTCAGGGAGAGGTCTTGCAGCATTCAACGGCAACATGCTGGGCATCGGGTTAAACCAAAAACTTACTTGGCCAAATCACATTTTTGGTATAGCTAAGGATGCAGCGAAATCTTTGGGTTTTTTGTATCGCTGTAAAATTTACTTTTCCACATCTGATCTTCTGAATATCTATAAAACGTACATTAGGCTGAAAATGGAGTACAATGCACACATTTGGGCTGCAGAGCCTCAAATAGCACTGGGTTATTTAGATAATGTGCAAAACAGAGCTATTCGTTTGATCAACGACCACAGTGTAACTTCAATGCTCACTCCACTCGTCCATCGCCGCACAGTTGGGTCACTGATCTTGTTTTATAAGTATCTCGTAGGGATTAATACTTGTTCTAAAGAACTAAAACAACTAATGCCTCCACTCAAAGTTTTCCAACGAGAAACAAGGAGGGAAACAGATGCTCATCCGTACCATGTTGAGTTATCAAGATGGCGAAATACAGCCTATGGAAATTCGTTTGTTATGCGCACGTCCCGTTTGTGGAACCATATACCATCGCATGTGTTCCCTAAAGTTGGTAATTCTTATGTGTACGATTTACTTAAGTTTAAGAAGAACATTAACATCTTTTTTCAAAATGTCCCTCCAAATTTTCCTACCTAGCCCCCATAATCCAAATTTCCAAATTCCAATTTTCCCAATTATCCTTACCACATCCCTATCCCCAAAACCAAACTGTACATTCGTATTAAAGGTTCCATCCTAAAGTTTGGTTTTAAAAGGGGGTGGTTTTGGTTGGTTAAAGTCCAACACTACCCTGAGGAAGCACGTGCAGTTCCTCTTGGTGACTTTCGAGTTTTCCACCAACCCTCGTTAAAAAAAAAGAAAAAAAAAAAAACCAAAAAGGACGTAAATTTCTTAGAAATAAAATTCAAACAAAAAGGTTTGAATGACACATGGCAAATCAATTTAGTCGGAATGATACCTAATGCAAGTTTTAATAATGGATATAAATATATACTGATATTATTTATATCTGCCCGTATTTTTATATATATGCTAATATATTCTATGCTCAACTCTTAAATATCCGTACGAACCCATTATAATGTCTATAACTCTGCTTATAATATTATCTTTTTAATTTTTCAATAAGCTATTTAATAGCTAAGAAAAGCTATTAAAGAGTTGGGTTGCCAATCTACGGTTGCCAATTCTACAGGTAAGCCAACCTATTGGCTAACTGACACAAATAAAATCCCTGATTTACTAGATATTTTTTTACCAAGAAGGTATCGTCAAACTTCATTAATCTAGAAGATAATCAAGATTTGGACTCACACTATTCTGCAGTCATTCTGAGTTTACACGAATCAATACAAGAAACAAGCCCACACTCACTAACATTAAAACTGACTGCGCAAGCTTCAAAGAAGAAATAGAGAAAAAATATAAATCTTAAGGTCAAAATGAGAAATATAGATGATTTGGAATCGGAACTAGATCAATTCATTATAATAATTCAGAGTACCGCTTAGAACAATACAAAAGAGTGTAAATATAGAACAGTAGGAAATAAATACACTAAAGCAATATTAGACTTGATTAAGAAAAAAGGAAAGGTCAGATATAGATGGCATCAATCAAGAGATCCAGCGGATAAAAACATTTTGAACAGATTAACACAAAATCTTTGAAAAACTTTCCGAGACATTAAAGATAAATCTTTGACTATTATGTAAATAACTTAACGGCTAATGAAGAGACAAATTACTCCCTGTGGAAGGCAGCAAAAATGTTAACAAACCTCTCCAAAAAGTTAACAAACCAATTAGAAAAAGGATGGATACTGGGCAAGGAGTAATAAAGGTAAGGCCGAAGCATTCCCAGATCAACTGGAAGAAATTTTCCGGCCAAATGAAATTGATTCTAATCTTCATATTGAAGAAGAAAATGATAGAAATGTAGAAAATTTTATCGAACCATTCACACCAAAAGTAGAAGAAATCGAAACCCCGGAAAAACCCCAGATTATGATTTAATTACAGCTAAAATACTAAAACAGCTGCCGAAAAAGAGTTTAATTATGCCAACTTTTATAATTAATTCAGTAATAAGGCTGAAATGCGTACCTAGAGTGTGGAAAGTTGTTGAAATTATTATAATATTAAAGACAGGAAAGCCACCAAATGAAGCTAAATCTTATAAACCTATATCTCTGCTTCCAATAATACCGGAACTATTTGAGAGGTTGTCGCTTACAAGAATGAAACGTATAATAGAAGAAAGGGAACTAATTTAAAATTATCAATATATGTACATATATCACCATACATCGCAATATATCTTTAAATTTATTTCATTTATAAAATAATTTCCTCTAACGATAATAAAATATGTATAATATGTATAAGCCGCAACATATACATACATATGTATTTATGTATACACTCTTATTCTATTCATTAAAATAACATAATATACGATATGTACATAAACATAAATACATATGTATGTATACCAATATCATATATAAAATATAAATTCTTCAAACAACAGTTAATTTTTTAATTATTTAAACTTTTTTGTATTACCCATCATCCTCAACAATTTTTATTATTGATAGACACAAAAGCGAACGAATCATAATTTTGACTAAATCATCTTGTACAACCGGACCCTTTAAAAACATGTCATTTAACGACATTTCACTTGATGTTGCTTTGGATGCGTTCAAAACTGCACATAACTTAGTTGTGGTGCTCGTCTCCTTAATTACGGCATGATGTGGAAGGTAACAACAATTTTAATGCGTGAAGTCAGTCTTGTACGATGAGAGACTATCTTCACCATTAGTAACTTGTATCATGTGAGCAAGATCGATGTATTCTTGTAAACATTTTTGATACTCCTTTTTTAGATTTGGAATTTTTTCAAATCTATGTTCAAACTGATATAAACGGCGCATCGCAATGTCTATTGATTTCCCTAAATGATGTTGCTCATTTATCTCTTTAAATGGCAATGAAACTTGGTATAGTTCTGATTTTAAACGAATAGAGGTTGATTCAAAAACATTTTCACATTTGCTTTCTTTTTCTGATTGATTTTGTTGTTTCGGTAATTCCTCAATTTCCCAAAAAGCTTTTAATTGTTTATCGAGATCAGCACACATATGAAAATTTTTAACAGTAAGTTGTGGTTCTCCTGCACAATTAATGTTACCCGACAATATCCATCCAAAAATCCTTTTCTTAGGCCCTCTAATATTATGCTGCTAAAAACGTCTGCTCCAAGCTTTATTGGACCAGATTCATCGGATCTGCCAGCTGTAAACCATATAAATGTTCCTAATGTTGCACTTCTATTTTTGAAGCTGGTAGATGATTTGTTAATGTTTTTCAAAGGAGACTTTCGACTTCTAGCAAAATTTCCTTGGTTAAGGTTTGAAAGCCAAATATGACTCTAGAAGTGACATGATATGTTTGACTCTTTCCTATCCCTTGCACAGTAGCACGGATGGGTTCTCTTCTTAAACCAAGCTGTTGAACACCTCTTACGGTGATGAACGAGGCTTGAGATCCTTGGTCAACGAGTGCTCTAATGAGGCTTTGTTTACCTGAAGGAGCGACAATTGTGATTACAGCGGTTGCTAATAAAATTTGATTATTCTAACGGTGTGTGATAAACGATTGAACATTGGATGTATTTAAAAAATTGGAATTTATGGTTTGAGTTTGATTATTTAGTATAAGACTTGGTCTATTAGCAGTCAATATATTATTTGATATTGCTCAGGAAGTACTAGGCTGACTGGATTGATTAGTAGATCAACTATTTTGTTGGTTATTGTTTTGATTCACAGAAGAGTCTATATTTTTATGTAAAAGCGTGTGATGTTTCTTTTTGCAATATTGGCAAACTCTCGTACTGGGACAATTCACAACTCTATGCCCAAAACCTAAACAGTTGATACATAGAGTTTTTACCTTTATAAAGTCTAAACGTTTACCCTGATTTAGCTTTAGAAATTTATTACATGCCGCATAGTGTGTTGGCCTTGACAAACGACACATGAAATTGGAGTTGCAATGTGATACGATTGTGTTGCAGTTTTGTTTCGATTAATGTTAAAAATGGTTGCTGGCTGTTTCTGTATTGGTTTTCTGCTATTTATGGCTTCTAGCGTGCGGAATCTGGATTCTTGAATTTCTTTGAGTAATTTCCAAGATGGGAATTCTATCATTTTGCCAGTTTCTTGCTCCCATAACTCATGAGTTTCGGTTGGAAACTTGTTGACAATTAAAAAAACTAAAATCGGATCCCATTCTTTTGTAGAAATATCCAGATTATCTTGAGCGTGTAAGCATTCAGATGTTGTGTCTAATAGTCCTCTGACCGTGGGCTGACCCTTGTTGAACTTTGGACTGAAATAATAATGTCTTTAATTGTGTATTTAATAAGACGTTTCGATTCTCATACCGATCCTGTAATAGTGACCATGCTGAAAAATAATTCTTTTCTGTTGCTTGGTAAGGCCTGAAAAGCTTTTCTGGTTCTCCTGCAAGGTGCATCTTTAAATATTGCAATTTTTGGACTGGACTCAGGAATCATTTTGGTGCACCATTGTTCTAAAAAGATCATAGAAGGTTGACCATTTTTTGTAATCACCGTCGAATTTATCAAGTGAGACCTTTGATAATTTCAAGTTGCACTCCAGAGTGATTCTCGACTGGTTGGATTGTATCATACTGGTTTCAGACTCCTTTGATGCGTTTTGCGCAAAGTCTGTTTCATATCGGCCTTCAATTATTTCGTAATTAGTATTGAAATAATCTTCCACCTCAGCATAGGTATCATCTTCAAAGTAACTATAACTCTTTTGGGTCCCCTTTTCCGATAACCTTTGCTCACTGACAATTCCCACTGCCCACTGAAATCTTTTATACCCACTGACAAATGTATCCCAATGGCCTTGGAAAGGTGCTAACCTTCTTTGATAGAACTCTTTAGTTCCTTTATCCTTCCTCGTCTTTTTATAATTATTAAAGCAACTTTCAAGGATTTCCTTTTGAGCTAACTGAGCATTTACTAAGTCTTCCATCTTTCTTTTAATTATTTGACGCAACTGAAACACCCACCAAATTCAGATAAATTTTTAAGATAAAAAAAATTGTAATTTCTTTGGTTTCCGGTTCTAAATAAGGAGAGATAAAAATTTGATTTTTTCCTAGTGTTGTGCGAGTGAATGTCTAATCTTCAATTTAGAATAAAGTTATGTTTCAGCAGGTTATTTACTATTTTAAAAGCAGTGCAGTGCAATTCATATCTATTTATATTCGTAAGACTAAGATATTGTTGAGAGTATAATAAATGAGAGGGGTATTGAATAGGTAGATTTTTAATGATTTTAAGGCATTTTTTGTGCACAATTTCTAGCCTATTTAAGTAGATTTGGGAGCCCTGCTCCAAATGGGATTTAGATAACTAATATGTGAATTAATGTGAGATGAATATATTGCATATAAAGCATTAGTTGATAGAAAATTACGCAACCTTCTTAATATGAATATATATAGGGACATTTTTTTTATTATTTTATTGATGTGGCAACTCCAGTTTAACTTACTGTCAATAATTAGACCTAAATTATTAAATTTTTTTACAATTTTTAAGGACTCATTTTTGTAAGGAAAATTACTATCAAAATTAAATATTTCATTTTCAAAGAGTAGAATTTTGGTTTTTTCCACATTTAAAACTAAACGATGGTCGTCATCTGCATATTTCAAGACTGCATCATCTGCAAACAATTGCAAGTGGCCTTTCAGTTCTAATTTTGTAATATCATCAATATATAATTTAAAGAGTAGAGGACCTAAAACTGATCCCTGTAGCACGCATTGTAAGATAATTTTTGCTCACTGAATTTTTGCTTTTCTGAACTTAATACATTGTTACAGCGTACCATTTGTTTACGACCCTTAAGATAAGATTTGAAAAAGTTTAGCTGACCCACTGTGAAGTTTAAGTTCGCAAGTTTTAGGAGTAAAATAACGAGATCAACACAATCAAAAGCCTTTCTAATATCTAGAAAGACACAACCAACATATTTCCCAACATCTATATTTTTCGTGAAGAATTCATTTAAAAATAGACAAGCTGCTGTCGTGTTCGAGTTTTGTTCAAAACCAAATTGATTCTCACTTAATATTGGATTATTGTTTAAAAATATGTTAAATCTATTTTTGACAACATTTTCGAAAATTTTAGAAAAAGCTGGAAGGATAGAAATTGGTCGATAATTCGAGCAATCAGTTGATACTCCATTTTTAAAAATCGGATTTGCAATAGCAATTTTTAAACTGCTTGGAAATATTTCAGATTGAAACGACTCATTTATAAATTTGACCAGAAAAGGAGTCAAATGTGCGGAGAATTTCTGAATAAATTTGGTAGAAATATTATCGAAACCCGTGGCAGCCGCCGAATTAAGCGATTTAATGACCTTATTTACCTCTTCTATATTTGTGGGAAGTAAAACAAAATTAGTAAAGATATGTCTACGGAATTGATTTACATAATGTACGTCAATATTATCTAAGGAGACACTAATCTTATTTGTTACATTTATAAAGTTGTCGTTAAATACCGTAGCAATTTCTTTTTTGTTTTCTAGTATAATATTGTCGCAATTAATTATTTTAATTTGCTTTTTTGACTCCGAGCTATTTGTATTGAACATAATATTTTTCTAGCACTCGCAAAGTTTTTTATTATTAGTAGAGTTTTTTGTAATTAAATCTGAAAAGAATTTCTGTTTTGAAGCTATAACTAGAGTTTTAACCTTATTTTTATACTTTTTGTATAAGCTTTCAATATGACTATCATCCGGAAATTTTTTTTTGTACTTGAAAAATGAATCTCTTAGTTTCATTAACTCTATTATTTTATTCGTGATCCACGTTTTCTTTTTTTTTTCTTTTTTTTACCTGAATACATTGCGTATTTTCAATTATTATTTTCCTAAGTTTATCAGTAATGGAATCGAAGTTATCATATGTATAGAGATAGTTCCACACGTTATCTTTTTCTATCTTGTCGTAATTTAAAATATTTTTGAAGTTAATTATATTATCGGTAATTGGTTTCTCATCCATAGTTATAAAAAACATTTGGTGATCAGACATGTAAGAGTCTAAAATGTGAAAAGAATAGTTTTTTTCAGTTATATCACTTATAAAGTGATCTATAATAGTTTTTGAATTTCTACCAAACCTAGTTGAATATTCTTCTGAAATTTTATTACAAACTAGAAAACCATTAGTCAATAGGGTATTTGTATAAATATTAATTTCCGCGTTATCAATATTTAATAGATTTAAATTGATATCCCCAAGAATTAGAGATTTTTTATACTGAAAAGTAATTTCATCCATTTTATTAATAAATGCATCAAAACGCGTTTCGCGTGCTCTGTAAATTCCAAAGACATTGAATTTATGTTTCGTTAGTTTCACTCCTAAAAGATTAGTTTTTTCAAATTCTTCACTATAAATTTGGTAACTATCAATATCTTCCCTCACGTATATGGCAACACCACCATATGCCTCGTCTCTGTTTGAAAAATAAGCATTGAAACCTTCAATATTAAAAAACTGATTTTCTGAGTTATGAATCCAGATTTCAGTAAGTACAATTACATGAATATTCGTTTTGAACTTATTAATTAGTGTTTCAAGATTATAAAGTTTGTTTCTTAAACTTTGTATATTTAAATAAACCAAATTGAAATTATTTTTAAAATTAAAACTTTCGTTAAAATCCAAATCCGTGAAATAATTTATTTTTAACAAATCTCTAAAATTTACGATATTGTTAGTCATCAATTTCGGATAAAAAAAATAAAATGCGGAAAATAAACAAATTAAAAAAAAAAAAAATAGCAAGGACACAAACAAATAAATATATGATTTTTAATAATTTGCAACAAACTTTTATGCACAAATATTCGATAAGAATATAAGAGACTCGTTTACGACATTCGTTAAGTAAGAATATTAGCAAAATATGTTTTTAACGTAAGAGTGATTTTAAAATATAAATAAAAATAAAAGGAAACGTGGATTAAAAATGTAAGTAAACATTTTTTTGTTTTAATTTGTAATAATCTAAGTGTATTATTAAAGGGATGAGTTGCAATATTTATATAAATAGTAATTATTAAATAGTAATATGAATAAAATATTTTGATGTTATATTGTACTAATTTAGAACTATGGTTTGTGAAATAAGAAAAGTTTTTAAAGAAAAAGTGACTTTAAAATGTGAATAATAAAAATAAAAAAAGTGATTAAGGTGAAAAAATTGTTTAAGCGTTGTAAATAAATAATTAAAAATTTACCGTCGGAATTATTAAGAAATAATTTTGATAAGAGTAAAAATTCTATGTTAGTATTAATATTAAAAAGTATGTTAAACGAGGAAGAATACAGTTGACTTTGTCAACTCTTAGATACCCGTACGAACCGTTAGTATGTTCACAGCCTGTCACTCTGCTTACAATATTATTTTTTTAATATTTTAGTATTTTAAAATAATTTGGGTAAATTTTATAATTTCTAGAACTATGGGTTGTACATATATTCAAACTATATGTTTATATGTACATTCTTCAAAAGCAGATTCTAACCTTCCACATAACGATTATCAATCCAAAACTTTTTCAAATATTCTATAGTACCATTTCATACTAAGCGGTAAATGTATATTAAATTTACTAAGTACAAAACAGTAAATATAATTTTAAATATTATATTATATTATATTTAAATATTCCATTGACAGAATAATTTCTTATAAGTACAATAAAATACATATATGAATGTAAATACGGCGCTATATAATATACATCTATACTCTTATCATTCATTCACTAGTGACATATACGATATGTAAATAAACATGATATTATATAAGTATGTATATATATCAATATCATATAAATAAAAATTCTTCAAGCAACCGTTATGTTGTTTATTTAATTACATTTTTTTCTACTACGCATTATATCCTCAACAATTTCAAATTATCGAGTAAAACAAAATGCAAAAAATTCGTTAAAGAAATTTGTTAGAAAATTTGAAAAAATCAAGTAATTCGTCAATTATAAAGTAACCCTATATTATTAAAAAAAGTTGTTAACAGAAATAAAAGTATAATGTTGGAGCTTTAATTTTTGTGCATTACTTCAAAAAAATTTTAACAGGTGTTCAAGTTACAGGTGTTTAAAAATAGGAAATTTTCAGTTTTTGACCCCTTACAGCTCCTAAACGGAGGATGATACAAAAAAAATTTCTGAAATGACTCATACTAATTTTCAAAGATCTAACTTCCGTCAAAATTTCAAGTTTCCAACTTTAACCGTTTAGAAGATGGAAGGGTTAAAGAATTTTGCAAAATTTGAGTTTCGCATAACGGTAAATTAAGATACCGTATGCCAAAAATATATATTTATTGTATATATACTTTTAAAGCTAATGAAAGTAGTAATCGTTTGGCGTTTTCAAAATGAAGATATGTCTTATACAACTTGTGCTATAACAATTTAAATATAGAGCTTTTTTGAACCTTTGGGGAGCTGTAGCTCCGTAACGGGTGGGGCCACAAAAAAAAAGTTATTAAAAATAAAATTAATATTTTTGTGAGATCTATCAGTAGTTAAAATTTCATAGCTCTATTGCAAAAAAAATGTGGGGATCTAAAAGTTAGGTGTTCGAGAGCTACCCTAAGACTTGGTCCAAACTCAACCAAAAAAAATAGGGAACCTACAAATTACTCCCAAAATATTTTGTGTAAATTTCAAGATTCTAGCTTTCTTAGTTTTTGAGTTAGCGTGCTGACGGACGGACGGACGGACATGGCTCAAAAGTCTTAGAATTTTTTTCTGATCCGATCCATACCTTTGAAGGTATATCTAGCTCGCTTATTTCGAGGTGTTACAAAAGGAGGAGTAATTTTATTATACCCGATCCTATCGTACGGGTATAAAAATAATTTGGTAACTTAGTACTTTATTAAGTAAATTATAGAAAGATAAATAATAATTTTGATTAGTACTAATTTATGATTATTAGTAGTGAAGCAGGTTATAAAGTTAAGTTCACATAGGTGAAAGGTAAGGAAGTTTAAAGAAACTTTACCTTCGGAAGTGTTAAAAAATATTTTTGTTAAAATTAAAAATTCTGTGTTAGTATGAATATGATAAAAAATAATTTGAATTTGATAAAAAATAATTTAGCTAAAAGAACAAATGCTGTGTTAGTATAATCATTACAATAAATGTTAAAATATATTTTTTTAGTATTATTCTTCATTAACATAATGGTTTTAGATATTATGGTTATTTTTGTTAATAAAAAAGATATCATTAAGAAATTGAATTTTGAAAACAGAAACTTCTAATTCTGTTTTCCTGATATAAATGATATTATTTTTGATACATAGGTATTTTTAGCCACAGGAGGTTTTAATTTCACGTGTTTGATGATATAATTTTGACTGCAACTGACTAAGATGTATTCCCCGGTAAGAATATTTCCCGGTTGCCGCTTGCTCCTACACTCACTTCTGAAGTGAATATGTGTTTTTTTGTTTTTTTTTTAGACATTAACTCAACCGCTGCATCCGTTTTTAGTTGAAGTAAATATAGCCCTTGATAATCTTTTTTTTCTACTTTCATAACTCCGGCACGCTTCTAGATAGAGACTTGAAATTTTGAGGCAAGAAAGAACTTTTAGAATTAGTATAAGTTTGCTCAGAAAATTTTTTGGACCATCCCCTGTTTATGAGCTATTAGGGCTTAAAAATTTAAAATTTGTTATTTTTAAACACCTGTAACTTAGACATCTGTACACATTTTACTTCTCCAAGATATAAAAATTAAAGCTACAGTAATATATTTTTACGTGTGTTAAAGGTTTATTTTATTTGTAGAGGGTTCCCAAGTTGCAGCTCTTCAAAATTGCGAAAAAGCCCCATTTTCAGATGTATATATCTCAGGCTCTGCGTAATAGTTTTGCAATATAAAACTGCCAGAAGATCGAAAATTTTATTATTTATATAAAACAGTATCAAAATTGTGTAATATTTTGAAATTTACTATTTAAATTTACCGTTATGTGAAAACCACATTTTGCATGAAATTTCTTTTTTCATAACTCCGGTACGCTTTTAGATAGGAACCTGAAATTTTGAGACAAGGAAGAACTTTTAGAATTAGTATAAGTTTCCTCAGAAAATTTTTTGGTAGCGCCTCCTTTTAAGAGTTATTACGCCTCAAAAATTGAAAATTTGCTATTTTTAGACACCTGTAACTTAGGCACCTGTAAAAATTTTTCTTCGACAAGACATGAAAATTAAAGGTTCAATAATATATTTTTACGTGTGTTAACGGTTTTTCTTAGTTATATAGGATTCCGGAATTAAGGCCCCTCAAAATTTCAAAAATGTCCTATTTTCACGTTTTTTCTTATTACATGAAATTTTCAAATTTTTGTGCAAGTCACACTTCTAAACAGTTTGTATTGAGTTTTGGAAATGTGCGCTTTTAAAAACCGTTGGTTTACATTCTACCTTGTTTTTTTCATTTTGACTTTTTTGATCAACAAGGTACTCCAAGTAATTCACCCTTTTTTCCAGAATTATGTTTTTTTCTTCACATTTGGATATTTCATTATTTACAACAGTGTTTTCTTCAATAATTTGTGCGTTTGTTTGTAGGATACCATCCATTTGAGCGCTAAGAAAAGTTTGTGATTTATGAATTTCGGTGAGCAATGCTATCATTTGATTCACAGATTTGGCAAGAGTTAGCACAGTACACTGACTTGGATCAATTTGAATAGGCATATTCAAGTTTTGGTTTTCTTCTATTTCATTTGAGTCCAAAACAAAAAAGGAGACTTGGTCCGAATCGTGTTCAGCATCGAAATTATCATCACCCACTATGATGGACTCGTTTGAGGTGGAAGGGCATTTAGAGCACTTCCAAGAAGCCGACCCCGTTTCAACTGCTTTAAATACCTCTTCCGCTACAGAAGCACATTTTGCGTGAAAAAATTTGCGGCAAAGACCACTACACTGGATGCCTTTAGTTTTTGAGTAGAAGTTTTTTTTTACATTTCCAGCATTGTTTCGACGCCATTTTAAATTAATTTTTTCCCTTATTTTATATTATTTATTTATTATATTTTAATATAATTTTCCTTATTTTTTCTCTTTTTTAGTGTATAGATGGAATGATAATTCTTCAATATTTCGGTAACGATTAAACTTAAAAAATTAGAAACAATCATCTTAGTTTTTACTCTAAATGAAAAAAATGCTATTAACATTATAATCATACATATAGTTCCTTATGTGATATAGTTCATTGACCTTAGCAGTAACAAATTGCATTTTATTATATATTAAAAGAACTATAATCGATATTACATAAGGGACATGTGATTATAGTACATAAGAAATCTATCCAAAAGCGATGATTAAAAATTAATTAAATTAATATTTTATCCTATGACGATGACATCTGGTGACGAATAGTTAATAATAAAGTTAATTAACTATTATACTGTGTTATAATTATGAAATAATAATAATGATTTCTTTTAGTAAAAAAGAGAAAGAAGATTTCAGTAATTATTGATAATTAAAAGTAAACATTAAATGCAGCAGTAACAATGTAATAAAACCAAAATATTAAAAATAAAAAAAACATAACATATTAAAAGTTGTTAATATAAAAGTTATGCGAAAAACTACCATCAAAATTTGGATCATTATTGGTAAGTTTAAGCATAATAGAGAAATAATAATTGATTTATTTTTAGGTGTTGATTGTTGGTTCCGTATATGTTGAGATCTTGGATGGTGTAACTCAGGATGATTTTAGATAACTATATTTTTTTTTTTTTTATTATATGATTCTCTGGGGTTGTTTTTAATCTCTTTTTATGTTGACAGCTGCCAAGCACGCAACAAGATTTGGTTACACTTATTCAGTCAATGAAAGATAAAAAATAACTGGTTCGAGTTTTATTTATGGATTTTACCAAAGGCTTTGATACTGTTGATCATAAAATAATGTTGAAAAAACTACAAAGTTTTGCCTTCAAAGAATACCATACAAAACGTTTGAGTCATACTTGGGGGAAAAACACAGATCACACAAATAGGAACAGAGGCAAGTCTGAGTGAAGAGTTAATTTTGGGGCACCACAGGGCAGCATCCTGGGGCCGTCACTTTTCACATTATACACTGACAGTGTCCAAGACATTAATGTGGGCGGGGAGATTCTTCTACATGCAGACAATATTTGCACAGTCTTTCAAGGGAATAACTACATGGAGCTACAAAAAAAAATTAACAACGCATTAATCAAAATAACAAAATGGGCGACAACTAATAAATTAACAATAAATTCAAAAATACATGTTATACATGTATTTTTACATGTAACAATGGGCAAAATACATGTGATTTAGTCCTAATGCGCTACTAATTAAGATTAATCTCCTGAACGATCAGCTAGAACAGGTGAATGTGTTAAATACCTTGGCTTTTGGATTGACAGCAAGTTGTTGCCGTTTCGGCACCAGGGCTCAATGAATTTTGCTAATTTCTTTGTTGTCGCAGATAAACGGTTTGACCAATTGAAAATTGGCAAAAGTATTGCATTTAAAAACAGAAGCTCATTCAATTAATTCTGCCTTGATATATTAAAACATTTCGGGGCTATAGACTGCCAATAAAAAGTTTGGTTTCTAATTTTTGTCTAATTTGACAGGATAAATTTACTGTTCTAAATAAAGCACGAGTATCTATCTATTAAAAATATGTTGCGCAATTTTTTATATTTTAATTATTATTAAAAAAATACTCCACTAATCTTTACTTTTGCCTATATTGATTTGATATTCTATACAATACTTTCAATAGTAATTAAAATAACCTAATTAAGTAACTTAAGAATACTGTGTTTAAGTTTTAACAACATAACCTTTTTGACACTTATTAAAAAACAGAAAGAATTTATTCCAAACGACAATCATCATGTCATCATTCAGGAATATATTGCTAAAATATGGTGTACCTATATATGATGCATGTGTATAACATATTTCCCAAAAAATATCATTGAAATATGTACGTACTATAATATTATATATAATGTACGTATGTTTAAAAATACTATAAACACAATCAATTAAATTAGAAAACATATTCACATTTCTGTACAGTATTTAATTAAAAATGAGTACAATATATTTACAACCCTTAATACATGAGTTATTTATATTTAACAAAACAATCATGAGTACATATATATTTAAGAAACCCTTACATTCTTGTCCATATACAGTTTTTACACATATTTTTAGCATAGGTATATCAATTTGAAAACATAATTACTTATTTTGAAAAAGTTAACGTAAAAAAATTCTGATTAATTTATAAAGGTAAAAAACAATCCTGCCTTTTTGTATTAAAAATATGTTAAACAGAACATTATGTTAAATGCATACATTTCAGTTTAAAAAGAAGTTCTTTCAAAATTTAAAGAGATGTAGGTGCTGTAGGAGCTGTAACGGTGAGGCTACATAAAAAAGTTGTTCTACAACATTGCTCTTTTAAGAGACCTATGCATGGCTAATATTTCATTGCTCTTTATTAAACAGTGTATACGGTTTGTAAACAGACGGACGGACAGAATGAAACTTTTCGGAGTGAAATTTTTCAAAATGTACTTAAAAGGATAATTCATAAAACACTTCATGTTTTTACTTACTAAAAAAAATGTATTACATTATGATCTTTTATAATTGAAATGCGATTTTATGTTTCGGTATTAGCGAATAATATATTGTGAAAACTCACTGCGCCAATAGATTACTGATTCCTTTAAAGATTTTTTGTAAACGAATTGTCTCTAATTCTTCGCTCTGTTTATTCAATTATCTTAAAAAAAATTGAATGGAATGTAATTAAATGTAATAAAAATTGGAATATTAACTATCAGCATCTGTAAAAGCATAGTAATACGTTACTATATTAATTAAATTATGTATATTAACGCAACATTAAATTATGTAATTAACACAGGAAATTATTATTCTTCTTTAATTCTCTATATTTGTTTATCAATTTAGTATTAGAAGTATTTAAAAAAAATTGAATTTCTATTAGTGATGGACCACTAGACTTATTTTCTCAATAATTAATTCTTTTGATATCAATTGGGCTTAATTCAAATTTTTTTTGAATATTTTATATTTAATTATATAAAATAATAAGTGAAATATTTCTTATATATTATATTATTTAATAGAAAAACTTTGAATATTAAAATTTAAATGAATGAAAAAAAAGTATTTTTGATTATATTTATAGATCTACAAAAAGCATTTGATTGCATCGATCATGATATACTTATTTTTAAATTATGGCAATTGCAATTTAGTGAAACTCAGTTAAACCTATTCAGATCTTACTTATCTAATAGGAAGCAACAGACTCGCTGTAATGGCATCAAAAGTAACATGGAACTTATAAAAAATGGTGTTCTCCAATGGTCAATTTTAGGTTCTGATTTGTTTAAAATTTATATAGATGACATTGCAAGGCTGAATTTAAATGGCTCTAACAGCTCCTTACCGATGATGCTGTCAATAAATATTCTACAGACACGGAAATAGAGTTAAGAGAGGCCATACAAAACGATTTATATAATATAGAAGAGTGGTTGGACAAAAATATTAATATAGTAAAAAATTTAAATTATCTAGGTCTTGTAATAGACAGTAAACTTACATGGCAAGAACATATAGACCATGTCATATAAAAAATAACTGCCTACGTTTTTATATTAAAAAGACTAAGAAAATTCTTCGGTAGAAACACATTATTCATCATATATTCGTCATACATTGCTTCTAATCTAACTTACTTAAACCCACTTTGGAGTAATGCGTCACAAACACATAGTAAAAAAATTGATATTGAGAGAGCCATAAGAGAGCAATAAAAATTATAAATTTCTATCATCATAGGCGTCCCACAACCTAGCTCTACTCAGCTCAATATTTAAGTTTCCAAGTTATTTGTAAAAGAGACTTATATTATCTAGCCTATAAAATAATCAACAATTTAATTAAACATAACTTTTAAATTAATCGCAGTATTGATATCCATAGCTACATACTAGAAACAAGTTGAATTTCTATCTTTCTCTATTTAAAACAAATAAGCAAAAAAAAAAATTTTTGTATATACAAGTTTAAGTGCCTTTTATTATTTAAGTAATGCACTAAAAAACATGTCCTCGTTTAGTTTACTTAAAAAAAATATTAGGGATCTTCTCCTAAACACAAACTTAAACTAACAGAACTAATACGTAACTAAGTGTAAAAAGTATTAAAAAAAAAAAAGGAAGTTAAATAATAATGCGAAATAGTTTATGTCATAATAACCTAGTTTCAAACTTTAAAATCTTTTTTTTATTTTTTTCTTTATTTCATTTATTCAATTTAATATGTATTACAAAAAATAATTAACTTGTATCTAAATTTTACTTTAATTAAAGTATTAATTAATACTTAATTGGTATGCAATCATAATGTATAAAATAACAAAAATAAAAAATAATGTAAAAAAGAAAAAAAAAATTAATATAGGAAACTGTTTAGAATATAAGATTTGAAATTGTTACATAATATTGAAATACTAAATTTTGATTTAGGTAAATTTTAAATATTGAATCTTAAATTAATTTTACTTTTATCGAATTTTTATATGGTAAATAATTACACATAGTTCAACCATAAAGATTTTCTGCATCAAGATATATAATGAATTTTGAAGGTTCACTCACATTAAAATTTTCACCCATAAATTTACATTGACTTATTCCACCTCTCATTCCTTTTTTAATGAAGTTGTACATATTTATATCAGTAAATAGTTCAAGTTCAATTTCAGTGAATTTTAACATAGCTTATCATGAAAGACCCGGTGCAGTATAAAAATTAACTGGATCTAAATTATATATCTCTCTACACAATTTTCGAAAATTTTCAAACACAACTGTCAAAATTAAATCGGTTTTTAAATAAATTTTTAAATAATCTAACGAATTACTAGAGTTAAAACTTTGCCAAACTGTTACTGCATGTCTATAATCATCATCTGAACAAAGTGTTAATTTATTGTATAATTTATCTTGTGATGGTAGCCCACCCTTCAACCCAATACAACTATCTAAGTATTCGTAATGAAATATACCTTTCTTTGTTATCAGACTAAAGTTTGGACCAAACGCTTTTTTAATGTGAACAGCTTCGGAATTGCCTAAAGTGTTAAATAAAGAATCAACACTTGAGCTCATAAATCTAAAACTATCAAGAAATCTCAAAGTGAAGTTAACATTTTCTCCCGGAATAGTAATTCGTTTACTTAATGATATTTAGTTTTCCTTATTTACTGGAATAATTTTTATATCACCGTGAATCACATTTTAAGATTTAAAAAAATAAATAAAAAAATTTTTTAAAAAAACAGCTTTTTTGAACTAAAAAGTAGAAAATAAATTTTTAATAGCAAATTTTTCTGTAATTTTCTAAACTATATTGTTACAATCGAGATTTCTTTGAAAAAGTTTATTTCAATATGTCAAATATATATATATAAATATAAGTATATATAAGTTTTACAGTCTGTGAAATTAAAATAAAAGCTGGAGGCAACAAACGCATAACTATAAACTTATATTTTTAAATTTTGCCTCCAGCTTTTATATTAATTTCACAGACTTTAAAACTTATATAATATACTTATATTTAAATATATATTTGACATATTGAAATAAACTTTTTCAAAGAAATCTCGATTGTAACAATATTGTTTAGAAAATTACAGAAAAATTTGCTATTAAAATTTTATTTTCTACTTTTTAGTTCAAAAAAGCTGTTTTTTTTTAAATTTTTTTTATTTATTTTATTTTATTCTTTTTAGTAACGACAAATATAAGTATAAATTTGAATTTTTACAGTTGCCCTCACAGTCAATAATTATATTATTACCTGTTATAATATAGAATATATTAAATTTTTTTATTATTAATTTATTGTGGCAAAATTTTTAAAAAATTAAGAAAACGTTGCATAGCTAAATTCAAAATTTAAATAAAAATATTGCAATTTTATAATGTTCTTTACTTCCACTTAAAAATGCGACCCTTTGAAAACTTTGATTTATATACTGCCTTGTTTTTTCTTTCTTTTATAGCATGACATTTTAATATTTCTATTTCTATCTGTTATGTGTGTAAATATCAGATGTGCACATATACATAAGAAATAGCCTTTAAAAATATTTAAAAACAATCAAAGTAACATTTTTTGTTCTCTTTTTTTTCTATTCGTTTTTATTTTTCTTCCAGTATTACATTTTACTTTTTTTTCCTGTTATTTAGGTACGCTAAGAACTTATTTTGTTCTTTTAATATTAAATTTATGCATACAGTCTATTTAAAAAATATAAATTATTAGCTATAGAACATTCTGAATTTTTTGTTTTTTCGTTTATGTTTCATTCATATAAATATAATTGTTGATATTAAAAAATAATGAATCTATAACTACACACATATATACTGATATATTCATTCCTATACATTTTATAATAGTATGGGTACTATATAATGATCTGAACTTCTGATTGTTATATTGTATTATATATTGTGGCAAGATTTTTAAAAAATTAAGGAAACATTGCATAGCAAAATTAAAAATTTAAATAAAATTGTTATTGCAATTTTATAATGTTCTTTATTTCCACTTAAAAATGCGACCCTTTAAAAACTTTGATTCATACACTGCCTTGTTTTTTCTTTTTTTTCATAACATAACATTTTAATATTTTTTTTTTTTATCTGTTATGTACGGAAATATCGAACGTAGGTTTCTTTCTTTTAAAATCATAACATTTTAATAGTTCTTTTTTTCTATCTGTTATGTGGGTAAATATCAGATGTGCACAATATATACATAAGAAATAGACTTTAAAAATATTTAAAAACAATCAAAGTAACATTTTTTGTTCTCTTTTTTTCTATTCGTTTTTATTTTTCTTCCAGTACTACATTTTACTTTTTTTTCTGTTATTTAGGTACACTAAGAACTTATTTTTTTTTTTTTTAATATTAAATTTATACATACAGTCTATTTCAAAAATAGAAATTATTAGCTATAGAACATTCTGAATTTTTTTTTTGTTCGTTTATGTTAACCGTCCATTCATATGCATACATAAAATTTTTTTTGTTCGTTTATGTTTAAATAATATTAAAAAGCACATATTATTACATATTTTTAAGTATGTACCTATATGTATATGTACACATACAATGGCAATGGTCTCCATAAAAAACAATAGGCTTTTATAGAAAAAACATTTATGTATTACGTATACGTATTGGTATTGATATTGGTGAGTTTAGTAAATTTAGATAAAATGTTTTATTTTGGTTCTGTAATAATTCTGTTAAAAATTCTGTTATATCTTTGTATGAAAATTTAATTTTGAAATTAAGCTAATTTCTCTAATGTTCTTCGATATTATTATTGTAAATTCATGTATTGTCATCGGGATCTGATCTAATGAAGAAAATTTCAATTCTCTAGCTCAACGGGAAGCGTGTTTAAAATGGCTTCTAAGATTCCATCCTTTACCCAACCAAGTTAATAAAAAGCTGTTAAAAACATGTGACAATCATATCCCAAAAAGTTATGAAAAAATATAGAAAAAAATGACGGTTTTTTAAAATATAAATTACATTCAAAATGAGCTGGACTTCTATGGTAGCCAATAAAATGACAGTGATCTCTAACTCTAATTTGAAAATCTAAATTCTTACCACATATATGACAATTTTCTTCTATCTCAATTCTTCGTCTAATGTTAATGGCTTCATCGGCTTTATATTAAAAAAATGATTTTTATAAAGTCGAACACAATCTTCTGTTAATGATAAAACAAATTTCTCTGCATAATCGGGCGCAGAGTAATCGTCGCCCGATGCGGTTCTATCCTAGCTCATACTAAATTAAATATAAGTAAATCAGACTATTAAAACTCAAAATTCAAAAAAGCATAAATAAAAAAAAAATATATATAAGTTTAATATAAAATAATAACATTAAAAAAAATAAAATTTTATAAAAGCGTGCAAAACATTTTTTGATTGCATTCTCTTAAAGGATTGCAATCATGCCTCTTAAAAGTAATGTGAAAAAAAAAATCCACTAAAAGAATCGATAAATGATAAATTATGCAATATCTTAGATAAAAATGAACAAAAAGTGAATGAATTGCAAGATTTTGTTATTAAACTGCAAAAAGAAAATGCAGAATTAAAAGAAGCTATGGAAAAGCTCCTTCCATATACTTCAAATGAAAGGATTGAGAAGAGCATCAATTATTCTAACCTCCTGATGGACACTCATTGTTAGGACAGTGAAAGCGAATCTGAACATGAACGTGAAAAAATTGAAGAAAATGAAAGTATATAACCCCATAATTCCAGAAAAAAAAAATTCAAATTCCAATAAAAATACCGAGCTAACCCCTGATACGGAAATAAAAAAAAATGCCACCAATAAATTTATTTAACACTAAGGTTAACCGACTAAAAGAACTCATGAAAGATAAGCTCAAGCTAAAAAACTTTTTTGTGAAAGAATATCCAGTCAACCAATCAGCAGCACTATATACCTACATATAGATGATTTCACTAAAACCAAAGCATTGCTGAATGAGGCAGAAGTTAAACATTACACATATACTCCAAAGGAACAAAAAAAAAATTACCATGATCCTGAAAGGTTTAATCTAAAAGAACATGAAATTAATTTTTCAAAAACTTAATATGAAAACTAACCAGCAACATGTCACATTTATCAAAAACATTTATTTCAGTAAATGTCAATGCTTTAGTCTCTTACAATAAAAAACTTTCTCTTTTATACTTTCTTGATAATTATAAACCTGATTTCATGTGTCTGAGCGAAACAAAGTTAAATACAAATAACAATATTAATATTGACAATTATACAATAATTAGACGAGATAGAATATGCAATATAAAAGGGGGTGGTGTTGTCATATTTATTAAAAAAAAATATAAATATCACTATGTCAAAAACAAAATTTTTGATGAATTTAAATGCATTGAAGTGTGTATAACATTTATTAAAGTAAAAAATGCAAAAAAACTATTTATTATTTCTGTTTATGTGCTAGATAGAAACAATGATAAATTTTTTGAAGAATTAGAAAAAAATTTTTTTTACACTAGATTTAGCTAACACAAACAATTATTATATACTAGCAGGTGATTTCAATGCGAAAGCTAAAAGCTGGTCTAATACATATAATGACACAGGAGGGAACTTATTAAATAATTGGATAAAAAATAATGTTATAAAGTACAAATTAAAATTACATAAAACAGACGGCCGTACTTTAGTCAGAGCTAACTCCTATATTGATTTAGTAATAACCGATGTTCGATTTAATTTTTTTTACAAAAATGCATATAATAAATTATAAACGATGGCATATGATAGCGATCACAATGCGATTAACATCTAATTTTGAATAACAAATAATGATTTGAGTATCCAAGAATTAACAGAACAACATAAATTTCTTTTCAAAACCACCAACTGGAATAAGTTTAAGAAAAAACTTGACAAAAATCTTGATAACGAATATCTAAATTCCAGAAATCAGATCTGTGATAATAGCATTTTAAATATAAAAACGAGGAAGAATACAGTTGCCCTTGTCAACTCTTAGATACCCGTACGAACCGTTAGTATTTTCACAGCCTGTCACTTTGCTTACAATATTATTTTTTTAATATTTTAGTATTTTAAAATAATTTGGGTGAATTTTATAATTTCTAGAATTATGGGTTGTACATATATTCAAACTATATGTTTATACATATTCTTCAAAAGCAGATTTTAACCTTCCACATAACGATTATCAATCCAAAACTTTTTCAAATATTCTATAGTACCATTTAATACTAAGCGGTAAATGTATATTAAATTTACTTAGTACAACATAGTAAATATAATTTTAAATATTATATTATATTATATTTAAATATTCCATTGACAGAATAATTTCTTATAAGTACAATAAAATACATATATGTATGTAAATACGGTGCTATATAATATACATCTATACTCTTATCATTCATTCACTAGTGACATATACGATATGTAAATAAACATGATATTATATAAGTATGTATATATATCAATATCATATAAATAAAAATTCTTCAAGCAACCGTTAAGTTGTTTATTTATTTACATTTTTTTCTACTACGCATTATATCCTCAACAATTTCAAATTATTGAGTAAAACAAAATGCAAAAAATTCGTTAAAGATATTTGTTAGAAAATTTGAAAAAATCAAGTAACACTTTCGTCAATTATAAAGTAACCCTATATTATTAAAAAAAGTTGTTAACAGAAATAAGAGTATAATGTTGAAGCTTTAATTTTTGTGTATTACTTCAAAAAAATTTAACAGGTGTTCAAGTTACAGGTGTTTAAAAATAGGAAACTTTCAGTTTTTGACCCCTTACAGCTCCTAAACCGGGAGTGATACAAAAAAAATTTCTGAAATGACTCATACTTATTTTCAAAGATTTAATTTCTGTCAAAATTTCAAGTTTCCAACTTTAACCGTTTAGAAGATAGAAGGGTTAAAGAATTTTGCAAAATTTGAGTTTCGCATTACGGTAAATTAAGACACCGTATGCCACAAATATATATTTATTGTATATATACTTTTAAAGCTAATGAAAGTAGTAATCGTTTGACGTTTTCAAAATGAAGATATGTCTTATACAACTTGTGCTATAACAATTTAAATATAGAGCTTTTTTGAACCTTTGGGGAGCTGTAGCTCCGTAACGGGTGGGGCTACAAAAAAAAGTTATTAAAAATAAAATTAATATTTTTGTGAGATCTATCAGCAGTTAAAATTTCATAGCTCTATTTCAAAAAAAATGTGGGGATCAAAAAGTTAGGTGTTCGAGAGCTACCCTAAGTTTTGGTCCAAACTCAACCAAAAAAAATAGGTAACTTACAAATTACTCCCAGATTCTAGCTTTCAAGATTCTAGCTTTCTTAGTTAGCGTGCTGACGGACGAGCATGGCTCAAAAGTCTTAGAATTTTTTTCTGATCCGATCCATACCTTTGAAGGTATATCTAGCTCGCTTATACAACAGGTGTTACAAACGGAGGAGTAATTTTATTATACCCGATCCTATCGTACGGGTATAAATATAAATTATCATTTAATTAAAATAGACCAAGTAATTATAAAAACTATAGATGAAGTAGTCCCAAAACAGGAACAATTTAATAACATGAACAAAATAAATTCTCCGATAATTAAAAAACTAATTACAAAAAAAAACAGCTTGCTTAACGATCTTCATCGAATACGTTCACAGAACCTATATTTTTCTAATCATCAAATAAACTTTCTTAAAAGTCTTCTTAACAACGTTAAAACTGTAATAAAACAGCGCATAAAATTGGAAATTAATCAATATTGGTACAATAGAATTAGTAAAATTAATAACAAAAACAGAAATATGTTTCCTGAAATAAACAAAATTTTTAGAAAAAACTCCAACTCAAATATCGAAAGTTTGCATATAGATAACAACGACCTCTTAACTAAAAACAATATAGATAAGGCTAAACTCAGCAGAACAAATGACAATAAATATATATTAAAAGAAAAAAAGATATTTTAAATGTATTTAATTCATATATCGAAAATACACACAAAATAAGTATTCCAGATAATGACTTCCATAATCGCATAAAAAATAAAATAAATGAATTTAAAAATATGAACAAAATCAAAAAACAAAATAATGTAACAATATGTAAATTTAGTGTTAACAATAAATCTTCACAACAAATAAATAAAAACAATTATTTCACAGATTTTGATGAAATAAAAAATATAATGATAAATTTAAAAAAAAAAATCTCACATGGTGCAAATAGAATTCCGAATCTTGTTATAAAGAATTTGAGCGATAAATTAATAAATAAATATGTGATATTATTTAATAACGCGCTAAATCACTCGTATTATCCAGCAACTTGGAAACTAGCTCGTGTAATGGTATTTAAAAAACCAGGCAAAGATCCAACTAACCCGAGTAATTACCGGCCGATAAGCTTGCTACCAAGCATAAGTAAAATTTATGAAGTCCTAATAAATGTTAAAATAACAAACCGTCTTAAGACAAAAACCATTATACCCGAAAACCAATTCGGATTTCGATTCAAACATTCAACAATACATGCAGTAACAAAATTAACATCTGACATCTGTTGGCATATAAACAAAAATTATGGAGTAGGAGCGTGTTTCATCGATCTAAAAAAAGCTTTCAACTCTGTTTGGATTGATGACCTAATGTACAAGCTGCTATACAAGTATAAATTCCAACAATATCTATAGTAGCTTTTATACAACATATGATTAGCGACAATAAATTTTATATAGAAACACATGAAACCGAAATTCCTCCAAAAATTAGTCAATTATGCAATGGACTTCAACAAGGCGAGGTAAATTCACCGATTCTATTTTCGATTTATATCATCGACATGTTAAAAATGCTAGAATTTTCTAAAGGTTTTAATTATTCTATAGTTTTTGCGGATGACATAATTATTTATTCTGCAAGTAAGCGGGTAGATGAAGCTCAGCAAGGGATTCAAAAAATGTTCAACATCATCATAGATTTCTGTAAAGTATGGCTGTTAAAAATTAATTTTAACAAGTGCGAAAGCATATTCTTTAGAAACACGTATAATAACATTAATTACAATTATAAGAAAAACTGGAAAAGGTTCTTTCAGTTTTCAACAAGACTTTTATGTCGTTGAGATAAACGAGACATAATTGTCCAACTAGATCTTTTAACATATTGTCGATCACACGTTGGAATGCCGATGGCGCATTCTTTAGACCAAATGGCATACGTCTTTGGTTTATATTGGCTAGGGAGTAGGGATAGGAAAGGATAGGAAAATGGATACGGAAACATTGAATTGGGAGTGAGACTGTAAGGAAACAATGAATCCGCCTATTATTATTATTTTGCTAACAGTAACTAAAACCGTCACAACAGTTACAACATGTAGTAGAAGTATATATTACTACATGAGGGGACTATTGAAGGCAACCCCCACTGTCACTGTAGCGGCTGTTATTATTGGTATTAATATTCTTATTAATATTATTATTTTTACTACAGGGTCAGCGCCATCAGTGGATTACAACGTGCAGCAGTATATAACACCTTACTTGCATGATATAACCAAAGATAGCCCCACTGTAGTAGCTATTATTATTATTACTATTATTATTATAATTATTGTTATATTATTATTGTACTATTTATTATACTATTTAATTGTACTATTATTGTTATTATTATTACTATTATTATTACTATTATTATTATTACTTTACCTCAGAGTCAGCGCCATCAGTGGATTACAACGTGCAGCAGTATATAACATCTTACTTGCATGATATAACCAAAGATGGCTCCACTGTAGCAGCTATTATTATTATTATAATTATTATTTTCTATTACTATTATTATTATTATTACTATTATTATTATTGTTATTATTTTTAGTGCACAGTCAGCGCCATCCGTGAACTACAACATGCAGCAGTATATAACACCTTACTTGCATGATATAACCAAAGATGGCTCCACTGTAGCAGCTATTATTATTATTATTAATTATTATTATTATATTATAGTTATTGTTATTATTATTACTATTATTATTATTATTATTGTTATTATTACTAATATTAATTATACGATATACATTATTACGATATAAAAGTACTACATATTTTTTTTTTTATGACCTGACCGGGGTTTGAACCCAAGACCATTCGATTGAAAGGTTGGCGACTTAACCACTGCGCCATGAGTCAGATTGAAACCACATATTCTCTACGTGCAAATCATCAATTTCCCGCCACAAAAACCTTCGGATCATCTCCCTGTAGCGATTTCCATTTACCGTAATCGCATTTCCATTTGCGTTTTCAAAAAAATATGGTCCGATGATTCCTCCTGACCACAAACCACACCAAACCGTACCTTTTTGGATGTACTGGTTGCTCTAAGATAACCCTTGGATTCTAGAAAGTAGTACCCTTGGAAGTAGAAAAAAAATGGCGGTAAAATCAAAATGATACCTCAATTTTGAACACCCTTTATTAGGCAATTTATCGCTCGCGGTCTTCTCGTTCAATTTGCGATAGTCAATGACTAAACTGCATTTTTGTGTACCGCTTGCGTCGCGTTTTTGAAGGACAATCCAATCAGGTGAACTCCAAGGAGAGTGACTATTTAAAAGTATGCCTTGATTTAGCATGTCCTTTATTTGTGTTTGGAATTCGTTCTTATGAACGTCAGAAAAACATAAGACTTAGCATAAATCGGCGAATCATCCATTAGTTTAATGTTATGTTTAATCTGATTGATGAAGGTGAGGGATTTTCCTTCTAAGAAAATATCTTTATACTCTTTACAAACTGCTAGTAAGTTTGTTTTTCCTCATTATTTAAATGGGAGGTTCTTATTAAATCTACTATATCCTGACGAGTAATATTTGAATTGCAATTATAGTTAATTTGGAAGTTATTTATTTTGGAAAATTTTTCTTTTAAAAATAGCTGTACTTTAATAGGTTGGTCGACATAGATGGTTTCTTCTTTATTTGAAATGTTGATAACTTCTATTAAGCTATACCAATCTTTTTATACCTTAAACTATTTTTATTTTTGGGCAAATCTCAACATTATAAGTATGGATGCTGCTATTTTTACAATCTACTGGTAATTTTGCAATAAACCTTGATTTAGGTGCTATTTGAATTTGTTCGGAAGTTTAGTTAGATTTAAAATTAAGGTTTATTTCTGTATTTGCGGTTGATAATTTTTTGTTTGCAATATCTACTTTAGCTTTTAGAAGAGTTAGAATGTCTAATCTGATGAGAACATCGAAATAGCCGTGAAATTTAAAGGCTACAAGCTCTATTTTACCTATTTGCTAGAATGCTTTAAATATTGGTAACCATTTTCTGTGAGAATATGGAACAACTGAGATTTTTTGATCTTTTAAGCATTTACAGAAAAATTTTCTTTTTATTTTAAGAGAAATTGAAAAAATTACTTTTTTTTTTGAGTATTTTTATAATTTTAAAACAATTTATTTAATTAAAATGAATATTCAATTTAATTAAAATTTATATATATTTAAAGAATTTAATTATAATTTTAAAACAATTTATTCATATATTAAAAGAATGTATTTATTTAAAATATACTTATTTATTTATTTAATTAATTTATATATTTATAAAATAATCTATTATTTAAAACAAATATATTGAAAACAAATATACTTATTTATTAATTTAATTTTTAAGAGAAGAATAATTAAAAATTTATATATTTTTTAAAGAATATATTTATGATTTTAAAACAATTTATTTATTTATATTTTAAAAATTTATTTATTTAAAATATACATATTTATTTAATAAATTTATATATTTATAAAAGAATCTATTTAATTAAAACAAATATTTTTATTTATTTATTTAATTTAATTTTAAGAGAGAAAATAATTAAAAATTTATATATTTTTAAAGAATTTATTTATGATTTCAAAACAATTTTACTTATTTATATTTCAAAAGAATTTATTTATTTAACATGATTTTCCGTTACCAATAGATTGCCCATTACACTTATAATCAACTCAAATAATTATCTAATTAATTTCTAATTTCTAAAGCGTTCTAATTTTGAATTTTAAATTATTTTATTCTTTTTCATAATTTCTTTTTATGTAATTCTCATATATGTTTTAAAATTCTTTTTCGTAATTTCTTCTAATATTTGTAAACATAAGGCGTAATATTTTGTAATATTTTATTTTGTAATATTTTGTAATTTGTACTGGTTTTAGAAAGTAAGAATTAAACATTTTGTATTTGAAAACTCTTTTGTTTTTGTTGTTTCTTTATTTTAAAAAACAATTTTAAAGTTTATATACATTTTTAGTTTTACTTTAATTCTAAGTTAGTAATTTAAAAAACAAAATATTTAATTTGTATATAAATAGCGTATTAGCGTATAAGCTGTCTGGTCTTATTATTTAGTTATAAATATTGTTTGACATTATTTCTAATTTATATCATAATTTCATTTCATATTTGTACAATATCATCATTTCGATTAATTAATTAGTAATCAGAAAATTTTTTGACTATCATTTCTTTACATAATTTACAATTAATAATTTTTCCAAAAGTTAAAAATAGATGACAACAAAAACGTAGTATAAAAATAAAAATAGAATAAAATTATAAATTAACTTAACTAAATACGTAAAAAAGTAATGAAACTACAACTGATTATTTAATATAATATATTGCACTATTTCTGATAGATTTAATTGCTAAAGGCAACTTATTGAAGACTTTTAAACAATTATAAAGACAATTTTTCTTTTGTTGTAAAGTTTTAAAAATTGATAAATAGAAGTTAGTTTTATTTTTCGTATTGTGATTGTGAATATCGATCATACGGTTAAGAATGAAGTGGTGTTTTATTTCATTGTTAATTATTTTAAAAGCTGTGAGAAACAATCCCTTTTTACATATATTAGCAAAACTTAGATATCTGTTATTGTAAAGAGATGCTGAAGGAAAACTTATTGGCAATCCGTGTATTTTATTGATGGCCTTCTTATTCAAAATATCTAACTTTCTTAAAAGATATTGAGAAGAACCACTCCAAAGTGGATTAAGATATGTTCAATTTTATAAAATATAAGAAGAGTATATGACAAATAAAGTTTTATCTAATAGAAAATTTCGTAACCTTTTTAGCATAAAAACGTAAAGTGAAATTTTTCAGATATGTATCCCATTTTAGACTTTTATCCAATATTAGACCTAGATAAATTTATTGACAACTTCAATTGTCGAATTATTAAATGTGAAATTGGTGCTTTGAAACTTTTTGTTATGGAATAATAATATTTTAGTTTTACTTATATTTAAAGAAAGTTTGTGCTTTCTTAACCAAATATTGATTTTTTGAAGGTCAGAGTCTATAACTCTTTTTAATTCATTTTCATTTCCTAAACCATTATTTTAATACAGCTTCATCAGCATACAATTGCAAACTTAGTTTACAAATATCATTTATATGGAGCTTAAAGAGGTCGGGACCTAAAATTGAACCTTGTGGTACTCCTTTAATTACCGATTTTGGATTGCTAAGACAATTATTTATTCGAACTTTCTGTTTTCGATTTAACAAGTACGTTTTAAAAAAGTTAATGTATTTTGCAACTAAACCTAGTTGAGAAAATTTGTGAATAAGAATCTCATAGTCAACACAGTCGAAAGCTTTTTTTAAATCAAAAAAGGTACAACCTACATATTTCTTAGAATCAATATTTTTACTAATGATATCGGTTAGGTTAAGACAGGCTGCTGCTGTATTCGAGTTTTTTTCAAAACCAAACTTATTTACACTTAGTAAACAATTAACTGTCATAAAATTGTTTAAACGATTTCTAATGATTATTTCAAAAATTTTGGAAAACGTACTAAGAATTGAAATTGGTCTGTAATTAGATCGATTTGTAGCATCGCCGCTTTTGGAAATAGGTGTTACTATTGCAGTTTTTAAAATGTCTGGAAATATTTTTGAACTAAAAGATAAATTAAAAAAATTAACTAATATTGGAATCAACCGGTTTGCGATTTTTTTTACAAATTTATCAGATATCTTATCAAATCCAATAGCGACAAAGGCTTTAAGATTTTTGATAGCATCACTAACTTCCTCATATGTAGTAAGGTCAAGACTAAAAGTTGATGAGTTTACATTATATTGAAAGAAATCGAAATATTCGTAGTCAACAGGTTCATCTGAAATGTTTAAATCTTTAGTAAGATTGATAAAAAAGTCATTCATATTGTTAGCAATTTCCTCTTCATTAGAATATATATTATTATTATACTTATTGGTTTTAATGATTTGGTTATTATAAGTTTGATCGTTGTTGAACATTATTTGCTTATACAGACTTCACAGTTTTTTACCATTACTAGGATCTTGTGAAATGAAATTTGAGCAATAGTTCTTTTTTGCATTCACAATTAGCTTAAAAACTTTTTACTTATAATGTAAATACAAGTTTTTGACATGAGCATCATTCGGATATTTTTTTTTGAATATTAAGAAAAAGTCACGGATTTTCATATTTTCTCGAATTTCAGTCATACAAGTGTTTATTGTTATTCAATTTTGATTGAATTGTTTTTGTATTTGCTTCAATCAATTCGGTAAGTTTGTAAACCATAGATATCATCAAAAGAATTTATGTTATGAATATTGTTCCAAAATTCATTTTTATCAATCTTGTCATAATCTAGAATAATTTTATGACTGTTAATTTTTTCTTTTATGGGTTTGAAGTCAATACTGACAAAAAGCATTTGGTGATCAGACAAAATTGTGTCTAAAACAGGAACATTGTATTTCAAGTCAATAAGGTCAGAAATTAAATGATCTATAATTGTCCTAGTGGTATTACCTATTCTAGTTGCGTATTAAATTGAAATCTTGTTGAGAATTATAAATCCATTACTATGTAGCATATTAATGTAGTCTTTGGTGTTTGTATCTTTTTTCAATAAATTAAAATTTATATCACCTTAAAAAATTAAATTTATATCACCTTCAATAAATTAAAATTTATATCACCTTTAAAAAATTTATAAAATAAAGAATGTTAGTTCACTTGTAACCAATAAACAGATCAGTTGATCTTAAAAAAAACCAATAATTTTTTATATTTTTTTGTTAATGCAAACGCTCTGGAACATTTCTGGCGCAGTCGGTAGGATTCAAACAAAAGGAGTGTAACAAAAAAAAAATTAAATAATTAAATAAAAAGTTCTCACAACAAATATTTTTGAATAAAAATATGTAAAAAACATTAACAATATTGAAAAAAACAATTTTTTTTTTTATAACTGTTAATAATTAAAAATAAAGAAAGTGAAAGTGAAAATTAATTAATTTCACAACAAAATAATAGAATCTATTTTGTTCTATTATTTTGTTGTGAAATTAATTAATTTCATTTATTCAATAAAATAATAAAACAATAAAAACAATAATAAAATAAAAAACAAGTGGAAGTACATTAAGCAGAAGATAAAAGAACGAAATCAAATCTACAACTGTAATACACCAAAACGGCAAATAACAATAATCCAACACCCATATTAAAAAACAATAACCCATCACATGTAGTAAATAAAAATAACCCAGCACCCGTAGTAAACAACATCAACAATCAATCTCTCCAGATTCAACCACTGATATTAACGCTCAACCCCTTGACGTACATAGAAGTTAATGGTAAGTCCAAGGAACTTTATACCTTTATAAAATTAGTTGAGAATATAATGCCACTTGTCTCAAGTTATGACCAAGGTAGTCAGAATATTTTAGTTAATAAGATTAAATCTAAATTAAACGGAAAGTCTAGACAAAACATTGAAATAAATAACCATGTAATGACTGGGCCTGAAATGAAAACAATTTTAATGTATCATTTTGGGGAAAAGAAAACTCTTTTACAACTTTTTGAAGAGTGGTAAAGTTTAAAATTCACTACTACAAATCGTAGTCTTTACGATCAAATTAAAAATGTGCTAATAAGATTAAATAATAAAGTGAATGATGCACACAAAGATAATGCATCATAATGGTAATTATAATAGAAATAGGAATTACCATGACAATAATCCTAATAGAAATCTTAATAGTAGTACTAATTGATTGATAAAAATTATAGTTATAATAATAATACTAACTCTAATATTAATAATGACAATAATTATAATTATAGAAATTCTAATCATAATAAAAATATAAGCAATAATCCAAATTATAATCGTCGGAATAGTTTCCCAAATCGACGTAATTTTAATAGTGTTCCCAACCGTATTTTAAATTATAATAATAATTTTAGAAATAACTCAAATACAAATCACTATTCGCAAACCCAATCTATGGATGTGGACTCATCCACCGTTCAGAGAGAGATCAATTTGAAAATACAAAGTGCAAAAATGTCAGATGCGTGTAGTTGTTACACAAATAAAAATCCTGAAGATTCCCTTGTAATAGAAAATTTTCAATTATCTGCACTGGTATCAAAAGTTCGAGAAACTTACCCTATATAAAAATACAGTCTAAAACTAGACCTTTAAGATTCATTATATACACTGGGGCTTCCATGAGCATAATTAACTCAGGAATTTGTAATCTTATTTTTAAAACGACAGTTAATCCCATTAGTATTAACACATTAAGTTACATTGTTCCTTGCGATAAAAAAATTATTATTGACAGTTTTTCTGAATTTGATTCAGATAAAAAGATGCATTTTCTGAAATTTTTTTTCATGATAAATTTGGCGGTGTAATAGGGAATACCATTCTTATACCCCTCGAACCACTAATCGATTTTCGAACTAAAATATTGAAATATTCAAAGTGAAAATAATATAAGGATTGAAAATAATCATCTCGATCACCAAACAAAAAGCGAACTTTTGAAAATTATAAGAAATTTCGGTAAAGCCTTCTATCGAGAAGGTGATGATTTGACATTCACCTATGAAATCAAACATAAAATTAATACGGTAAATGAAATACCCATATACTAAAATTTACCGATACCCTGAAGTACATCGTCAAGAGGTTAATAAATAAATTGAAGAGATTAGTTGTCACATTTATAACGTGACGAAATATGAGAGAAGCCCTCTAAGACTTCCACTTAAAATCACTCAGATCCCAAGTAAACCACTACAAATAGTACATATGGTTCAAAAATAAATGTAAACCATATCATAATATTTAATCTGTAAATGACAGACATTTAAAACCATTTTACTCAATGATTTACCAACCAACTTTCATTTTTTTCTTTTTAAATGATAAATATTCAGTATAGCCATCTTACAAAATTAATATTTTTCCAAAATTTTCTAATTTTCATTAATAATTTTCCATTTTTATAAAAAACCCATGTAAAGTATATACATATGTATCATATAATATGTATAATCTATACCTATAATATACATATTCAAAAACGACGCTCTTTTATTCCGTTGAATTTTAAATTTTGTTTTGTTGTTTTTGCTTTTTGTTTTTTTTCTTAAAACATAAAAAAAATTTTAAAATATATTTTGCATGGTGGGAAATAGAAATTTCACAATAAAATTGAATATAAACGTCAAAACTTCGGTGGGGAGTTTGGTGCAGTGGTAGAGTGGCCGCTTCTTAAACTTGAGAAGTGTTTAGTTCACAAGTTCGATTCTATTCTATTTTTTTTTTTTATTTCTAATATTTTATATGAAATAAATTCTTACATATCATAATATTTAATCTGTAAATGACAGACATTTAAAACCATTTTACTCAATGATTTACCAACCAACTTTCATTTTTTTCTTTTTAAATGATAAATATTCAGTATAGCCATCTTACAAAATTAATATTTTTCCAAAATTTTCTAATTTTCATTAATAATTTTCCATTTTTATAAAAAACCCATGTAAAGTATATACATATGTATTATATAATATGTATAATCTATACCTATAATATACATATTCAAAAACGACGCACTTTTATTCCGTTGAATTTTAAATTTTGTTTTGTTGTTTTTGCTTTTTGTTTTTTTTCTTAAAACATAAAAAAAATTTTAAAATATATTTTGCATGGTGGGAAATAGAAATTTCACAATAAAATTGAATATAAACGTCAAAACTTCGGTGGGGAGTTTGGTGCAGTGGGAGAGTGGCCGCTTCTTAAACTTGAGAAGTGTTTAGTTCACAAGTTCGATTCTATTCTATTTTTTTTTTTTTTTTTTTATTTCTAATATTTTATATGAAATAAATTCTTACATATCATAATATTTAATCTGTAAATGACAGACATTTAAAACCATTTTACTCAATGATTTACCAACCAACTTTCATTTTTTTCTTTTTAAATGATAAATATTCAGTATAGCCATCTTACAAAATTAATATTTTTCCAAAATTTTCTAATTTTCATTAATAATTTTCCATTTTTATAAAAAAACCATGTAAAGTATATACATATGTATCATATAATATGTATAATCTATACCTATAATAAACATATTCAAAAACGACGCTCTTTTATTCCGTTGAATTTTAAATTTTGTTTTGTTGTTTTTGTTTTTTGTTTTTTTTCTTAAAACATAAAAAAAATTTTAAAATATATTTTGCATGGTGGGAAATAGAAATTTCACAATAAAATTGAATATAAACGGCAAAACTTCGGTGGGGAGTTTGGTGCAGTGGGAGAGTGGCCGCTTCTTAAACTTGAGAAGTGTTTAGTTCACAAGTTCGATTCTATGCTATTTTTTTTTTTTTTTTTTATTTCTAATATTTTATATGAAATAAATTCTTACATATCATAATATTTAATCTGTAAATGACAGACATTTAAAACCATTTTACTCAATGATTTACCAACCAACTTTCATTTTTTTCTTTTTAAATGATAAATATTCAGTATAGCCATCTTACAAAATTAATATTTTTCCAAAATTTTCTAATTTTCATTAATAATTTTCCATTTTTATAAAAAACCCATGTAAAGTATATACATATGTATCATATAATATGTATAATCTATACCTATAATATACATATTCAAAAACGACGCTCTTTTATTCCGTTGAATTTTAAATTTTGTTTTGTTGTTTTTGCTTTTTGTTTTTTTTCTTAAAACATAAAAAAAATTTTAAAATATATTTTGCATGGTGGGAAATAGAAATTTCACAATAAAATTGAATATAAACGTCAAAACTTCGGTGGGGAGTTTGGTGCAGTGGGAGAGTGGCCGCTTCTTAAACTTGAGAAGTGTTTAGTTCACAAGTTCGATTCTATTCTATTTTTTTTTTTTTTTTTTTATTTCTAATATTTTATATGAAATAAATTCTTACATATCATAATATTTAATCTGTAAATGACAGACATTTAAAACCATTTTACTCAATGATTTACCAACCACTTTCATTTTTTTCTTTTTAAATGATAAATATTCAGTATAGCCATCTTACAAAATTAATATTTTTCCAAAATTTTCTAATTTTCATTAATAATTTTCCATTTTTATAAAAAACCCATGTAAAGTATATACATATGTATCATATAATATGTATAATCTATACCTATAATATACATATTCAAAAACGACGCTCTTTTATTCCGTTGAATTTTAAATTTTGTTTTGTTGTTTTTGCTTTTTGTTTTTTTTCTTAAAACATAAAAAAAATTTTAAAATATATTTTGCATGGTGGGAAATAGAAATTTCACAATAAAATTGAATATAAACGTCAAAACTTCGGTGGGGAGTTTGGTGCAGTGGGAGAGTGGCCGCTTCTTAAACTTGAGAAGTGTTTAGTTCACAAGTTCGATTCTATTCTATTTTTTTTTTTTTTTTTTTATTTCTAATATTTTATATGAAATAAATTCTTACATATCATAATATTTAATCTGTAAATGACAGACATTTAAAACCATTTTACTCAATGATTTACCAACCAACTTTCATTTTTTTCTTTTTAAATGATAAATATTCAGTATAGCCATCTTACAAAATTAATATTTTTCCAAAATTTTCTAATTTTCATTAATAATTTTCCATTTTTATAAAAAACCCATGTAAAGTATATACATATGTATCATATAATATGTATAATCTATACCTATAATATACATATTCAAAAACGACGCTCTTTTATTCCGTTGAATTTTAAATTTTGTTTTGTTGTTTTTGCTTTTTGTTTTTTTTCTTAAAACATAAAAAAAATTTTAAAATATATTTTGCATGGTGGGAAATAGAAATTTCACAATAAAATTGAATATAAACGTCAAAACTTCGGTGGGGAGTTTGGTGCAGTGGGAGAGTGGCCGCTTCTTAAACTTGAGAAGTGTTTAGTTCACAAGTTCGATTCTATTCTATTTTTTTTTTTTTTTTTTTATTTCTAATATTTTATATGAAATAAATTCTTACATATCATAATATTTAATCTGTAAATGACAGACATTTAAAACCATTTTACTCAATGATTTACCAACCAACTTTCATTTTTTTCTTTTTAAATGATAAATATTCAGTATAGCCATCTTACAAAATTAATATTTTTCCAAAATTTTCTAATTTTCATTAATAATTTTCCATTTTTATAAAAAACCCATGTAAAGTATATACATATGTATCATATAATATGTATAATCTATACCTATAATATACATATTCAAAAACGACGCTCTTTTATTCCGTTGAATTTTAAATTTTGTTTTGTTGTTTTTGCTTTTTGTTTTTTTTCTTAAAACATAAAAAAAATTTTAAAATATATTTTGCATGGTGGGAAATAGAAATTTCACAATAAAATTGAATATAAACGTCAAAACTTCGGTGGGGAGTTTGGTGCAGTGGGAGAGTGGCCGCTTCTTAAACTTGAGAAGTGTTTAGTTCACAAGTTCGATTCTATTCTATTTTTTTTTTTTTTTTTTTATTTCTAATATTTTATATGAAATAAATTCTTACATATCATAATATTTAATCTGTAAATGACAGACATTTAAAACCATTTTACTCAATGATTTACCAACCAACTTTCATTTTTTTCTTTTTAAATGATAAATATTCAGTATAGCCATCTTACAAAATTAATATTTTTCCAAAATTTTCTAATTTTCATTAATAATTTTCCATTTTTATAAAAAACCCATGTAAAGTATATACATATGTATCATATAATATGTATAATCTATACCTATAATATACATATTCAAAAACGACGCTCTTTTATTCCGTTGAATTTTAAATTTTGTTTTGTTGTTTTTGCTTTTTGTTTTTTTTCTTAAAACATAAAAAAAATTTTAAAATATATTTTGCATGGTGGGAAATAGAAATTTCCCAATAAAATTGAATATAAACGTCAAAACTTCGGTGGGGAGTTTGGTGCAGTGGGAGAGTGGCCGCTTCTTAAACTTGAGAAGTGTTTAGTTCACAAGTTCGATTCTATTCTATTTTTTTTTTTTTTTTTTTATTTCTAATATTTTATATGAAATAAATTCTTACATATCATAATATTTAATCTGTAAATGACAGACATTTAAAACCATTTTACTCAATGATTTACCAACCAACTTTCATTTTTTTCTTTTTAAATGATAAATATTCAGTATAGCCATCTTACAAAATTAATATTTTTCCAAAATTTTCTAATTTTCATTAATAATTTTCCATTTTTATAAAAAACCCATGTAAAGTATATACATATGTATCATATAATATGTATAATCTATACCTATAATATACATATTCAAAAACGACGCTCTTTTATTCCGTTGAATTTTAAATTTTGTTTTGTTGTTTTTGCTTTTTGTTTTTTTTCTTAAAACATAAAAAAAATTTTAAAATATATTTTGCATGGTGGGAAATAGAAATTTCACAATAAAATTGAATATAAACGTCAAAACTTCGGTGGGGAGTTTGGTGCAGTGGGAGAGTGGCCGCTTCTTAAACTTGAGAAGTGTTTAGTTCACAAGTTCGATTCTATTCTATTTTTTTTTTTTTTTTTTTATTTCTAATATTTTATATGAAATAAATTCTTACATATCATAATATTTAATCTGTAAATGACAGACATTTAAAACCATTTTACTCAATGATTTACCAACCAACTTTCATTTTTTTCTTTTTAAATGATAAATATTCAGTATAGCCATCTTACAAAATTAATATTTTTCCAAAATTTTCTAATTTTCATTAATAATTTTCCATTTTTATAAAAAACCCATGTAAAGTATATACATATGTATCATATAATATGTATAATCTATACCTATAATATACATATTCAAAAACGACGCTCTTTTATTCCGTTGAATTTTAAATTTTGTTTTGTTGTTTTTGCTTTTTGTTTTTTTTCTTAAAACATAAAAAAAATTTTAAAATATATTTTGCATGGTGGGAAATAGAAATTTCACAATAAAATTGAATATAAACGTCAAAACTTCGGTGGGGAGTTTGGTGCAGTGGGAGAGTGGCCGCTTCTTAAACTTGAGAAGTGTTTAGTTCACAAGTTCGATTCTATTCTATTTTTTTTTTTTTTTTTTTATTTCTAATATTTTATATGAAATAAATTCTTACATATCATAATATTTAATCTGTAAATGACAGACATTTAAAACCATTTTACTCAATGATTTACCAACCAACTTTCATTTTTTTCTTTTTAAATGATAAATATTCAGTATAGCCATCTTACAAAATTAATATTTTTCCAAAATTTTCTAATTTTCATTAATAATTTTCCATTTTTATAAAAAACCCATGTAAAGTATATACATATGTATCATATAATATGTATAATCTATACCTATAATATACATATTCAAAAACGACGCTCTTTTATTCCGTTGAATTTTAAATTTTGTTTTGTTGTTTTTGCTTTTTGTTTTTTTTCTTAAAACATAAAAAAAATTTTAAAATATATTTTGCATGGTGGGAAATAGAAATTTCACAATAAAATTGAATATAAACGTCAAAACTTCGGTGGGGAGTTTGGTGCAGTGGGAGAGTGGCCGCTTCTTAAACTTGAGAAGTGTTTAGTTCACAAGTTCGATTCTATTCTATTTTTTTTTTTTTTTTTTTATTTCTAATATTTTATATGAAATAAATTCTTACATATCATAATATTTAATCTGTAAATGACAGACATTTAAAACCATTTTACTCAATGATTTACCAACCAACTTTCATTTTTTTCTTTTTAAATGATAAATATTCAGTATAGCCATCTTACAAAATTAATATTTTTCCAAAATTTTCTAATTTTCATTAATAATTTTCCATTTTTATAAAAAACCCATGTAAAGTATATACATATGTATCATATAATATGTATAATCTATACCTATAATATACATATTCAAAAACGACGCTCTTTTATTCCGTTGAATTTTAAATTTTGTTTTGTTGTTTTTGCTTTTTGTTTTTTTTCTTAAAACATAAAAAAAATTTTAAAATATATTTTGCATGGTGGGAAATAGAAATTTCACAATAAAATTGAATATAAACGTCAAAACTTCGGTGGGGAGTTTGGTGCAGTGGGAGAGTGGCCGCTTCTTAAACTTGAGAAGTGTTTAGTTCACAAGTTCGATTCTATTCTATTTTTTTTTTTTTTTTTTTATTTCTAATATTTTATATGAAATAAATTCTTACATATCATAATATTTAATCTGTAAATGACAGACATTTAAAACCATTTTACTCAATGATTTACCAACCAACTTTCATTTTTTTCTTTTTAAATGATAAATATTCAGTATAGCCATCTTACAAAATTAATATTTTTCCAAAATTTTCTAATTTTCATTAATAATTTTCCATTTTTATAAATAACCCATGTAAAGTATATACATATGTATCATATAATATGTATAATCTATACCTATAATATACATATTCAAAAACGACGCTCTTTTATTCCGTTTAATTTTAAATTTTGTTTTGTTGTTTTTGCTTTTTGTTTTTTTTCTTAAAACATAAAAAAAATTTTAAAATATATTTTGCATGGTGGGAAATAGAAATTTCACAATAAAATTGAATATAAACGTCAAAACTTCGGTGGGGAGTTTGGTGCAGTGGGAGAGTGGCCGCTTCTTAAACTTGAGAAGTGTTTAGTTCACAAGTTCGATTCTATTCTATTTTTTTTTTTTTTTTTTTATTTCTAATATTTTATATGAAATAAATTCTTACATATCATAATATTTAATCTGTAAATGACAGACATTTAAAACCATTTTACTCAATGATTTACCAACCAACTTTCATTTTTTTCTTTTTAAATGATAAATATTCAGTATAGCCATCTTACAAAATTAATATTTTTCCAAAATTTTCTAATTTTCATTAATAATTTTCCATTTTTATAAAAAACCCATGTAAAGTATATACATATGTATCATATAATATGTATAATCTATACCTATAATATACATATTCAAAAACGACGCTCTTTTATTCCGTTGAATTTTAAATTTTGTTTTGTTGTTTTTGCTTTTTGTTTTTTTTCTTAAAACATAAAAAAAATTTTAAAATATATTTTGCATGGTGGGAAATAGAAATTTCACAATAAAATTGAATATAAACGTCAAAACTTCGGTGGGGAGTTTGGTGCAGTGGGAGAGTGGCCGCTTCTTAAACTTGAGAAGTGTTTAGTTCACAAGTTCGATTCTATTCTATTTTTTTTTTTTTTTTTTTATTTCTAATATTTTATATGAAATAAATTCTTACATATCATAATATTTAATCTGTAAATGACAGACATTTAAAACCATTTTACTCAATGATTTACCAACCAACTTTCATTTTTTTCTTTTTAAATGATAAATATTCAGTATAGCCATCTTACAAAATTAATATTTTTCCAAAATTTTCTATTTTCATTAATAATTTTCCATTTTTATAAAAAACCCATGTAAAGTATATACATATGTATCATATAATATGTATAATCTATACCTATAATATACATATTCAAAAACGACGCTCTTTTATTCCGTTGAATTTTAAATTTTGTTTTGTTGTTTTTGCTTTTTGTTTTTTTTCTTAAAACATAAAAAAAATTTTAAAATATATTTTGCATGGTGGGAAATAGAAATTTCACAATAAAATTGAATATAAACGTCAAAACTTCGGTGGGGAGTTTGGTGCAGTGGGAGAGTGGCCGCTTCTTAAACTTGAGAAGTGTTTAGTTCACAAGTTCGATTCTATTCTATTTTTTTTTTTTTTTTTTTATTTCTAATATTTTATATGAAATAAATTCTTACATATCATAATATTTAATCTGTAAATGACAGACATTTAAAACCATTTTACTCAATGATTTACCAACCAACTTTCATTTTTTTCTTTTTAAATGATAAATATTCAGTATAGCCATCTTACAAAATTAATATTTTTCCAAAATTTTCTAATTTTCATTAATAATTTTCCATTTTTATAAAAAACCCATGTAAAGTATATACATATGTATCATATAATATGTATAATCTATACCTATAATATACATATTCAAAAACGACGCTCTTTTATTCCGTTGAATTTTAAATTTTGTTTTGTTGTTTTTGCTTTTTGTTTTTTTTCTTAAAACATAAAAAAAATTTTAAAATATATTTTGCATGGTGGGAAATAGAAATTTCACAATAAAATTGAATATAAACGTCAAAACTTCGGTGGGGAGTTTGGTGCAGTGGGAGAGTGGCCGCTTCTTAAACTTGAGAAGTGTTTAGTTCACAAGTTCGATTCTATTCTATTTTTTTTTTTTTTTTTTTTATTTCTAATATTTTATATGAAATAAATTCTTACATATCATAATATTTAATCTGTAAATGACAGACATTTAAAACCATTTTACTCAATGATTTACCAACCAACTTTCATTTTTTTCTTTTTAAATGATAAATATTCAGTATAGCCATCTTACAAAATTAATATTTTTCCAAAATTTTCTAATTTTCATTAATAATTTTCCATTTTTATAAAAAACCCATGTAAAGTATATACATATGTATCATATAATATGTATAATCTATACCTATAATATACATATTCAAAAACGACGCTCTTTTATTCCGTTGAATTTTAAATTTTGTTTTGTTGTTTTTGCTTTTTGTTTTTTTTCTTAAAACATAAAAAAAATTTTAAAATATATTTTGCATGGTGGGAAATAGAAATTTCAGAATAAAATTGAATATAAACGTCAAAACTTCGGTGGGGAGTTTGGTGCAGTGGGAGAGTGGCCGCTTCTTAAACTTGAAAAGTGTTTAGTTCACAAGTTCGATTCTATTCTATTTTTTTTTTTTTTTTTTTATTTCTAATATTTTATATGAAATAAATTCTTACATATCATAATATTTAATCTGTAAATGACAGACATTTAAAACCATTTTACTCAATGATTTACCAACCAACTTTCATTTTTTTCTTTTTAAATGATAAATATTCAGTATAGCCATCTTACAAAATTAATATTTTTCCAAAATTTTCTAATTTTCATTAATAATTTTCCATTTTTATAAAAAACCCATGTAAAGTATATACATATGTATCATATAATATGTATAATCTATACCTATATTATACATTTTTAAAAAAGACGGTCTTTGATTCCGTATTTTTCTTTTCGATTAAAAATTTTAAAATATTGGTTGTATGGTAGGAGTAGGAATTTCACAATATAACTGAATATAAAGATTAAAATTTTAGTTTAGTGTTTAGTACAGTGGTAGAGTGTGGGGTTATTAATAGTTGGTTTTTGATTTTGCAAGTTCGATTCAGTTCTGTTTTTTTTTTTTGTTTTTTTTTTTTATATTTTAAACGAAATAAATTCTTACATATCATAATATCATCATAATATTTAATCTGTATTAATAGATATTTAAAACCCTTTTACTCAATGATTTATCATCTTAGGCTTCTTATAATATATACATATATAATAGGTATATATTGAGTTTCCAATACTCAATAAATCAAGGGCAACTTCTAAAAGATAATAATAATCGTGTTGTTACAAAAAATATTATTTACAAAGAAATTTTAAATTCATAAAGGCTTTAATTATTGAAAATTGTATTTTTACATTTTAAATAAAATCATAAAGAAACTATACTGTATATATTGTATTGTAATTGCTAATTAAAACACCTCGAATTTCGAGGGGCGGGCGAATACTAGTTTAATATTAATTGACAAATTCACGAAACAAGTTCAAATTATACGTATCAGCTCAAGAAATTGGATTGATCTTAAAACCGGTTTCATGCAATACGTCGTCTCTTTTGTAAAACCTGGTAAAATTGTAATTGACCAGGAAAAAGTAATTAATAGTTTAAATTTTAAAAATTAAGGTATAAATATTCAATGACGTTGAAAGATTTCATAACATATTGAATGAACACCTCAGAATTTTAAGCGTTATTGAAAAAGAATAAGGCATATCGCTTGACGAAAAAGATGCAGTTAAAAGCATGAAAACCTATAACGAAACTACACATTCTTTACCAGGTAAAATACCTACAGACTTCTTAAGCAGAGTAATTACACCAGATCAATATCATTCTATTCATGAAAAACTGATAAAAATTAAAAACCATTCCATTAACAAACTAAACAGTAAAAGAATATAAGAAAAACCAATCAATTACCTAAAACTCAATAGAATAACAAAACTTCAACCATATCACAAGAAAATGTATATTAGAGAATCTAGCGAAAATCATTTCAAAATAAATAAGGAAATCGGTATATCAACCTATTTAAAAAGAAACTCAAATATCAATCTTAATAAATTGTTTTATTTTATTGTAATTTTACTAATCAATTATTTATTTTATGTATTCTAATGTTATTAACACTTATTTTATTATTTTCTTCTTATAATTCGGCATTATATTCAAACACAAATATTTGTTAAACAAAGTAAACCAAATACCAACCGGAAACGGTTATATTGTAAGATATCGAAATAAAAGTAATTTATGATTATAAAAGAATAATGCATGTAATCAACCTTATGCATTATGAAGAAAGTATTAGCAAAATTTAAACTAATATAATTATTGAATTGCATGAAAAAACCGATATTCCTAATATTCTGCTTCATAATTTAAAACAATTAAAAGATGATTTCAATAGCATAATCCCTCACCACATTATAAAAAACATAGCACTAATAAATGTAGCTGGAAACAGATTACGATTTTTGGCTGGAACAATGGATAATATTGACAGAAAAGAAATTCAAGACCATTTTAACATTATAGAAAAAAAATAACGGAAAAATAATTAACAACTTAAATGAACAAGTAATTATAAATAAACAAATTTCAGACTAAGTTCAAAATATAAGAAACCATGTTAGTTTAGTTAAAAATCAGATAAACAATGAAATTAAAAAACTTAAAAATAGTGCCAATTAAGTAGACGAAGAATTAAGATTTTTTATAATAAAAATGGAAAAAATAAAAATATTAATTTACTAACTAAACAAATATGTAACATAAAAGAAGTTATTCTTTCTAGTAGATTAGAAATTTTATCTAAAAATACTATAATTCAAGAAGAATAAAAGATTTTAATATTACAATATAAATGTTACATAAAAAATTGTGTTTTATTTAAGGAAAATATAATTGTTTTTGTTTTATCTACGGAATATTTCCTAATGAAAATTGTTGCAAAACTATTGTAGAAAAAATACCAAATAAAGATAATATTTTAGAACTTGAGACTAATATTAGTGAAATCATAACCTGTAAGAAAAATAATTTTAAAATTATAGAAAACAAAGATGTAATGAAAAAAGATTTAATATCATTCCAAGATAATTGTATTTCAAATTTATTGACTACGGACCAAATGCAATGTAACTATTACAAAAATAGTGCAGAACAGAGCCTGAAGTGATTCCTATTAGGGGTAATAATATTATAAAATTTAATAATTGAAAAATTTCAATTGGCTCTTTTCGTTAAGAAAATTTTGAGAAATAATATTAAAATAAAATACTGCCTTATTCGTATGTGCAACGTAATATCAGTGTTGAAAAAATTATTTATGAGATTCATCTAGAAGATTTGTATTTCAGTCATATTAATAATACCAAGCATATTCAGGAAATAAAATTCTATAATACCTGGAAAGGATATACAGACGTTATATCAAATACCACAATAGGTGTTCTTTGCAATTTTCTTTTTCGCAGACAGTTTAAACAAACAAAAATTCCTAAGATAAAGTTGAGTTCAAAAATATTCGCCAGGAGTCGAATCTGAAGAGGGGAGGAGTTATATCACCTTCCACTCCAAATACAAATACTACTCTACACGATTACCCATTACCAATAGTTTGCTAGACCATCAAATATGGACAGTGAAATTAACAATGCTACAATATACGCATTTATGTGAAAAATAAAGGAGATTCATCAAACCTACGCAAACAATCTTCTTGCTCTAAAAAAGGAAAAAATTGAGCTAATAAGAAGGTTGAGTCACTGCAGAATAAAGTAAATTACTTAGAACAATCGAGCCTGAAAAATGCAGTAGATTTTGCTAATGTGGCTAAACTTAACAAGAAAAATAAATAAGGTTCTTTAGTAAAATTAGTGAACAATACACTGCAGAGCAGTTTAATACCTGAGCATATTGAAGATTGCCATTATTTGAAAATGAAAAATAAAAATTTATATTGCGTCAGAATTCACTTCAAGTCTCGGCATATCAAAGCTGAAGTTTTAAAGAAGAAAAAGATAAAGGAAAAGTCAAAGATGCAGCAGGTAACCAAGTTTTTGTTAATCATAGTTTAACTAGTTTTAATAGTATATTATATATAAGGTGCTTTAGAATTTAAGAAAACAAATAAATACAAATTTTTATGGATTAATAACTGGAGTATATATCTGAGGGAAGATGATAAAAAAAATAGAATTTTTATGAAAAACTTTGATTCATTAAATAATATACCAATACAAGTAAATGAATAATTTCCTAAACTTACATTTTTCTTCCTCTTCCAACTCAGTATATGGAAATACTAATGCCGCTTTAATAAATAATTTTATTATATACCAAAATGTTTTTATATGTTTTTCTTTCACTTCTACAAACTTTAGATAATCTTCCTACAATTACAGTTCTTTCTGAAATTTGGACTTATACCGATGAACAAATCAACTATAACATACAAGGTTATAGTTTAATTTCCAATTGTAATGACCATTATGCATCAGGTGGCATATTGGTTTACATAAAGAATGAATTTTCGGGTTATTGTACTTCCATTTCTTTAAATTTAGCTGACATAATAAAAATAAATTGTTCAATTAAAAGTTTTGCCTTTACAATTTTTTGTGTATATATAATAAATAGTGCACATTCAGCTTGTTTAAATTTTTTAAACGATTTCGATGACATTTTCAAATTGAAAAAAAATAAAATCGTTATAGTAATTGGCGACATAAATATAGACACACTTACATATTCTAATTTAAAAAAAACTCACTTGTTAATGATGTCGTCACATGGTTTAAATTCATTAATAAATTTACCTACACGAGTTATTGAATATGTAGCACGTGTATTGATCACATTTTTGTTAAAATGTTAAGCAGAAAACTAAATTTGGAAATTTTTACTGAGAATATTTATTTTGGAATAAGTGATCATAATATGATAATATTAAAAATCACCCAAAATGATATATCCCCAGTACAAAACACTAATTTTCCCTCCTCTTTCAATAAAATAGATTTCGGTAAATTATGTATTCTTCTTGAAACTGAGCAATGTCATCAAATTTACGGCGAAAATGTACTCATCTACGGCGTATGATAATTTCATAAATATTTTAAATAACTGTATTAATATATGTTCAAATTCAATAAACTTCCAAATAAAAATAAAAAGTTAAAATCATGAATGACCGACAATCTTCTAAATTTAATTAAGTTAAAAAATATATTTGGTTTAAAGAGTAAAAGTCAGCCCAATAATTTATCATTAAAAAAATACTACAATGATTTAAGAGAAAGAGTGGCCGTAAAAATAAGAGAATGTAAATAAATATACTATTCATGAGAATTAAGTAAGAATAGCGGTAATTCTAAACGGGAATGGAATATTGGTAAAGACATTTTAAATGAACACCATTCTGATAATACTGTTAAAGCAATTTTTGTTAATAATGAAAAAATTACTGATTGTATCCAAATTACAAATGAATTTAATCTTTACAAAATGCACAAAAAATTTAGTAGGCCAAATAATAAGTCAGTAAGTCAGTCAGCTTATTTTAAATAATATAAAAGATGATAATATTCTGCAAATAAATTCATTTGGATATGTAGAAATTACTCCTAATGAAATAATTTCCAATATACATCAACTAAATAAAAGCATCTTGTACAGAAGACAAAATCAATAATGTTATATTAAAAAGAATAGCGCCGTATCTATCAGATGTTTTATGTTTTATATTCAATCGCTCAGTTTATTCTAGTGTCTCGCCTAACTCGTTGAAATATTCGGTAGTAATACCTTTACTTAAGAAAGGCTCAAAACTTTTATTGTCGAATTTTGGACCTATTTCTTTACTGCCAACTATCGGTAAATTATTTGTAAAATTAATAAAAACTAGAATGTTGAATTTTCTATTAGAAATCAAATTTTTTGACAATAAACAATATTTTTTGCCAGGCAAAACTACAGAAGAAGCGATCTTAAAATTATGTTTTGAACTATATACAAGTTTAAATGAAAATAATAACACAGTTGCTTTGTTCATCGATGTAACCAAAGCTTTTGATACTATTGACCACTGCATTCTTATTAAAAAATTGGAAAAGGCGGGTTTTAGAGATTTTGTACTTTATTTTTTAATTTCTTATTTAGATAGAAAACAGATAAAGATAGAAAACAGTTAGTTAAATTAAACAACAACTTTAGCGAAATCAACAATATTAACATTGGCGTACCACAAGGTTCTGTAATTGGTCCCTTGTTGTTTCTAATATAATATATTAACTCTCTATTTTCAGAATAGTTGAAAGGTAAAATCACTAGTTTCGTTGTTGACTGCGCTCTAGTATAAGGTGATGAAAAAGTGGATTTGCTTAAACAATCTTTGGAATATGACGTAAACTTATTTAAAAATTCTTTTCATAAGCTTCTTATAAGTGATAAAACCAAATTAATTGTATTCAGTTTAAGAAATTCTAACCTATACCACATTAATATTAAGTTTCATAGTGGTGATTGACCTTTGTCTATGGCTGAAAATGGATTAAACTTTTGCTTGAACGCCCCAGTTTTGCAGAAAAGGCAAAAAATGCATAAAATGCAAAACTGCTCCTGCTCAAAACATTACTTTTATATTGAGTTGGTATCCATTTATAAATATTTAGGTAAGAATTTAAACTGGAAATCTCATATTAACAAGTTATACAAATATTTGCTTTTATGCATAAGAATATTCTATTCGCTAAGGCAATGTTGCTCCAGAAAACTTTTGTTAACAATTCATTATGCCTTAGTACATTCAAAAATAAAATATATTATAACTAGTAATATAATTATAACTATTATAATTATAACTATGGCCCGGTATAAGATTAACTATCGCCCGGCTCTTTATTTTGTTTTTGATTATAGTAGATAGAATATGCCGATTCTGGCACAAAAGGCGTAAGGCGCCAGTATTTTATATGAAACAATTAAGAAAATTTTAAGTTCTTCAGGTTTTCAGATTCTTTTACTTTTCAGATTTTTAGGTTCCTGATTCGGAGGTCTGATAACAGTCTCCCGGAGGTGCAACAACTGCCCTCTGGAAAACCTGCGGGAGTCCAATTTGGTTCTGCGGAAGTTCGATTTGCTCCTAGTAGAGTGTGATAATATGTGTTATGAAATTTAAAAATTTAATTATTAAATGGGTTTAATAAGTTTAGAACTTTGGAACGATGTTATGAGGGTAGAAGCTTCAGTAGTATGATATAATAAAATTATTAAATTAGGTATAACTAATTTATTTAAATCATAAATTTTTTAAAATAGTACCCAACCAAGTTATTAATAATATGTAAATTGAATATTAAAACTACTTTTAAGGAGGCTAACTATTTTAAATAATGATTAAGTTCAAATGTAACAACAATTATACATATAGTTGTTATTCTTAACATGCTTTATTTAAGTTTCAATGGATTGGTTGATTTAAAAATGAGTATTTATATATGCTGTATATTTATATATATTTATATATATTTTGTTAGAATTCATTGTTAATATTAAAATAGTATTGCTGAAAACAATATCTTTTAACACATCTTTATATTAAAATTAATATTTAAAAAAAAAAAATATGGAAGCTATATGTGAATATTCTGGTAAACAGTTAACCACTAAAACAATTAAACGTCATATACTGACAAAACATAAAAGAGAGGAAAAAAAATTAATTGTGATAGGGGCAATAAAACTTTTGAAAGAAAAGATAATCTTCAAGTACATATTAAAAATGTGCATGAAAATAAAAATAATAAAAGCAAAAATATTTCCGAAAATGCAGATGAAAGTATAGCATCAACAAAGAAAATAAAAGGAAACAATAGCTTTATTGAAATCAAATATTGTGAAGAATGTAGCATGGAATAGATATAAAATATTGGAACTACCATATTCGAACAAATACACATAAAGCGAAAGTAACATTACCTTATGAAGGTAATATTAAAATTATACGACAAGGATTTCAAAGAAGGATCGCTACTTTTATTTTGGAAAATAAAAATGAGGACATAATATTACCAGAACAATATTTTGAAATCATAAAGCATAATTTAATAAATTTTTTAAAAAAGGAGCTCCTAAAATTAAAAATGTTTAAATTTAACATTGAATTATTCGCAGAATATGTAAAGCCTCATAAATTAAAAAATGATGAAGTGGAAAATATTTTAATAGTAAAATGGAAATTATACAAGCAGAACATGAAATAGAAACTGTATTGGAAAATATGATAGAAAAAATTTCAAATGAAACGGGAGAATTGCAAGAAAAAGATTCTGGATGGAGTTTAAGTAAGTTACTTCACTTAGAAATAAATTTAAATAAATATAAACCTTTAAAAGGTTCGCAATATATTAAATTACCAAAACAAATTGAAGAGAAAAAAGCATGCATTAATATAAAAAATCAAGATGTATATTGCTTCAAGTGGTGTTTAATATCAGCATTACAAAACAGAGCAATTAGAAATCCTCAGAGATGTGAAAATTATGCTATTGATAATATAGAAGCACAAATAATAATTTTAAATAATGCAAAAGTAGCACAATTAGAGTTTGGTAATTTAGAATTTCCACTTTATCATAATGATATAAAAGAATTTGAAAGAATGAATCCGAAAATAAGCATCACTATATATGGATATGAAAAAGGTTTAAAAAATTCTATAAAAATAATTGGACCCTACTACCATACAAAGGAAGTAAAACCTCATCATATTGAAATGCTTTTAATTACAAAAAATGAAAAGTCACATTACGTTTGGGTTAAAAATTTAGCGAGATTAGTGCAAAATAAACTTTCTAAACACGGGCACAAGAATTATTTTTGTCGAACATGTTTATGTGGCTTTACTTCACAACAAAATTTACAAATTCATAAAAAAGAAAGTAGAAACATCATTACCAAGTTACCTAACCCTGAAAATAAATTTTTAAAATTTAAAAATTGGCATAAAAAAATGAGGGTTGCATTTGTAATTTATGCTGATTCAAAAGTTAGCTGGAACCTGTTTCAACATGTGAACCTAGTCCTAAAATTTCATCAACAACAAATATTAAAAAACATATTCCGATAGCTTTTTCATACTATATCAAATGTTCATTTGATAATAATTTAAATATGTATTAAGATTTCAGAGGTATGGTTTTTAAAATTTATAAATGAAAAAACAAACTTATTAATTTTTTTTTAACTTTTCTAGGATTGGATTGCGGAAAGAACTTCATCACAGCTTTAATGGAAGATTGCACATTTTTTTTTGAAAATTATTTAGAACAAGCGATGAAGAGATTAACCGTAGAGAAAAACCTTCATCATACAAATAATGATACATGTCATATTTGCGAAAAAATATTTCTATCTAATGAAAATCGTGTACAAGACCATTGTCATCTAACAGGTAAATAAATTGGTCCAGCACATAGCTCTTGTAATATATTATTTCGTATACCTTAATATATTATTTCGTTTTTCCCTATATTCTTTCATAATTTTTCTAATTATGATGCTCATTTAATATTTGAAGAGTTAAATTCGGTAAAGGGTACTATTTCAGTTCTACCCTTAAACAAAGAAAATTATATTTTTGTAACCAAATCTATTTTAATTGAAGGAACGAAGAAATATTTTCAAATAAAATTTTTAGATTTTTATAGGTTTATGCAATCCAGTCTTGAATCATTGGCAGAAAATTTAGGTAGAGAAAAGTTAAAAACCGTTAGAACCCATTTTCAAAGTAATGAAAAATTAGAATTGTTAATTAGAAAGAGTGTTTTTCCTTATGAATATATTGATTCAATAGAAAAGTTCAACGAAATTTATTTACCCCCACAAGAAGTCTTTAAAAATCAGATGACTGATACTTTATGTTCAGATAAAGATTATCTTCATGCTAAAAATGTTTGGGATGTCTTTCAGTGTCAAACTTTAAAAGATTATTTGAAGCTCTACTTTAAAACTGATGTTTTTTTACTAACAGACATATTTGAAAATTTTAGGGAAATTTGCATCAAAATTTATAATTTAGATCCAGCTCAATATTTTACTTTACCAGGTCTTACCTGGGATGCTATGTTAAAATATACTAAAGTAGAATTAGAATTATTTGACGATATTAATATGTTTAATATTTTTAAACAAAGTATTCGTGGAGGTCTTAACCAATGTTCAAAAATATATACTAAATCAAATAATAAATATATGGGGGATCAATATAACCCTGCAGAACCATCTGAATATATAATATATTTAGATGCAAATAATTTATATGGTTAGACCATGTCGCAATTACTTCCGTACGGTTCTTTTAAGTGGCTTGAAAATACATCGGATTTGCAAGTAGATGAAATTTCTGATGATGCGTTTTGGAAGTAAATTTAAAATATCCTCAATCATTACATAACATTCACAATGATTTACCATTTTGTTGTGAAACCAAAAAATCTCCCAATGGTAAAATAAATAAACTATTATTAGAGTTAAATGATAAAAAAATTATATAATTCATTATAAAAATTTGAAGCAATGCTTAAAATATCGCCTAATTTTGGAAAAGATTCATAGAGTAATACAGTTTAAACAATCTGATTGATTAAAAAAGTATATTAACTTGAATACTAGCCATAGAGCTTCAGCAACGAATTCTTTTGAAAAATATTTTTTTATTTTTTTTTAAATTAATGAATAATGCTGTTTATGGTAAAACTATGGAAACCGTTAATAAAACAAAAATAATTAAAATAGCCGGTTCTTGGCAGAATAGAGGGAAACATCTTGCGGCAAGATCATTGATTATGAAACCAAATTTCCATAGTATTGCAATATTCAATGAAAATCTTTCTGCGGTTCAGTTAAATACGCTGAAAGTGTTATATGATAAGCCGATATACTTGGGTTTCACAGCCCTAGAGTTCTCTAAATATCATATGTATAACTTTCACTATGAATATATGAAGCCTAAGTATAATTTAAATATTGAACTGAATTACATAGATACCGTTAGTTTTATATATAATACAAAGACTGAAGATTTCTATCAAGATATAAAATCAGATGTGCTTGAAACTGATCAAACAAAACTAATTTTTGATACATCTGATTATGATCCCAATAATGTTTACGGTTTACATCTGGTAAATAAAAAAATAATTAGTTTATTTAAAAATGAAAGTAATGGAAAAATTGTGAAAGAATTTATAGGACTTAAATCAAAAATGTATTTATTAGAAATTTTGCCTAATAAAATTATAAAAAAAGTAAAGGTATAAAAAAAGACGCTGTAAAAAAATTAACTAAATGACTACAGGAAATGTTTATTTGAAAATATTGTTTTATATGGAAAAATTAATATTTTTAAGTCTAAATTACATGCTATCATTCATCACACAGTCATTAAATAAAATTGCTTTAAGTTCTTTAGATGATACATATCTACATATCTCTAGCCAATGATAACATTAAGACTCTAGTTTGTGGTCATTATTCTATTCAAAATAATGAGCCATATATAGATATATAATAATGTTTACAAATAAAATACAACTCAGGATAAAAATTTGATAAATCTTGCAGATATCTGTAAAAAGTTTTACTAAACAAATTTAAAAATAAAATAATAAAACAATATGAAATAAAAAAAAAGAAATTTTATTTATTTTATTTATATTAATATTACAAATCGCATAGGAATATATTGCAATATTACAAACCCGTCGGCTACTAAGGCCATTATAGGTCGAATACTATTATTAAATTATACACTAATATTATTTATTTTTTTTATGTTATTTATTTTTTATTTACTCTATATTTAGTAGCAAGGAATATATTTTTTCAATTAATAAAACTTGCTACCTGTGCAGGTTTTCAACCCGCACTCCCTTGGTTAATAAGCTACGTGCTTAACCACTAGGCCACCGAGGCCTCAAAAGAAATTTTATTTAGCAATAATTTTATAATTATGATAAGTTTTTGTGAAGGGACATTTCCCATTCTCGTTGATTCGGTCCTCCGAGAGTCCGACACGCTCCTAAAGGTCCGCTTCGGTCCTAAAGGTCCATTTCGGTCCTAAAGGTCCGTTACGGTTCTAAAGGTCCGTTTCGGTTCTAAAGGTCCGTTTCGGTCCTAAAGGACCGCTTCCATCCTAAAGATCCAAATCAGTCCTTTCTACTACTAAAGGCTACCGTCCCATAAGGGCAATGGGCAAGGCCCCTAGGATCAAGGGACCCCTTGCCGAAATTTTTTTGGAAAGCGTCCTAGGAGGTCCGATAAGTTGGTTCCTCTTTTTTAAAATCGTATTAGGTATATAAATTAGAGGTTTTCAAGTTATTCTAATTTAGTATACAAAATGAGGAGCAAGGCAGTAGCAAATTTACAATTTGTTATTAGAAACAATGAACAATATTTTTTGAAAGAATTTGCTTTGGTGTCTGAAGGCTCCTTCATTCCAATATTGTTTGTGTTTAAAGCGCCTTATTCACTTGAGGAGTTAAATGAAAATGCTAAACAACAAAACAAATACAACGAAAATACAATTAATGGACTTGACTGGAATGATGGATTTATAGAATATTTAGAAACTAAAAATATTTTAAAAGAACATTTAAATTCATTCGATGTCATTTACGTAAACGGGTACCAGAAAAAGGAATTTTTAGATAAATTTGTTCCGAATTCAGTAGAAGTTATCAATTTATATAATGACATTCCATCTCTTCAGAAACTAAGGTAATTTCACCACCATTTACCCTCACCATCACATTAAGGAAAATTTACAAAGATGTGCTGTAAAAAATTGTATGAATTTATATATATATTTAATAAAAGAAAATAATTGGTTTTAAAAAATATTTGTTTTATTTATTGTTGACTAAGTTTATTCTTTTCAATACATCTCTCAAAATATTTGAATACATATTCTCCTATATTTTGTTCAGCTCCATTGTTATATGACATCACTGCTTGTATAAAGTCTAGCATAAGACAAAAACGAGTATACTCATCTAACTGCAATGTAAGTTTTTTAGTGCGCTCTGCATGATTAAATGTTAGTAAAAATCCCTTTGAATTTAATTTGGGTTCACTCTTTTTAAAATCGTGATAAAATGTACCCTACTCCAAATAATTCATATCGCTTATGACTTTGTTTTGAAGTTGCAAAATTATTGATGCAGTAAAATGTTTAATATTAAATCCAATTTGAATTTTTATGGTTTGTTTTTTATCCAAAAAATAAATACAGCTTAATAAAAGGTTCTGCGCTGGCTCACCTTTTTGTCTTTCAAATACTTCTGAATTTGTTGATTGCTCCATCTTTTTTGTTTTAACAGATTAATTTTATTATAGAATTTTGTATTTATAGTTTTTTTCCCACATTTTTAAAAAATTTTTCGAAGTATTCTTTGTATTTTTTTATCGTTTTTAAGTGGGGATGATGTGTCGAATAAATAAAGAAAATATTTCATGCTTTTACGGGAACTTCGCATCCATAGATATACACAATAATAATGTCCGCAAACAGATGTTAAATTACTTTGTAAACGCTTATTGTTGAAAACAAAACATTCTGATTGATTTTGTAGAAATTTTATAATCTCATTGTGAAATGGTGGATTTCCAAATGAATCAAAATATTCTGCACACCCTTGAACTGGAACAAATATTGCTAGCCAATGTGTTCCCTTTTTATTAGAAGTATCAGTATTTACCACCAAAATACTAGGTTTTGCAACTTGTTTTGTCAATTGATCAAGAGCATAAACACCTCTAAATATTTTATGTGTTAAGTTATTACATTTCAGCACCTTTGAAATCTGAAGTGTATTAATTTTCTTGCAAACGGAAAATATCAATTAGTCGAGTATTTCCTTGTACAAATGTTGTTAAAAACTCTGCTTTAAGTTTTTCATTTGTTAAGACTATATCGAATTTTTCAAGCAAATTTATTAAGTTATTAGTTATTTTTTCGTTATCCATATATTCAAAAGAGTAATTCTCAATGTCTGTTCTTTTTAAATCTTTGACAGGAAATTTATACTTTAATTCTTTTACAATAGTTTTACATTTTTCTTTTATGCCACCCACAGCAATATTTTTTAAAAATATTGTATTGTTATCGTCCGTACAGGACGATAAATCTACTAGAGGACATTTCGAATGAATAGAAATGGTCCATTAAACTTCCTTTTATATGTTTACGTATACGTTACGATTTTTACCAATTTCGATATTGGCATCGAATTCTGCAAATACAATGCATGTTAATGTTGAAGTTAATGACGCACTGAGTCTTGCTTCAATTTTTACTACTACCTGGTTTAATAAACTCTTACATGTATCAGTTTCCGAGCCGTCTGGTGATAAATCAAAAGCTGGTATTGTATAACCTTTTGAAAAAAGTTCTTTTGAAATTTGATGTCCCCTATCAGAGTGATGTATGCCAGTTCCACTGAATAAGGTTAAATATGCACGAGAATTACAAAGATTATTCGAAGTAAAACTTGTTTCAATTGCAGAGTTTTGGTGTAGGCACTCCATTCACATATAATTGAAATTGTATGAGATTTTGATGATCGAAATGGTACGGATTTTTCGATCTTTTACCATTAAAATGTTCATTATTAACCATACAAAATACAAGAGCTAAATGTTATGATTTTACTTCTCGTATAAAAATATTTCGCATTAGCCTTTTCCATTACAGTATTGTGTGCTATCAATATGCTAGGATTAATTGTTAGATGTTTCATGTATAATGTAGCTTTGAGAATTTTTAAATAACTTTCATCGTTATCGTTAAAGAAAATATATAAATCTTGTTTCTCTAATGCTAAAGAAGTGCCAATATCAACATTATTTAAAAGTAATTTGGAAGTATTGAAGAAATCTACATGTAATTTTCCCATTAATTCTACTATTGCAGAATTGTTTTATGATTTTTGTCTTGATTTAGAACCAGAATTTTTGAAATCATTGAGATTTGGCTTATCTAATTCCCAACCAGATACTTCCAGATATGTTTGTCTGAAATCTGTACCATAATTTAGTAAAGTAGTTATGTATGCTTTATAATGGTATAAGGAATCTGAAGGAGTGATGTTTTTTTCGTTTAGAGTTAAATTACATTGTTTAATTAAAGAGTGTAATAAATTATTTACAACACTGGGCTGTGTAGCTGCCCCTGCTTCAGTTTCGGTTCCTATTTTATCTGTTGCACTCCAAAGTGATCCATCTTTTTTTAATATTTCAACTTTAAACTTTATATAGGTACTGGATAAATCGCGATATGTATTTCCATTCCCAAGCGAAACAAATTCGATGGTTGACGGCGATGCCTCCAAAGAAGCTAAAAAATTGTATGCTACCTCTTCTGAACGCAAAATACTTGTTTGTACGGGTAATGACGCAAAAAGATCAAGTTCAGATTTCATACATTCCACTTTTAATTGAAAATATCACAGGTTTTATTTTGCTTTTTTCGTCGTTTCGATTTCAAATGTGTCTTTTTAGAAACTGCTTGTCTTTTTATAGCTCTTCGTCTTCCACCATACATTGAATGCAGCTGGTTAACTACTGATTTCCGTAAATTTTTTGTACCGCCTTGCTTTGCTCAATTACAGCTTATTTTATGTTTGCACCAGATGCTATATCAATAAAAATATTTTTACTTGTGTTTACAGCCTCTTTTTTAATTAAGTCCTGATGATTTTAATTTACCTAATGTAAAAACTGGCTTTAAGTAACGAATTAAACTTTCGAATATATTTCCAAAACCACGACCTCTTTCTATAGTTGGATAAAATTGTAATAAAGGCCCAATATTTTTGATTCCTCCTCCCACTTGAGAGGAATAATATTGCAAGTAAGCTCTCTACAGAGTACAGTTAATCACCTACACTCTTCCAAGCGGTGTACCCGCGCAACATTACCTGCCATCCTCAAACTAGATGTTGTTTTTGGAGACAGATAATCGGCTGATTATAGGTGTACACTCAAGCCAAGGTGTGAAAGTAGAAATTTTCTCGGTGCCGAGGGCTGAATGGTACCAAGTGTATAAAGATGGTATCGCTAACGGACTCCTTGGGGCACCACGTGCCACCCCATTGTAAGTAGCCTTGTAAATGTACGGGAGCTTAGCATATCTCGACCGTCCTTTCTCGCCAATCTCTTGGGAATAAAAATGAAAAAAATAATTAAAAAAGAAACAAACATCAACTCATCTTCTGAAGATGAGTTACTTGTCTCCAGTCAGGAGACTATTATCGGTACCAGCCGGACTACCCCTTCAGCAGCGAAGCCAGAATTCAGCCAAGGTCCTGCAAAAGTTTAAGTGCCTTTGGTGGAGGAAGCACCTGTCATAGAGCTCCAAAGCCATCAGGTTCAAATAGTAGTGGAAATACTATGACTAGTACTATAACTTTAGTGAAAACTTTAGTGGTACTAGAATTGTTTTTAGTGGTAAAAGAAGTCTAGTAGAAGCTCTGGATCGGCTTTCACGAAACAGTACCAGAAAGCTAAGTTCATATTGGGTAAGATAGCCCAGAACGAAGCCAAATGTATTGTTAACGAAAGGAGATGAATCCAGAAGACAAGAAGAAATAGAGCGAGATTGCGCGACTGTATGAATCGCACAATTCCGAAAAAGTTTCATCTAAAAGGAATAGGTCACAGGGTGGGACCAGTCCTGGGGCAGAAAGAACTAAGATGCCTAGGATTAATCTACATAGCAGTTTGAAAACTGTAGCACATAAACAATGATATTGTAAAAGACAGTTTATGTGTTGCAGTTGTCAACGAGAGAGTCAGGACAAGAAAGTTTCCAATGATCTGCGGATCAAGCTTGAGGCGAAACTTTCCGAGATCGTCAATGAGTTCACCCTACGAGGTGCAGGAGGACAACTCCCTTGCTTTGAATCATCCGACGTAGTCAGGGGCTAGAGGGTAATCAGATGTGAGAGTCAGTTCTCCTTGGATTTCTTTAGTAAAAGCATTGCTAAGATTGGTAATAGATTTGTAATAGAGAACTTAAGTAACCTAAAAAAGGAGGCTAGGGACGCCTACAATATCTGCTACAGGCAGAATAAATGGCAACTCTATAAGGACCAACTTAAGGAATATAAGAGAGCAATCCGACTGGTTAAAAACCAATCATGGAAGGATTATTGTGAATCAATTGAAAGTACTAGAAACTCAGCCAGAATTAGCAGAGGTTTATCTAGAGAACACTCCAATCCTTCCTTCCTGAGAACTATGGAAGGGAATTGGATTGATTCAACCAAGGAAATCCTAGATTCTTTTGTGTCTACCCATTTTCCAGGGTGCATTGAGGACGCTCATGTGATTAACCAAGCGGTTGACACTAGAGTCCGAAGTGACCCTGACGATTGTGTTAACTCAGTTATAACGCAGAAAATGGTTGCCTGGGCAATTGATAACTTCGCTCCATACAAAGCCGCAGGTTTAGACGGTATTTTTTCAAAAATGCTGCAAGAAATGAAGGGGCTTGTATTTCCATTAATTACTAAGCTGTCCAGAAGCAGCCTCACTTTTGGTCATATTCCCCTGCAATGGAGGCGGGTGAATGTGATCTTTATACCAAAAGCTGCTAAAATGGAGTACGAAACCACCGATCAGTCTATCATCCTTTTTATTGAAAACCCTCTAAAGAACAATCGAGTTAGGGCCAATATTGTTGATTCCTCCTCCCACTTGAGAGGAATAATATCTCAAGTAAGCTCTCCACAGGGTACAGTTAATCACCTATACTCTTCCAAGCGGTGTACCCGGGCAACGTTACCTGCCATCCTCAAACTAGATGTTGTTTTTGGAGACCGATAATCGGCTGATTATAGGTGTACATTCAAGCCAAGGTGTGAAAGTAGAAATTTTCTCAGTGCCGAGGGCTGAATGGTACCAAGTGTATAAAGATGGTATCGCTAACGGTCTCCTTGGTGCACCACGCGCCACCCATTGTAATTAGCCTTGCAAATGTATGGGATCTTAGCATTTCGACCGTCCTTTCTCGCCAAACTCGTGAGAATAAAAATGAAAAAAATAAATAAAACAGAAACACACATCAACTCATCTTCTGAAGATGAGTTACTTGTCTCCAGTCAGGAGACTATTATCGGTACCAGCCGGACTACCCCTTCAGCAGCGAAGCCAGAACTCAGCCAACGTCCTGCAAAAGTTTAAGTGCCTGTTGGTGGAGGAAGAACCTGTCATAGTGCTCCAAAGCCATCAGGTTCAAATAGTAGTGGAAATACTATGACTAGTGTAATATGCCACTCCAATATACTAAAATTATAACAATAACTATTAATATAAAAGACTTTCTTTTACAAAAAAAGAAGACATTACTATTTCAAATTTTACACTGTAAGGGTGTAAAACAAATAAAGTTAAATAAAACAACTTCTATGTTTAAATTAACCCTTTTTCTATATTACAAAATATGACATTGGTGTCAGGTGTGGGGTCTGGAATGTGTTGTTCTAGACGACAATAAGTTTCAAAAAAAAAAAAACTTTTTTATCAAAAAAAAAAAATGCAATAGTTATACGGTACATCTATGGATGTGCTGCAAAAAACAAATTAAAAAAAAAAATTAATTTAAAATCTTTATATAATAAACTTTTTTTTTTTAATAATAAATTAATAGTTTATAATAACTTTAATAAAAAAAAAAATATAAATAAAAAGAAAAAAAAAATATGGGTGAATAAAACTATTTAGCATACTAACATTTAAAAAAAAAAAAAAAGTGAAAATAATTATTGAAAACCAAAAAAAAAAAAATGAACAAGAAGAAAAAAATAGAGTGAATTGTGAAAAAAGCTTGTTAGAGATAAAAAAAATGAGTAGGTTATCAGAAATTATTATTGAAAACCAAAATAAAGAAAAAAATATACAAGAAGAACAAAATAAAAATATCAAAAAAAAAGAAGTTAATAAAGTTGTTGTTAAACCGAAAAAAAGGAATCAAGATAAAAACAAAACAAAATCAGATATTAGGGATAATATTGATGTTTGTAATATGCAAGTAAAAATTAATAATGTGTATGAAAGAAAAAATGGTTCTATTTCAATATGTTGTGAAAATAACAATTCTGCAGAAATATTGCAAAAAGAAATTTCAAAGAAAATGAGTAATGATTATGAGATTGTTATGCCTGTTATACAAAATCCAAAAATATTAATCTATGGAATGGATGAACAACTAAGTGAAGAAAAAATTATTAATGCCATTAAAATTCAAAATAAAATTATTTGCGAAAAAATCGAATGTAAAAAAGTTTATTTACAATGCAATAATCGAAGTTGATGGAAAAGCTTTCAGACAAATAATGGATTTAAAAAGATTAATGATTGGTTGGAATTCATGTATAGCATATGAAAGATTGGGTGTTCTTAGGTGTTTCAAATGCTTAGGCTTTAACCATAAAGCAGGTGTTTGCAAGGATAAAGCATACTGTCATAAATGTGGAAGTGATGAACATAAAAGAGAAAATTGTAAAGAACATATTCATAAATGTATAAATTGTATTAGAGTGAAAGAAAGTTTAAAACTGTCTGATGATGAATGTGATATTTACCATAATACGTTTAGTTCAAGCTGCAAAGTATATTTAAAAAAACTTAAAATGGAGGCGGAAAAGACTGAGTACTAGCAACCAAAGTCAATCCAGGGCCTATATTTGAATATTCAAGGTTTAATAAATAATTTTGTAGAACTGCAAACCATTATATCAGTCGAAATTGATTTTTTGTGTATTTCAGAAACTCATTTAGTAAGTGATGATGATGATTCATTAATAAAATTAAATAATTATCATCATATAAGAAATAATAGTCACTCAAGACATACGGGAGGCGTTACATTTTATATAAAAAATACATGGAGTTATAATATAATTAAAAGTGATTGTTTTGAAAATGACTGTTGGTATACTATATTAAAAGTATATAATGGTAAAAATATTTTTTTCTTAATTTGTTTATATAGATCACCCAAATATTTAAATATAAATTCCGGTTTTTTGAATTATTTTAAGATTATTATTGAAGAATTGAGTGAGTTAAATGAGACTGTTATAATCATTGGCGATTTTAATATAAACTGGCTAATTAATAATAATATAAAAATTTTTTGTGAGCAAATAATAATTGATAATGCTTTTAGACAGTTAGTTAATGAATACACTAGAGTTACTAATATTTCAAAATCTCTTATAGACTGGGTAATAACAAATAAACATAGTGATATTAAAGCATATATAGATATAAATTCAAAGATAAGTGATCACGAAACTATTAGAATTGACATAAAAATAAAAGATAAAATAAAACAATAAAAGTATTAAAATATAATAAGCAAAATTTTCTATACAATATAACAAGAAATGATATAATGACTCTGTACTATAATAATGTTAGTGTAAATATTAGTGCTAATAGATTTAGTTATAACTTAAAAGAATTATTAAAAAATTATATAGTAGAATATAACATTAAACCTCGTAAATTAGAATGGTTTAAAAATGAACATAAAATATTAAAAAATAAAAAAATTTATCAATATGAACTTGCGAAATGGACAAATAATATAAGTGAGTGGAATAAATATAAAAAACTGAGAAATAAATATAAAAATAAAATTAATAAAGATAAAAATTCTTACATAAATAAAAAAATTGAAGAATCCAAAGATCAAAAAACTATGTGGAAGAATATCAAAAATTTTGTTTTGGATAAGGGTTCTGCTGAAATAAGTGAAATAATTTTTGATAATGTGGCAGTGAATGATAACATGACTATAGCCAATAAATTTAATAATTTTTTTACTGAAATCATTAAAGAAATTAATAGAACCATTAGATATGAAGCTTATGTAAATTATATTCAAAGAAAGCCATATATATTCAAATTTAAAAGTATAACTATTGATTACTTAAAGTTAATTTTAAAATCTCTAAATAGCAAGCGTGATATAAATTTTGTCAGTGCAAGTGTATTATTGGATGCTTTTGAGCTTATTGGCCATAACTTATTATACATAATTAATCAGTCTATAACATCAGGAATTTTTCCTGATTTATGGAAAGAAGCGATTGTTGTTCCAATAGAAAAAGTTAAAAATACCAAAAATGCTAATGAATTCCGGCCAATAAATACCATCTTAACAGAGCTAAACTTTTAGAGAAAGTTATTTATAACCAGCTCGAAGAATATTTTGAAAAAAAAGGCCTAATATCTGAATATCAATCGGACTTCAGAAGAGGGCATAGCTGTGAGGCATTATTGAATTTAGTTATCACAAATTGGAAAATTGCAGTACATGACAACAAAGTAATAATGGCAGTTTTTCTAGACTTAAGGCGTGCGTTTGAAACTGTTGATCGTGATATTTTATTATTTAAACTTGAGGAGTATGGTATATGGGGAAACGAATTGGAGTGGTTTAAATCTTACCTTAAGTATGGAAGAACTCAAAGAACGAAAATTAATGGTTACTTATCAGACTCAATCAAAGTGTCATATGGTGTACCACAGGGAAGTGTATTGGGTGTTTTATTGTTTTTGATATTTATTAATGATATGGAAAAAGTAGTGAAACATGGTAAATTAATACAATTTGCAGATGATGCTTTGTTATATGTTACTGGTGAATATGTAAGTGAATGTTTTACTAAAATAAATATTGATTTAAATAGTTTAAGCAGATGGCTAAATATGAATAAACTTAAATTAAATGTTGATAAAACTAAATGTTTAATAATTAAAGGAATTAACAATGAAAGCCTTAATATTGTAATTGATAATAAAAACATTGAAATAATTGAAGAAATAAAGTATTTAGGAGTAATAATAGATTGTAAATTAAATTTTAAGAATCATATTAATTATGTTTGTAAAAAGATCGCCAAAAAGGTATATTTTTTTAGTAAAATCAGAAAGAAAATATCTTTAAAGTGTGCAATTAATTTATATAATACAATGATCAAACCTCAATTTGAATATTGTTCTTCAATTATCTTTATGTGTAATGCTGAGATGATGGGTAGATTGCAAAGACTCCAGAACAAATCTATGAGAGTTGTTCTGAGATTAAATCGCTATGCATCTATACATTCAATGTTGGCTACTTTAAAATGGTTAAATATTGAACAACAAATTACTATGAATATTTTGATTATTGTATTTAAAATAAAAATGGGCTTTACCCAAATTATTTATGTAATAGAATTGTGTATAATAGAGACATACATGAATATAATTTGAGAAATAAAGATAACTTTAGATTAAATATTTATAGAAATGAAAGAACAAAAAATATGATAATGTATAAAGGTTTAAAACTATATAATCACCTTCCAATAGAATTAAAAAATGAAAATCGTTTAAATATGTTCAAAAAACAAATTAAATTATATGTCCAAGAGCGTTTTTAAAATTAATTTAAATAAAAATTCATTGCATTATAAAGTAAAATTAAAGTTATTGTATATATAAGTAAATATATATGTACATAAGCATTATTATATGTATGTATAAGTAAATTTTAATTATCTTGTAATATGTTAATATGTTATGTAATTATAAATAGTTTATATGAACTAAATAAATGAATAAATGAAAAATGAATGAAAAATGAAATAATTATATGACCCATTAAACATCATAATTTTGTGTAAAAAAAAAAAAATTTTTGAAACGGGGGCCAAGAGCGCCGTTTTCAATCCACTCAATGGGTTCAGCACAGAGTATCGTCCAAACTCTGAATAACAGCATCGAAAAGGTTTTAAAGGAATTTTGTATAGCAGTCAGCGTAGTCATCATCTATGACGTTTTAAAGCACTGCATCATCAAGAAAGCCAAAGCATCTCAAGATCCACCGGTTTAAAAAAAAAAAGTAAGCCAATTTTTTTTAATATATAAAGAAAAGAAAAAAAAAAAAGAGGAAAATTTTTGAAAGTGAATAAAAACATTTTTAAAAAAAAAAAGAAGGTTTAAATATTTAAAGAAAAAATAGTTATAAATAATAATACAAATAAATTTTTACTATTTTCAAAAAAAAAAAGGGAAAATTAAAAATTAATAATCGAGCATTCTTATCATAGATTCTTTTATTTGTTTCTTTTGATTTAATTAAATTATTTCTGGCTTCAGTATAACTGTTTTGAAGACGTGATTTTCAGTCTAGAACATAATCGTTGATATTATATAATGGTTCAATAGTTTTCGATATGGCTGATGGTAATTCAGGTTTTATACCAAATAATATTTCATAAGGCGTAAATTTTGTTGAAGTACTAGGAGTTGTATTATGTGCAAAAATTGCAAAGTCTAACCACGTATCCCAATTATCAGGATCTTTATTTGCATAACAACGCAAATAATTTCCCAAAGAACGATGTGCTCTTTCTAGGGATTCCGGATGATAACTAGTTGTGTTTATCTTTTTAAGTTTTAATAATGAACAAGTCCTTTTAAATACTTCGCTCATAAAATTAGTACCTTGATCAGTTAGAACTATTTTTGGAGTACCAAAAATGCAAATGATCTTCCGTACAAAAGCGTCTGCTACCGTGACAGCTTCCTGATTAGGAATAGGGATAGCTAACAGAAATTTAGTGAGTAAATCTTGAAATGTTAGTATATATATATTACCTGATTCAGAAGTAGATAATGGTCCTACTATATCCAAAGCAATTTTTTCAAAAGGTTTGTTAGGAGTATCTGTTATTTTCATTGGTATTTTAGTTTTTACGCTTAATTTATTTTTCTGACATATTTGCAAGAAGATATATATTTGATTACAGTTTGTTTCATATTTTTAAAGTAAAACTTTTGTTTAAGTTTTTGTAGTGTACGATTTACACCTTGGTGCCCACCAACTGGACTATTATGATACTCTTCCAGAACTGTTTTAATTTCTTTAGGTTCGGAGAGAATAGTAATTTGGTTTTCTATTATATTAGCATAATCAGATTCATTTTGACTTGCAATATTTTCATGAATATTATCTTGATCTGAGTTTTTATTTTCTGAATTATTAAGATTTTTATCTTGCGATGCGTTGTTTTGACTGTGATTTGTTCTATTAGATTGTGCTCTAGTAATTACATTAATATTGGATATTTTTAATCTAGATAAGGCGTCTGCATTCGTATTCAAATTACCCGATTTGTGGATAACACGATAATCGTACTCTTCTAATTTAATACGCCAGCGCATAATTCTAGAAGTTGGATTATTTATGTTGAAGATCCAAACAAGGGGTTTGTGGTCGGTAACAACAGTAAATTTTCTACCGTGAAGGTATGGTCGAAAATAAGACGTTGCCCAAACGACTGCTAAAGCTTCCTTTTCAATAGTGGAGTAATTACGTTCGGCTTTGTTTAATGTTTTACTAACGTATGCGATTGGTAGATCCATTACTTTGCCTTGTCCTAATGTTAGCTGCGATAAAACGGCACCTAAAGCTGTGTCGCTCGCATCAGTAGTAAGATAAAATTCTTTCGTGAAGTTAGGATATTGTAATACTGGGTATTCGGTTATTGCTTTTTTTAAGCTTTTAAGAGATTCATCGCAAAACTCATCCCAAACAAATTTAGCATCCTTTTTCATCAATTTATTCAATGGTTGTGCTATAGCTGAGAATTTTGGTATGAATTTACGATAATATCCTATTAGTCCTAGGAAAGATTTAATAGCTTTTTGATTTTGTGGCGGTTCTATATTTAAAATTGTAGTTATTTTATTTTTATCGGGTTTAATACCTTTTTCGGTTATAACATGACCAAGATATAGCACTTCTTTATGTAAAAATTTGCATTTATTAGGTTGCAGTTTTAAATTATATTTCTTTAATGCTTCAAATACTTCAATTAATTTCTTATTATGGTCAACAATATTTTTACCATAGATAACTATATCATCTAGGTATACGAAACAACGGATGCCTTGAAGGCCAGTGAGAACTATATTCATAAGCCTCTGAAAAGTAGGAGGTGCATTTCTCAATCCAAAAGGCATTCGTGTAAATTCGAAATGACCATACGGTGTACTGAAAGCGGTTTTTTCACAATCCTTTTCTGCCACCCCGATTTGATGGAATCCATTTGCTAAATCTAAAGTAGAAAAATATTTAGATTCACCCAATTGTCCAAGAATATTTTCAATATTTGGCAGGGGATATGAATCACTTATGGTGATTTCATTTAGCTTCCGATAATCAACCACGACGCTCCACTTTTTATTACCGTTAGCATCTGCTTTTTTGGGAACGACTAATAAAGGACTGTTCCAAGAGCTTTTACTATGTTGAACTATTCCTTGAGTCAACATTTCATCAACTTGTCTTTTTATCTCAGATTTGTGAATTTCGGGCAATCTATATGGTTTAACGTTAACAGCTGGTTTATCAGATTGTATGTTTATTTCATGCTTAATTATTGCTGTACAGGTCAATTGATCACCTTCCAAGTAAAATAATTGATTATATTCCCTACCTATATTTATAATGGATATTTTTTCCTCTGAATTAAGATGAGAGAGATCTAATTGTTTATTTAAGTTTTCTAAACAATTTTCTATTAAATTTGTAGTTTCAGCTTTTGCTAACGTATAGATATTAAAATTTTTGATAGGAGTAAAATTTATTTTTAATTCTTCATTACATATTTCATATGGTTTTTCATTCACGTTTATAATACTAAGATATACGTAACCATTTTCTGGTTTTACAATTGTATTTGTTATAAATATCCCATTTTCATTTAAATTTTTAGGATTTAACATTGTAATTGATTCCTCCTGAATTATTACGGGACCGTATTTAATCAATTTTTCTGTACGTGGTGGTATTACCACAACTTTATTTTCTGTTTGAAATTTTATTGGAACTTTTAAATCATTAAAATTAAAAATTACTTGATCATTACCATAGTCGATAATTGCTTTAGTTTTATTCAAAAAATCTTCGCCAATTATACCATCTTGCGCAATTGGGAAATTAGCTGAAACTACATGAAAAAGTATAGCATATCGTTTCAGTTTATGACCAGGAACTTTGATAAATAATGTAGTAGTTCCAATTGTATTAATAGGTTCGGATGAGATACCTTTCAATTCAATGGACATGCAATCTACATATGTATTGTCATGCAAAGCATTTACTTTAATAATACTTATATTTGCACCCGAATCTATTAATAAATTTGTAAATTGATTTTCCGCACCCTGTATTTCTAGAGACAAGATACTGGAAAACGTACGATTTTTTGATTGATTTATCATTATTCTTTTTGTTAAATTTTGATTTAATTTTGAATTTCGAATTTCGCTTGATTTAGAATTTTGATTTTGATTTGATATAGAAGTCGATTTAGAATTTGGCATTTTATTCGATTTAGTATTTGATTTAGAAGTAGAAGATTTAGAATTTGGCCTTTTATTCGATTTAGTATTTGATTTAGAAGTCGATTTAGAATTTGGCATTTTATTCGATTTAGTTATTACTATTATTTTTATTTCTATTGAATGCTAATTTTTTGCATTCATATATAGTATGTCCAGGATTTTTACAGTAACGACAAATATTTTCTTGCGTTAGTGTATTGACTCGCGGGCTAGCACTTGGGTTTGTATACCGCGGAACATTATTAAATTTTGCGGAACTATTTAGGTTAGTTACTTTATTAAAATTAGGATTAAAATTTTGACTGCTCTTTCGACAATCTCTGGTATGATGGGTATTTGTTTTGTACACATTACAGTAAGGAGTTCTGTTACTGTTATTATTACCATTATAATAATTCCTATTTTAATTGCTACCCTTATAATTGGTGAAAACATTTAATTTTTCCTCATTGATCGCCAAATTTATAGATTCGTTTAATGACGGCAACCTGGCGGTGCGTACAATTATTCTTAGGGGATCCAATAATCCATTTATAAAATTGTTCTTTACTATTGACTCGTTTAATTCATATATAGCTTGCACGCCATCGGTTGTCATTGAATCTTTAACACTGGCAATATTTAATTCATCAAAAAGCCTTTCAGTTCTCTCTGAATAGTGAGTTACTGATTCCCTTGGTCCTTGACTCAAGGAAAATATATCAAGTTGAATTATTTCGGGGGATCTGGTTTTTGAAAATTTCTCTATAAGGGAAGTTTTAATTTTTTCCCAATCATCGAGTTTTTGGTACCTTATTGTGGCGTTATATGCACGCCCAGAAATTTTAGAGGTAATGACTTCCAAAAAGTCTGTTAGATTTTCGTCCCTTTTAGCTCTTTCGTACTGTATTTCTGCGAGTTGCAGGAATCTGTGTAACTCTGCAGAATCTCCACTAAATACGGGAATCATTTTATTTGCCCGATCGATGTCGAATTGAGACATTTTGTCTAAGTGGTCTTGATCGTTTTGTTTAATTATGTCTTGTCCAGTATTTATTACTGGGTCTGTATTCACTTTAGCTGTGGAAGTCGAAGGCTTCGTTGGAGAACGAGAAATAGGCATAGGAACTAGTTTTTCGTCAGTTGATTCAGGAATTTCTCTAGTTCTTAAACTGAGATTCATACAAAAAAACTTTTTCTTTCTTTTTTTTTTTTATAATTTAGCAAAATTTGAATGTAAATATTTTATTTTGACTTTTATTTATATTTATATTTTATTTAAATATATTATTTATTTAATTTAGTAATATTTTATTTTGACAACATAGTAGGATTGAGAAAAAAAACTAATTTAATCCTTTTTTTTTTCTTTTCTTCTTCAAACAAAATACATTTTACATGAAAAAGCAAAATAGCAAAGAAATTTTATATTTATTATTTTATTTTTATAAAATATAATTTTCCCTTTTTTTTTTGAAAATAGTAAAAATTATATTTTATAAAAATAAAATAATAAATATAAAATTTCTTTGCTATTTTGCTTTTTCATGTAAAATGTATTTTGTTTGAAGAAGAAAAGAAAAAAAAAAAGGATTAAATTAGTTTTTTTTCTCAATCCTACTATGTTGTCAAAATAAAATATTACTAAATTAAATAAATAATATATTTAAATAAAATATAAATATAAATAAAAGTCAAAATAAAATATTTACATTCAAATTTTGCTAAATTATAAAAAAAAAAAAGAAAGAAAAAGTTTTTTTGTATGAATCTCAGTTTAAGAACTAGACAAATTCCTGAATCAACTGACGAAAAACTAGTTCCTATGCCTATTTCTCGTTCTCCAACGAAGCCTTCGACTTCCACAGCTAAAGTGAATACAGACCCAGTAATAAATACTGGACAAGACATAATTAAACAAAACGATCAAGACCACTTAGACAAAATGTCTCAATTCGACATCGATCGGGCAAATAAAATGATTCCCGTATTTAGTGGAGATTCTGCAGAGTTACACAGATTCCTGCAACTCGCAGAAATACAGTACGAAAGAGCTAAAAGGGACGAAAATCTAACAGACTTTTTGGAAGTCATTACCTCTAAAATTTCTGGGCGTGCATATAACGCCACAATAAGGTACCAAAAACTCGATGATTGGGAAAAAATTAAAACTTCCCTTATAGAGAAATTTTCAAAAACCAGATCCCCCGAAATAATTCAACTTGATATATTTTCCTTGAGTCAAGGACCAAGGGAATCAGTAACTCACTATTCAGAGAGAACTGAAAGGCTTTTTGATGAATTAAATATTGCCAGTGTTAAAGATTCAATGACAACCGATGGCGTGCAAGCTATATATGAATTAAACGAGTCAATAGTAAAGAACAATTTTATAAATGGATTATTGGATCCCCTAAGAATAATTGTACGCACCGCCAGGTTGCCGTCATTAAACGAATCTATAAATTTGGCGATCAATGAGGAAAAATTAAATGTTTTCACCAATTATAAGGGTAGCAATTAAAATAGGAATTATTATAATGGTAATAATAACAGTAACAGAACTCCTTACTGTAATGTGTACAAAACAAATACCCATCATACCAGAGATTGTCGAAAGAGCAGTCAAAATTTTAATCCTAATTTTAATAAAGTAACTAACCTAAATAGTTCCGCAAAATTTAATAATGTTCCGCGGTATACAAACCCAAGTGCTAGCCCGCGAGTCAATACACTAACGCAAGAAAATATTTGTCGTTACTGTAAAAATCCTGGACATACTATATATGAATGCAAAAAATTAGCATTCAATAGAAATAAAAATAATAGTAATAACTAAATCGAATAAAATGCCAAATTCTAAATCGACTTCTAAATCAAATACTAAATCGAATAAAAGGCCAAATTCTAAATCTTCTACTTCTAAATCAAATACTAAATCGAATAAAATGCCAAATTCTAAATCGACTTCTATATCAAATCAAAATCAAAATTCTAAATCAAGCGAAATTCGAAATTCAAAATTAAATCAAAATTTAACAAAAAGAATAATGATAAATCAATCAAAAAATCGTACGTTTTCCAGTATCTTGTCTCTAGAAATACAGGGTGCGGAAAATCAATTTACAAATTTATTAATAGATTCGGATGCAAATATAAGTATTATTAAAGTAAATGCTTTGCATGACAATACATATGTAGATTGCATGTCCATTGAATTGAAAGGTATCTCATCCGAACCTATTAATACAATTGGAACTACTACATTATTTATCAAAGTTCCTGGTCATAAACTGAAACGATATGCTATACTTTTTCATGTAGTTTCAGCTAATTTCCCAATTGCGCAAGATGGTATAATTGGCGAAGATTTTTTGAATAAAACTAAAGCAATTATCGACTATGGTAATGATCAAGTAATTTTTAATTTTAATGATTTAAAAGTTCCAATAAAATTTCAAACAGAAAATAAAGTTGTGGTAATACCACCACGTACAGAAAAATTGATTAAATACGGTCCCGTAATAATTCAGGAGGAATCAATTACAATGTTAAATCCTAAAAATTTAAATGAAAATGGGATATTTATAACAAATACAATTGTAAAACCAGAAAATGGTTACGTATATCTTAGTATTATAAACGTGAATGAAAAACCATATGAAATATGTAATGAAGAATTAAAAATAAATTTTACTCCTATCAAAAATTTTAATATCTATACGTTAGCAAAAGCTGAAACTACAAATTTAATAGAAAATTGTTTAGAAAACTTAAATAAACAATTAGATCTCTCTCATCTTAATTCAGAGGAAAAAATATCCATTATAAATATAGGTAGGGAATATAATCAATTATTTTACTTGGAAGGTGATCAATTGACCTGTACAGCAATAATTAAGCATGAAATAAACATACAATCTGATAAACCAGCTGTTAACGTTAAACCATATAGATTGCCCGAAATTCACAAATCTGAGATAAAAAGACAAGTTGATGAAATGTTGACTCAAGGAATAGTTCAACATAGTAAAAGCTCTTGGAACAGTCCTTTATTAGTCGTTCCTAAAAAACCAGATGCTAACGGTAATAAAAAGTGGAGCGTCGTGGTTGATTATCGGAAGCTAAATGAAATCACCATAAGTGATTCATATCCCCTGCCAAATATTGAAAATATTCTTGGACAATTGGGTGAATCTAAATATTTTTCTACTTTAGATTTAGCAAATGGATTCCATCAAATCGGGGTGGCAGAAAAGGATTGTGAAAAAACCGCTTTCAGTACACCGTATGGTCATTTCGAATTTACACGAATGCCTTTTGGATTGAGAAATGCACCTCCTACTTTTCAGAGGCTTATGAATATAGTTCTCACTGGCCTTCAAGGCATCCGTTGTTTCGTATACCTAGATGATATAGTTATCTATGGTAAAAATATTGTTGACCATAATAAGAAATTAATTGAAGTATTTGAAGCATTAAAGAAATATAATTTAAAACTGCAACCTAATAAATGCAAATTTTTACATAAAGAAGTGCTATATCTTGGTCATGTTATAACCGAAAAAGGTATTAAACCCGATAAAAATAAAATAACTACAATTTTAAATATAGAACCGCCACAAAATCAAAAAGCTATTAAATCTTTCCTAGGACTAATAGGATATTATCGTAAATTCATACCAAAATTCTCAGCTATAGCACAACCATTGAATAAATTGATGAAAAAGGATGCTAAATTTGTTTGGGATGAGTTTTGCGATGAATCTCTTAAAAGCTTAAAAAAAGCAATAACCGAATACCCAGTATTACAATATCCTAACTTCACGAAAGAATTTTATCTTACTACTGATGCGAGCGACACAGCTTTAGGTGCCGTTTTATCGCAGCTAACATTAGGACAAGGCAAAGTAATGGATCTACCAATCGCATACGTTAGTAAAACATTAAACAAAGCCGAACGTAATTACTCCACTATTGAAAAGGAAGCTTTAGCAGTCGTTTGGGCAACGTCTTATTTTCGACCATACCTTCACGGTAGAAAATTTACTGTTGTTACCGACCACAAACCCCTTGTTTGGATCTTCAACATAAATAATCCAACTTCTAGAATTATGCGCTGGCGTATTAAATTAGAAGAGTACGATTATCGTGTTATCCACAAATCGGGTAATTTGAATACGAATGCAGACGCCTTATCTAGATTAAAAATATCCAATATTAATGTAATTACTAGAGCAGAATCTAATAGAACAAATCACAGTCAAAACAACGCATCGCAAGATAAAAATCTTAATAATTCAGAAAATAAAAACTCAGATCAAGATAATATTCATGAAAATATTGCAAGTCAAAATGAATCTGATTATGCTAATATAATAGAAAACCAAATTACTATTCTCTCCGAACCTAAAGAAATTAAAACAGTTCTGGAAGAGTATCATAATAGTCCAGTTGGTGGGCACCAAGGTGTAAATCGTACACTACAAAAACTTAAACAAAAGTTTTACTTTAAAAATATGAAACAAACTGTAATCAAATATATATCTTCTTGCAAATATGTCAGAAAAATAAATTAAGCGTAAAAACTAAAATACCAATGAAAATAACAGATACTCCTAACAAACCTTTTGAAAAAATTGCTTTGGATATAGTAGGACCATTATCTACTTCTGAATCAGGTAATATATATATACTAACATTTCAAGATTTACTCACTAAATTTCTGTTAGCTATCCCTATTCCTAATCAGGAAGCTGTCACGGTAGCAGACGCTTTTGTACGGAAGATCATTTGCATTTTTGGTACTCCAAAATTAGTTCTAACTGATCAAGGTACTAATTTTATGAGCGAAGTATTTAAAAGGACTTGTTCATTATTAAAACTTAAAAAGATAAACACAACTAGTTATCATCCGGAATCCCTAGAAAGAGCACATCGTTCTTTGGGAAATTATTTGCGTTGTTATGCAAATAAAGATCCTGATAATTGGGATACGTGGTTAGACTTTGCAATTTTTGCACATAATACAACTCCTAGTACTTCAACAAAATTTACGCCTTATGAAATATTATTTGGTATAAAACCTGAATTACCATCAGCCATATCGAAAACTATTGAACCATTATATAATATCAACGATTATGTTCTAGACTGAAAATCACGTCTTCAAAACAGTTATACTGAAGCCAGACATAATTTAATTAAATCAAAAGAAACAAATAAAAGAATCTATGATAAGAATGCTCGATTATTAGACATTATTGTAGGAGACAAAGTTTGGTTACTTGATACAGTAAGAAAAAATAAAAAATTATCTGCATGTTACCTAGGGCCTTACGAAGTCATAGAAATAAATTCTCCAGAAAATACTACTATTAAGATTAGTTCATAACAATCTTTTAAAAATATTTGTTGAGTAAATACAAATTGCATATCAAAATTTTTTTTGAACTTAATTTGATTTTCTTTTTTTCTTTTTCCAATAAATAAACAGTTTAATTTTTGGTAATATATAAAAAAAAAAGAGGAAATATTATTAATTATAATTACATAATGAGGAATTTATATATTAAATAAAACAAAAAAAAATAAAAAATAAAAAATTTATATAACAACAACATTTTTGTTAAAATAATGTAATGTAATTTGAGTAAACATGAACTAAATAACATAATAATAAGAAAAAATAAACAACCTTATATTATAAGAGAATATTTTTATTTTTATATATATTAGATAATAACTACAAACAAAAATATAAAAGAATGAATAAAAAAAACAAAAAACCAAACAATTATATGTCACTTCTAAAAAAAAAAAAACTAAAAATTATCACAATTTCTGACAATTTTTTTTTCGATGGGGGAAGGTGTAATATGCCACTCCAATATACTAAAATCATAACAATAAACATTATATTAATTTTGTATTTCTTTTTACTTTCAATTCCTTTTCTTTTTAACTATAAATAAATTAGGTTAAAGTATGAATAATGTGACATATGGTTTACATATGTTTAAAATTAAATATCATGTTTCAATAATGAACCAAAATATACTAACTATAAATAATGAAGGTTACTTCAAAATATATAAACAAAGAAAGTAGAATTAAGTTATCATATTGCAATATTCAACTAAAATATTTTGTAAATGCATACTGGTTTGCATTGCCAGCATGATACTTGACATATTTATCTATTTTTATAATAATCATTTTTTTTAGTCTATTTTGTAATAAATATTGTTTTAGAATGTAAGAAAATAGAATGTAAGAAAATAAATTGTATAAAAGACTTTCTTTTACAAAAAAAGAAGACATTACTATTTCAAATTTTACACTGTAAGGGTGTAAAACAAATAAAGTTAAATAAAATAACTTCTGTGTTTACCCTTTTTCTATATTACAAAATATTACACTAGTACTATAACTTTAGTGAAAACTTTAGTGGTACTAGAATTGTTTTTAGTGGTAAAAGAAGTCTAGTAGAAGCTCTGGATCGGCTTTTACGAAACAGTACCAGAAAGCTAAATTCATATTGGGCAAGATAGCCCAGAACGAAGCCAAATGTATTGTTAACGAAAGGAGACGAATCCAGAAGACAAGAAGAAATAGAGCGAGATTGCGCGACTGTATGAATCGCACAATTCCGAAAAAGTTTCATCTAAAAGGAATAGGTCACAGGATGGGACCAGTCCTGGGGCAGAAAGAACTAAGATGCCTAGGATTAATCTACATAGCAGTTCGGAAACTGTAGCACATAAACAATGATATTGTAAAAGACAGTTTATGTGTTGCAGTTGTCAACGAGAGAGTCAGGGACAGGAAAGTTTCCAATGATCTGCGGATCAAGCTTGAGGCGAAACTTTCCGAGATCGTCAATGAGTTCATCCTACGAGGTGCAGGAGGACAACTCCCTTGCTTTGAATCATCCGACGTAGTCAGGGGCTAAAGGGTAATCAGATGTGAGCGTCAGTTCTCTTTGGATTTCTTTAGTAAAAGCATTGCTAAGATTGGTAATAGATTTGTAATAGAGAACTTAAGTAACCTAAAAAAGGAGACTAGGGACGCCTACAATATCTGCTAAAGGCAGAATAAATGGCAACTCTATAAGGACCAACTTAAGGAATATAAGAGAGCAATCCGACTGGTTAAAAACCAATCATGGAAGGATTATTGTGAATCAATTGAAAGTACTAGAGACTCAGCCAGAATTAGCAGAGTTTTATCTAGAGAACACTCCAATCCTTCCTTCCTGAGGACTATGGAAGGGAATTGGATTGATTCAACCAAGGAAAGTCTAGATCTTTTAGTGTCTACCCATTTTCCAGGGTGCATTGAGGACGCTCATGTGATTAACCAAGCGGTTGACACTAGAGTCCGAAGTGGCCCTGACGATTGTGTTAACTCAGTTATAACGCAGAAAATGGTTGCCTGGGCAATTGATAACTTCGCTCCATAAGCGTTAGAGCTTAGAAGAGTACTAGAGTGTACTCCGCTATGTAAGTATCAACATGCCTATTGTAAGGGCAAGTCAATAGAGACTGCACTGAGTGAACTAGTGCTGGACAATCGATTCAGTATAAGGAATATACATTAGCTACCTTTTAAGACAGAGAAGAAGCCTTCAATATTGTACATGTAGCGGCCATGCAGAAACTGTCCTTAGTCAGTGAATTGTTAATATGTTGCAATCAAGAGAGATCCAATCGGAACTTGGTAACCATAAAATTACTAGAAGATTAAGTAGAGGCACACCCCAAGGTATTACCACCACTACTGTGGCTTCTAGTAATGAATGTAATACTGAAAGAACTTCAAGATGAGGGAATCAAAGCCATTGCATACGCAGATGATCTAGCAGTATTAGTGTCCTGGAAAGTTTCTTGACTTAATTAGTGTAATTATGGAAAGAGCTTTAAGAAGGGTTAGTAGATGGGCCAATGGATCCGGCCTCTGCGTCAATACGGACAAAACTGAGCTAATGCTATTCACAAACAGAACAAAGATACCGGAATTCACCAAGCCTAGACTGGATAGTGTATATATGAATTTAACCCCCAATGTCAAAAACCTAGGAGTGGTACTTGATACGAAACGGAAGTGGAGACTTAATAGTGAAGAAAGAGTCAAAAAGGCTTGTGTAGCCCTGTATTCTTCTAGGAAAATGTTAGGTAAAAAATGGGGATTAAAGCCAAGAATGGCTTTATGGATATACACAGCTATAGTATGCCCCCATTCTTACCTACGGATCATTAGTCTGGTGGCCAGCGCTGAAGAAGGAGTATATCCGAACCAGACTTGGTAAGGTACAGAGAGGTACATGTCTAGGCATTCGGGTGCGTTGAGATCGACAACAAGTAATGCATTAGTTGCACTTCTTTATCTCCTCCCCGTTGACCTCTATATAAAATTTCTAGCCTGTTGTAGTGCGATCAGACTCAGAGAAAACTAAAACTGGGGCACAAAACCTTATAGACATAGCAGTATTCTAAGCTCGACAGCTTGGGATCTACCAGCTTCCATAGACTACACTATTCAGAGTTTGGAAATTGTTAATAATTTCAAAGTAAAGATTCCATCAAGAAGAAAATGGAGACAAGGAAACCCTTTGGGTAAAGTAGGCACACTTTTCACTGATGGGTCAAAAATGGACTGCGGTGTCAGAAAAACTCAAAATAGAACATGCTTTCAGACTTCCCAATAAATCCAGTGCATTTCAATACTAGGAATCTGGAAAGCATGCCAAATACTTAGGAGCAATACTTCTCTAGGGGGAAGCATTGCCATTGTCACTGATAGCAAAGCAGCAATCGCGGCTCTTAACTCTGCGATGATAACATCCAAGCTTGTCAGAAAATGCTCTGACGAGCTTAAGAATATAAGCTATCAATACAATGTTACATTACTGTGGGGTTCGGGACATAGGAACATCACAGGAAATGAACATACTGATGAATTAGCATGGAGCGGTTCCAATCTGAATGCTTCACTGGAAGAACAGGTAGATCCAACACTAAACAGCGTTAAAAGGGATATCTTTCTACACTTTTTATCCCTAACGAAAAAAAGGTGGAAAGAAATAACCTCATGCCGTACGGCCAAGACACTATGGCCGACGTACTACAACAAAAGAACGGACAACCTGTTGAAGCTATCTCTGCGGGACATAGCCAGAGCAATAGGTGTTCACGGGATACTGGCCAATTGGCAAACATGCGGCTAGATTAGGTATTCCATTCAACACATCATGCCGCAGTTGTGGTGAACAGAATCAGAAAGAAACCATTATACACTTCACGTGTAAATGCCCAGCGCTGGCCAGGGCCAGAAGAGCAGCTCTGAGTAGCCATGAATTTAACGATCTTAGCGATCTAGCGTCTAAGCAACCTGCAGAAAAGGTAAGGTTCCTGAATGCCGCGAAATGGATCTGAAATTAAATCCGTTATAGCCTAAACATAAGCCTTGTGGTCACGGAAGTGGTTGACAAGACCAGCCACGTAAATCAACCAACCAAGCTCTCTTCATGTTTGATAGGATACCATATTTGAGTAGTAATATTTATATTATTTTTGGGAAATCAATACTTTTTAAAATGTAATACAAGTTTTGTTGGATAGTAACTGGAAACAAACTTTATTCCATTATCGTATTGGTTGCAAATTTTAATCGCTATCGTTTCAAAACTATTTTTTTCTATAGATATGTAATGGACATTGTCAAATTCAATATTTGTAGGTATTCTACAATTTTCTATGTTGATAGCTCTCAACGCCCGCACTTTGCTACTTCCAAACACAGATGATTGAACTATATACGAATATATCATCACCATTCCATTCAATTCATCTTTATTATTAGCAAGATCTAATTTGAATAGTTCAGGTAATTTTGTTTTGAAATTTTTTATATTTTTTTTCTGTTGAAATAATTCGGTTAGTAATGTTTTTACATTATAACTTTGATTAACTTTTATATAGAAACTATTTTCGTCAAAAGTCTGTGATATTCGAATTAAATCCCTTCGGTTAGATTCTGACACGTTTTTAAATATTACATCACCATAATTTTTACGAGTAGAGATATATGTGAAAACTTCATTAAAAACTTCATAAAAATATAACTCCTAAACCCGGGATTAGGAGTTATATTTTTAATAAGCGTTGGAAAAAAATTAAACTTCCAATAATCTAAATGTAAATGCGAATCGTCATATGAATAATATGTGTAGTCTATAGATTTGATTACTTTAATTTTTTCGAGAGGTTTTTCAATGTTTCTTACATAAACATTATACTGTCCAATATTAATAAAAGCACATGTCTCTTTGTTAAATTCTTCTGTTTGTAGAAAATCGTTCAGATATATATCTGAAATACCAATTTTCCAATTTCCATTTCTTAAATCAAAGTGAATAGGTAATTTATTTTTGAATGAAGCTAAAGTATTGTATGGAAACAGAGTAAAATTATCATTACTAAACAATGTTACATAGAAGTCTTGACTATCCATCTTTTTTAACTTCTTCCAAAACAAAAAATGTTGTACTATTTATATGTTGTCCATTCCGGCGTTGATGAAGTTCTCAGTTTTGGACTTCTAAGTAATGGTTTTAGTTTTCGTTTTTTTGTTTCAGGAAACTGTGATGGTATAGTGGAGGAAAATGCAATACCTGCCGATCTAAGTGTCTTCTTCTTTTCAGGAGATGGTACAGCAACGGTAGTTACATCACCACTTGGTGTTTCAAACATTCGATAATCCGACCTTAGATATGGTATTTCGACTGATTTTACATCTTTCAATATTTCATTTTGAGCTAATTTTTTAAATGAATTTTCATCATCCAAATCGTAATATGTTAAATCGATATCCATATTTGAATGTTCCTTTTTAGGATCATATTCAAACACATCATCAGTTACTAATGGTACAAAATCGGTCTGTGCTGATGTTGATTAGTATTTAGGTAATTCAGTTTCAGTATATACAATTCGTTTAGAAAAGAATTTTGCTTGAGTGCCTGTATCAAATGTAAGATTATTAGCATTTTCTGGTAATCTTTTTGCTTGTCTTTTGTTAATTCCATATTTGAGAAGGTTTCGACGATATAAGTACCATTTTTGCAATGGTTTTAATTTTTTATCATATAAAACTTTTTTCATTTTTTGATCCAATAAATCCAAGTTTTTATCATCTTGAAATAATTTACTAAATTTTGAAAATATTTCTGGTGGCATAACAATCATTCGTTGCATTATGTTTTACTGAGAAGTTTTCCTATTACACTAGATAATATAGTAGCAATTAATGTTGATAAAAATCCTCCATGTTGAATTATCATTTTTCGTTTAGCTTTTATACCTTTTTGTGGACATGCTAAGAGTCTCAATTGTTTTTTATGTTTTTTTAGTTTTGTTTTTTGTGATGATGATATTTTATTGTTTCCGTTTAACACATTAATTGCAATTTCAGCAATAGTTTTTGCTATATTATCACAATATTTTAGAATATTATTACGAAAATTATTGTTCCTGCATTTTTCTAGTACATGTAACATATGTCGGTTTTTCTTAAACCGTTTCATATTTTAAGCAATTGTTAAATCTTTGGCACCACAAAAATAAACGCAATATTCCTTTGAGAATATGTTGATTCTAATTCGAAACAAATCGTTAATGTCTTGTGTTAAATCTGATACAATATAACCATGTAGGCTTGATGTTGATTCATTATATACCTCTAGGAAACCTTTTATATTTTCCGGATATAGTTGTCTAGCTAGAGGAAAAATCTGTGATTTGTCTCGAGGGTTTTTAAAAAGTACCAAATATTTGCAATTTAATGAAATATCTCGTGAGAATTTCCCCTGATGAAAAATGTTTTGCTTTAATAATATAATCGACAAATTACGGTGGTGCGAACTTTTAGTAAAAACTTCACATACTTTTTTGTTTGCTGAATCTAACACTAAATCATCTAAAACAATTAACATATGTTTATTTTCATTTTCACTAAGCTCTTCCGAAGTGCCGGTATAAAAATCTATATCAAGGAAATCCATTTTTCTTGGAACAGCAGAAATTTCTGGGTTACACCATTTTACTTTTTAAATTTTGGGATGTATCAATCTTGTAATATTTTTGATCAAGTTGCATACAAATGTTGTTTTCCCACGCCCGGGACCATTGCAACTGGATGATTAAAATATATCTTTATCGGTTCGCGTTTTGAAAGTCATTGGAAGGTACTAATTAGATTTGTTCTTCAAATATATAAAAGCAAAAACGTGTATATCTTATTCTTATTTTAAAAGATGGAGGTGAAAGAAGTGGAAGAGTTTTTAAAATCATATTCCTCTCTCTTATTAAATGAGCATAAGCAACGTATTTTTCGAATGTATAAATGCGTTAAAGAATTTTCAACAACAGGAAAATTTACATCAATATACGGAACTCATTTTACTCTTTGTCGTTGGGCTTATGACAAATCGTCATCTGGATCAGACACAAGTAACTGTTGCTCTATAGAAAATTATAAATAAAATATAATCAACAAGTAAATGTAACAGTAAGTCGATGCAACCGACTTATTAATACCCTACACCTGAATAATTCGAATTAAATTAAAAATCCATAAGTTTTTTTGGCAGCTGCTTGAACTTCTTCACTTTTCTGTCTTATTCAACGCGAATTTCAGGAACGTAAAAGAAGCATCCTCTTGGGATATGCTTGAAACCTTTGTAAAAAATTTTAAGTTTCTATCTTTATTAATTTCGAAGATTGTTAGTCCTTGGGAGATGTGTGTCACGTACGCGAATTGCCACTCCAATTCATCGAATCCTTCTCAGGAACATAAAGAAAACATGCCAGAACACCATTGTACTAAATTTAAAGGTTCTACTTTTGTTGGTTTTGGAGATATGCTCGTTGCTCTTGTGCTCGTCCGGAAGTTTCCAAAATACGAACCCATGGTTCAAATTCTTTCAAACGTCAGTTTCCAATTTTACAGAAAAGGAAGCATAACAGAACACCTTTGTACTAAAAATAAAAGTTCCATCTTTGTTGGTTGTGGAGATATAATCGTTTGCTTTGGGGCTCGTCCGGAAGCTTCCAAGATTTGAACCCATTGACTAAATTCTCACAAATTTCAGAAATATAAATCAAACATGAAGGAACACCATTCTGCCTAATTTAAAGGTTATATCTTTGTTGCTTTTGGAGATAATATCATTTGCTCTGAGGCTCGTTCGGAAGCTTCCAAAATCCGAACCCAAGGACCAAATCCTCTCAAAATTCAGAGACCTAAATCAAACATGAAAGAACACCATTCTGCCGAATTTAAAGGTTATATCTTTGTTGTTTTTGGAGATAATGTCATTTTTTCTGGGGCTCGTTCGGAAACTTCCAAAATCCATACCCATGGACCATATCCTCTTAAATTTCAGAGACATAAATTGAACGGGAAGGAACATCATTTTAAAAAATTTAAAGGTTCTATCTTTGTTAGTTTTGGAGATAGTCTCGTTTGCTCTGGGCTCGTTCGGAAGCTTCCAAAATACGAATCCATGGTTCAAATTCTTCAAATATCAGTTTCCAATTTTATAGAAAAGGAAACATAACAGCACACTCTTGTACTAAAAATAAAGGTTCTATCTTTGTTGGTTGTGGTGATATACTCGTTTGCTCTAGGGCTCGTTCGGAAGCTTCCAAGATCCAAACCCATGAATCAAATTCTCTCAAATTTCAGAGACTTAAATAAAACATGAAAGAACACCACTCTGCCAAATTTAAAGGTTATATCTTTATTGGTTTTGGAGATAATCTCATTTGCTCTGGGGCTCGTTCCGAAGATTCCAAAATCCAAACCCATGGGCCAAATCCTCTTAAATTTCAGAAACATAAATCGAACAGGAAGGAACATCATTGTACAAAATTTAAAGGTTCTATCTTTGTTGGTTTTGGAGATAATCTCGTTTGCTCCGGAATCATTCGGAAGCTTCCAAAATCCGAACGCATGGACCGAATTTGTTCATATTCGAACTTAGCTTTCCTTTCGCAATTAGTAACCTAATAACCTAATAACCTAATAGTAAATTTTATCAAGATAGCTTTATTAGTTTTTGAGTTATCGTGCGAACGGACGGACGGACGGACATCGTTAAATCGACTCAAGAGGTGATCCTGATTCAGAATATATATACATGTCCATATCTAACTCGCTTCTTTTTGGTGGTTACAAACACCATACCAAAGTTAACATACCCTATTATAGTTTAGGTGTAGGGTATAAAAAGGTTTAAACGATACATGGCAAATCGATTTAATAAAAATGATTCTGTCTGATCAACGTAAAGAGTTTTTTAACAAAGAATTTAGAAAACAAATTAATCGAAAGAAAATGAGGAAGAATACTTTTCTGTGTCAACTCTTAGATACCCGTACGAACCGTTAGTATGTTCACAGCCTGCACTCTGCTTACAATATTATTTTTTTAATATTTTAGTATTTTAAAATAATTTGGGTGAATTTTATAATTTCTAGAACTATGGGTTGTAGATATATTTAAACTATATGTTTATACATTCTTCAAAAGCAGATTTTAACCTTCCACATAACGATTATCAATCCAAAACTTTTTCAAATATTCTATAGTACCATTTACTACTAAGCGGTAAATGTATATTAAATTTACTAAGTAAAAAACAATAAATATAATTTTAAATATTATATTATAATGCGTACATAGTATATTTATATTGTTATAAGTATATCGCCATACATTGTAATATTTCTTTAAAAATATTTCCATTCATAGAATAATTTCTTATAAGTACAATAAAATACATATATGTATGTATGTAAATACGGCGCTATATAATATACATCTATACTCTTATCATTCATTCATCAGTGACATATACGATATGTAAATAAACATGATATTATATAAGTATTTATGTATATCAATATCATATAAATAAAAATTCTTCAAGCAACCGTTATGTTGTTTATTTATTTACACTTTTTTGTACTACGCATTATATCCTCAACAATTTCAAATTATCGAGTAAAACAAAATGCAAAAAATTCGTTAAAGAAATTTGTTAGAAAATTTGAAAAAATAAAGTAACACTTTCGTCAATTATAAAGTAACCCTATGTTATTAAAAAAAGTTGTTAACAGAAATAAGAGTATAATGTTGAAGCTTTAATTTTTGTGTATTATTTCAAAAAAAATGACTCATGCTTATTTTCAAAGATCTAACTTCTATCAAAATTTCATCAGTTTCCAACTTAAACTGTTTAGAAGATAGAAGGGTTAAAGGATTTTGCAAAATTTTAGTTTCGCATAACGGTAAATTAAGACACCGCATGCCACAACTATATATTTATGGTATATATACTTTTAAAGCTAATAAAGGCAGTAATCGTTTGCCGTTGAAAATGAAGTTTCATTTTGAAATTTCAAAATGAAGATATACCTTATACAACTTGAGCTATAACAATTTAAAGATAGTGCTTTCTTGAATCTTTGGGGAGCTGTTTCTCCGTAACGCGTGGGGCTACAAAAAAAAGTTATTAAAAATAAAATTAATATTTTTGTGACATCTATCAGCAGTTAAAATTTCATAGCTCTATTTCAAAAAAAATGTGAGGATCTAAAAGTTAGGTGTTCGAGACCTACCCGAAGTTTTGGTCGGAACTCAACCAAAAAAAAGAGGGAACCTACAAATTGCTCCTAGAATGTTTTGTGTAAATTTCAAGATTCTAGCTTTCTTAGTTTTTGAGTTAGCGTGCTGACGGACGGACGGACGGACATGGCTCCATCGACTTAGAATTTCTGATCCAATCCATACCTTTGAAGGTATATCTAGCTGGCTTATTTCGAGGTGTTACAAACGGAGGAGTAATTTTATTATACCCGATCCTATCGTACGTGTATAAAAAATTAATCATTATCATACATATTCTGAATTAAAAGCATCCATAGTAGAACGTTTTAAGCGAACTTTAAAAAATTCAATGTGGAAGCAGTTTAGTTTTCAGGGTAATTATAAATGGATATCTATTTTACCCTATTTTATTGAGAAATACAACTCAACATATCATCAATTAAACTTCAACCGAAAAAAGTTTTCGAAGAAAAACGTAAAATTATTATTAAAAACTGTCTACAGTAAGTTAAAAGTGTTTCGTAAAGCAAAATAAAAAGTTGGAGATTATGTTCGTATAAGCAAATTTAAAGGTATTTTTGCAAAAGGTTATCAACCCAACTGGTCAACAGAAATATTTACGATTGCAAAAATTAAAAGAACTGATCCAATTACATACAAATTCCATGATTACACAAATAATCGTTTCTTCCGGTAACCGGTTCTTTTTATGAGCCTGAATTAACACCAGTTACAAAACCACATGTCTATCTTGTAGAAAAATATTAAAAAAAAGGTAATCAAGTTTTAGTTAGATAGCTTGGTTTTGATAAAAAGCATGATACATGGATAAACAAAGAAGATATTACTTAATACTCTACACATATTTAAAATACTTTAATTTTTTTATTTATACATTGCTACTTTCGCTTTTTTATTTTAGTAAAGTTAATAATATTATTTTAATTAAATACATTTATCACAAAAATTTTTTTTTCATTTTGCATATGTACTTTATTCTGTATTCAAATCAAGTTCATGATTAAGTTCATTAGTTGTTTTAGTCACGATTTTATAAATACAACAGCAGTAAATACACCTGTTTCATGTTTTATACTAAAAAAGAATTACAATAGCTTGAAATAATCAAGTTAGTGTGCATTTAATTAACATTTTTTAATTTTTATCGCAAAACCATAAACATTCACTACATACAATACGATATTTTTGATAATTCCATAACACTACATCTTTCCAATATAATATGTGTAGTCTATTCAAAATCTAAGATCGTTGATACATGCTCCCAATAACTTCGGCGGGGTTCGTTTCGGTCCTTGCTATGGCCAAAGGGCCTCTTTTCAATCATACTACCAAAGCACTAATTCCATCAAATTTTTACCTACCTTTAAAACTTTTTAAACCCACTTAATAATTTAATTCTTAAATTTGATAACACATATTCTCACACTCTAAACCTAAATTCAAATCCATAATACCCTTCATTCAATAATATAATATATATTTTCATTCCGTTATTTCAATTACCTTTGTAACAACAAACAATAATTTTTTTCATATAAAATACTGGCGCCTTACGCCTTTTGTGCCAGAATCGTCATATTCTATCTACTGATGATTCTGACAATTTTTTACCAATTAACTTCCAGGACGAGATTGATTTTGGTCTTATTAGTGAGCTTTATGGCAATGATTTACAGCAGATTATTAGTTATCCCAACAACGATAATAAATGGTTAGATCTTGCATTTTCAAATGCATGTGATAGAGTGGTGCTAAAGCTCGCTGATAATGTAGATAATCTTTTTACTAACACTAATCATCATAATGCAATCATTTTTGAGTTTTTATTATGATCTCACTCTCGGACAAATCTTACAATAACGAAATTGTGTATGATTTCTGTAATGCTGACTACTAAAGCATTAATTTATGCATCTTCTAACTGAAACGAACGGTTAGCATAACCGGATAACAACACACTAATATCTATCTTTTATTTAAAAATTTTTGAAATTATAAATATTTTTGTACCTAAAATTCGTAAGAAAAACAAAACAACGGAACCATGGTTAGATGGAGAACTTAGGACTTTGCGTAACAAGCGCAATAAAATATACAGGAAAATTAAACCCACAATAGCACCAAGCGATAACTTATTGAATTCGAACAAGCTACTTGCAAATGAATTCAAACTGAAAGCTGCTACAGTCTATGAAAACTATGTCATTAGTATAGGCAACAAATTAATTAGTGATCCCAAAAAATTTTTGAATTTGTCAACATAAAACGAAAAATTTTCGGCTACCATAATTCATTGTCCATGGACAACACTTTCGCCTTTTGCCCGAAAACAATTTGTAACTTTTTTTCCGACAGTTTTCGAAAAGTTTATCGTCCAAAAGAACAATTTGATATCTCTGCTATTTCTTTATCTAATAGCCCAAATTTGTTAATTACAGATCTGTATCTTTCCGAAGGGGACATTTATGAAGCTATTATGAGCCTTGACACAAAAAAGGGTGCCGAACCTGACCTACTCCCTCCACTCTTCTTATACAGCTGTGCTCATTATCTAATTACTCCTCTTCATTTCATTTTAAATAAATCGATTTCGAATTGTGTTTTTCCACATGTGTGGAAATCCTCTCATTTAACTCCCATCTACAAAAAAGGTGAAAGATCATCAGTAGAAAACTATCGAGGATAGCCATTCTATCGAGTATTCCAAAATTATACGAAAAAATTGTTGTCGATAAAATTAGTCCTGTAATAAATGCCAAACTTAACGAACAACAATACGCTTTCAGAAAAGGTCGGTCCACTACAACGAACCTTATATTATTCACATCTGAAATCCTGAATATAGTGGAGAAAAAATATCAAGTTGATGCAATTTACACTGATTTTAGCAAAGATTCGATCGTGTAGAATACTACATTTTGCTAAACCAACTTACAACTTTTGGTATATCTGGTTCTTTTCTTGCATGGCTTAACTCTTATTTATCAGAAGGCAAACAAAACGTTAAATATCAAGGTATATTATCCAATATAATCGATGTTAATTCTGGTATACCTCAAGGTAGCCATTTAGGGCCACTTTTATTCAATATATTTATTTCCGATCTTTCAGGATATTTGGGTGCCATACTGCACATAGCGTTTGCTGACGATCTAAAAATATATCAAGTCGTAAAGAACAGCTCTTTCAAGAGCAAATAAAGTGTTAGGTTTCATTAAGAGAAGAGCTAAAGAATTTGGTAACTTAGCTGTGATAAAAACTCTATATTTTTCGTTAGTTCGTTCTATATTAGAATACGGTAGCATTGTATGAGATCCAGGTTTTCAGGTTCATTCTAACAAAATTGAGTCAGTTCAAAAACAATTTCTTCTATTTGCATTAAGAAACCAATATAATCCTTTAGACTTTTTAAATCTTCCTAGCTACACAAAAACACTTAAATTCTTAAACATGCACCCCTTATCCTCACGTAGACAAATATTTTCATCATGTGTTACTTTTGTCATTCTAAATAATAATATTGCTATCCAACCTCTTAATTACAAATTTAGACTTAATGATAGAGTTAGACAAACAAGATACATGAAATTTTTAGTGGAATATAAAGTACAGTACAGCACAGTACAGAATACGGAAGAAATGAACCGATAAACAGATGTTGTATTACATTCAATAAAATCAGTTATCTCTATTCTTCAATAATTTCCAGAAATACCTTCAAAAACAGTTTACATCAACACTTTTTAAATTTACTGATTTCAGACAATTAATTCTAACCAATTCATAAATATACTTTTAATAAATTTATTCAAATGTATAATTTTTTTTTGTATTAATTTTCACAAAAAAGTTTTTGTAATTTATTTTCATACTTATCTTCATACATTCATAATTCTACATTAAGTATTTAAAGCATATTTTGATTATGTCATCAAGTTTTATTTTTCTTTTTTTTCTTTTTAGTAGTACTGTTTATTGTTTACATACTTACATATCATTGAGAATTATAAAGTTTACTTAAGAATTTAAGTTTTTATGTAGGTAATCAAATTTTGTATTGTAACTTTTATTTTTTAAGTCTGAAATATATTTTTAATATTATACATATTAATTAGTCATTAAGAATTGCAATCATATTTTCAATATCAACGCTATAAGGTCTGTTATTTTTTGTCTTTTTTTTTATTTTTAAATATGTACATACATACCTTGTTTGGGTACTTAAAATAAAATAAAATAAAAATGTATAACTCTTTAAGAATGTTCTAACTGTACACCACTAATGGTTAAATCCATAATAGTAGAGAGTAATTTTATTTATTAGTCATAAAAAGATTAAAATTCTTATAATATACTAATTTTAAAAATGTCATAAATAAAATAATTATTTAAAAAAAAAATTTTTAAAACTTTTAAAACTTTTTTTCGTAATTTCTTTTAATATTTTGTAAACAAAAGATCTACTCTAAATTATGTTGGCCGACTTGAAATCGTTTATGTTGCATTTTTATTTTTATTGCTACCAATACTTTAACATTTGGTTCGAATATTGATTCTTTTATTATTTTAGGTATTTCTCGGAAAATCTAAATATAAGCATTTTTATCTCTTATTTTGTAATATATAGTAATTTGTACTAGTTTTAGAAAGTAAGAATTAATAAATTTTGTATTTGAAAATTCTTTTTTAAAAAATTTGTAAAATAAAGAAAGTTAGTTCACTTGTAACCAGCAGATCAGTTGATCTTTTAAAAAACCAATAGTTTTTTATATTTTTTTGTTAATGCAAACGCCCTTAAACATTTCTATATATTTATTTATTTTATTTATTTATTTATTACAATTATGTACTACTAAGTACAATGATGTACTGCGTAAACACCGGTCTTTATTTTATAATTTAAAAAAAATTCATTTTAAAGGGTCTTTCAAATTGAGTTTTCAAAAGTAGGCGCTTGTGTAACACACTTCAAACATTGAATGCATCCATATTATACAACATTTTGACAGTTGAAGATTTGCGATTTATAAAAATGGAGACGTATATATTAAAACAACGTGTTGAAATTATTGAATTATTTTATGAAAAAGGTCGTTCTGTAAGAAATGTATTTCGCAAATTACGCTATGTTTAAAAAAAAAAATTTTATTCTTTTTCATAATTTCTTTTTATGTAATTCTCACATATATTTTAAATTTTTTTTTCGTAATTTCTTTTAATATTTTGTAAACAAAAGATCTACTCTAAATTATGTTGGCCGACTTGAAATCGTTTATGTTGCATTTTTATTTTTATTGCTACTAATACTTTAACATTTGGTTCGAATATTGATTCTTTTATTATGTTAAGTATTTCTTGGAAAATCTAAATATAAGCATTTTTAACTCTTATTTTGTAATATTTTGTAATTTGTACCAGTTTTAGAAAGTAAGAATTAATAAATTTTGTATTTGAAAATTCTTTTTTAAAAAATTTGTAAAATAAAGAAAGTTAGTTCACTTGTAACCAGCAGATCAATTGATCTTTTAAAAAACCAATAGTTTTTTATATTTTTTGTTAATGCAAACGCCCTTAAACATTTCTATATATTTATTTATTTTATTTATTTATTTATTACAATGATGTACTACTAAGTACAATGATGTACTGCGTAAACACCGGTCTTCCAGGCGAAAGGTCTCGCATTCAAACCCTCGTCAGCTCATAAATAATATAAATACAATAAAATAATGTAAAACAAAATATTAAATATAATTATAATTGAATACTTGTACCGAGATGGCCCACATACTAAAGGCAAAAGGGTCCTAAATATATCGGTAGATATTTATATCTGGACGATATAATATAAAAAAAAAAATTTTATTTATTATTTGTAAGTAAAGGAAGTTTATTTATTTTAATTTTACTCTGTTCACTGTGCCTAAGGCTGCTTCACCTTAGGTGTCGAACAATATCACAATGGAAAATATTATTTTATGTACTTTAGTACTTTATTTTATAATTTAAAAAAATTTCTTTTTAAAGGGTCTTTCAAATTGAGTTTTCAAAAGTAGGCGCTTGTGTAACACACTTCAAACATTGAATGCATCCATATTATACAACATTTTGACAGTTGAAGGTTTGCCATTTATAAAAATGGAGACGTATATATTAAAACAACGTGTTGAAATTATTGAATTATTTTATGAAAATGGTCGTTCTGTAAGAAATGTATTTCGCAAATTACGCTATGTTTAAAAAAAAAAATTTTATTCTTTTTCATAATTTCTTTTTATGTAATTCTCACATATATTTTAAAATTTTTTTTCGTAATTTCTTTTAATATTTTGTAAACAAAAGATCTACTCTAAATTATGTTGGCCGACTTGAAATCGTTTATGTTGCATTTTTATTTTTATTGCTACTAATACTTTAACATTTGGTTCGAATATTGATTCTTTTATTATTTTAAGTATTTCTTGGAAAATCTAAATATAAGCATTTTTAACTCTTATTTTGTAATATTTTGTAAATTGTAACAGTTTTAGAAAGTAAGAATTAATAAATTTTGTATTTGAAAATTCTTTTTTAAAAAATTTGTAAAATAAAGAAAGTTAGTTCACTTGTAATCAGCAGATCAGTTAATCTTTTAAAAAACCAATAGTTTTTATATTTTTTTGTTAATGCAAACGCCCTTAAACATTTCTATATATTTATTTATTTTATTTATTTATTACAATGATGTACTGCTAAGTACAATAATGTACTGCGTAAGTCATCGATCTTTCAGGCGAAAGGTCTCGCGTTCAAACCCTCGTCAGGTCATAAATAATATAAATATAATAAAATAATGTAAAACAAAATATTAAATATAATTATAATTGAATACTTGTACCGAGATGGCCCACATACAAAAGGCAAAAGGGTCCTAAAAAAATCGGTAAAAAAATATCGGTAGATATTTATATCTGGACTATTATATCGTCCGTGGAAAATATTATTTTATGTACTTTAGTACTTTATTTTATAATTTAAAAAAAATTCTTTTTAAAGCGTCTTTCAAATTGAGTTTTCAAAAGTAGGCGCTTTTGTAACACACTTCAAACATTGAATGCATCCATATTATACAACATTTTGACAGTTGAAGGTTTGCCATTTATAAAAATGGAGACGTATATATTAAAACAACGTGTTGAAATTATTGAATTATTTTATGAAAATGGTCGTTCTGTAAGAAATGTATTTCGCAAATTACGCTATGTTCATGGTCGACATAATCGTCCAACTGAGCAACAAATTGGTAATATTGTGCGGAAATTTCAAGAAACTGGTGCAGTACAAGATCGAAAAAGATATCAGTATACTCGTGCAGGTCGTTCAGAAGAAAAAATTGGTGCTGTGAGTGATAGTGTTACAGCTGACCCCACCATGTCAATTTCCCGACGTTCACAACAATTGGGACTTTCTGAGTCAACTGTATGGCGTATTATGCACAAATATTTAGCGTTGAAGGCCTACAAAGTTCAATTCACACAAGAATTGCTACCACAAGATCTTTCCATGCGTCGGGACTTTGCCAATTGAATACTGGAACAAAACGACAACCTTTAAAAAAAATCATCTTTTCGGACGAAGCACATTTCGAGATCGGTGGCTACGTTAATAAACAAAACTGAGAGGAGAGGAAAACCCTCTCGTGATCCAAGAGTTGCCAACGCATCCACAAAGAGTCACTGTTTGGTGGTATGTTTGGTGGTGTGATTGGTCCGTACTTTTTCGGAATTTGAATATAATATACGTAACGATTTGATCTCCATCTGCAAAAAAAACTCCATCTTTGCACCAATGAGATTAATAGAGAAAATATAATTGGAAAATAACTTTTGTTTTTACTATACGAAGATTAGTGTCATCATGTTGTTTCAGCCACACCTATACGCGGAAATCATTGAAACCACTTGTTTTTTCTATCATTAATTTACATGTCAGTAGATCAAGGTCACCCGGAAGTAGGTCAAACTGTAATTAGATCAGACAGGAAGTAGGTTAACGTCATAAAAGTAGGACGCTCAGGCGGCGGTCTAGTTGTTTATAAAGATTGTGTACTTGTTTTAAGTAATAGGTAAACATGAAAATAGTAAGAAAAAATGCTATTTTTATGCTTCGATTTTTGAGATGAGATTATTTCTTGTTTTTTTTTTATGACAAGTATTTAAAGAAGAGGAAAGAAAAAGCATTAATGACTTGTTATCTAAGAATGTTGAAAAAAAAATATGAATAAAAAAGAGAAAAAAAACAGGAAATCAAAAATATCTAACGTGGTTTATTTTTTGATGTAAACTTGGCTTAAGTAATAGGCGCATATGAAAAAAATTAAGAAAAAATGCTTCATAAAATTTAAAGAGAAAAATTAAAACAGAACAAAATAAGTGTAACTTCGTTCTTTTTATTATAAAATTTTAAAACTTTAAAATTCTTTAAAATTTTAAAACTATTTTTAAAAATTAAAAGAAAAAGTCCAAATTGGTTATTTAAATCTTACATAAAAATTCTACCTTGACAAAATTGATGCAATTTTGAGATGAATTTATTTCTTGTTGTTTTCTTTTTTCTATGAAGTATTTAAAGAAGCGGAAAGAAAAAAGTGTTACTATTACATAAGAATGTGTAAAAACAAGAAAAAAAAGATTCAAGATAAGTTATTTGCTTTTGGTACCTATTATAGTGGTACATAGTAATAAAAGAAAAAAATTAAACAGATTTGTTTATATGTTTGAAATAATTTTTTTAAATAACAAGCAAGACATTATGTATAAATTGTGTAAAAAGTTAAAAAATTGTTAATAGAGTGAAAATTCTAAAATTAGAATCGTTTGCGGTCGGTTGTCAAATAAAAACATAGAAATTAAAAAAATAAAAATGAATACAGCAAAATTCACTATAAAATCAATAAAATCAGTGAATGTAAAACGATTCACCATTTTTGGAAAAAAATTGGAATTTATAATAAATCCAGTACCAGACAACAAAGATACAATAAATTGGATTAAAACCGGTATTGAAGAATAATTATTCAGAAATTTAATTGAAAATGTTGAGCCTGGTGACAAAATTGGTGTCACTTGGATGCTAAAGTTTTCATGAACGTGGTCCAGCCTGCATCAATTTTAAAGAAGCAAAAGACCTTTACATTTCGGAAATTTGGGAAGTTATTTCAAAAATTTTCCAAAGCAACTCCGAAAGATTATCTATAAATACGTTCTGTATAAATGTTACATATGTACGACTTCCAGCAGGAAGAGGTAGAGGAAAAAGATACAACAAATTTGAAGAAAAATGTAATAAAAAAATAGGCATAATTTCAATTAAAAACAAAGATAATTTATGCTTACCACGTGCATTAGTTGTTGCTATCTCATTCATAGAAAAATCAGCTGACTACTGTAAAATGCGAAAAGATATAGGTCAACGTCATTTGAAAGCAGCGTTATAACTAATAAGAAATTCAAATGTAACTATCCTAGAAAAAGGAGCTAGTATCAGTGAACTCAAAAAATTTCAACTGTACCTCTCTAAATATCAAATTGTAGTTTTGTTACGCCCATTGTTTATTATCTAATGTTAAAAGATGCATAATGTTTTTAGAATATATACTGAACCAAAGAAAAATATTTAATAAAGTTGTAATTAATGCACATAATGAACAATATTTGATAATCAGTTTTTATTAAACTATATCTTAGAGAAAAGCATCATCAAACCAAAACTAATTATGAGGGGAACAAAGATGATTTTAATGCTGTTATATAACGTGAAATTTATTTGTTCATCAAACTATTTCAAATTCCGAACAACAATCAAGTTTACCGAAAGCGTTTGATTTAGATATAAATTTGAAAAAAGGATATTTTCCTCATATGTTTAATCGTAAAAACAATATAAAATACAATGAAAGTTTTTTGATCGTATATATTACTGTTATAATTCAATGAATGCATCGGAAAAGAAATAATTTCTTGAGTTGTATGAAGAAAATAAAAACAAGTCTTTTAAGCTACAAAATTAACTTGTAGACTATTTATTGTGTAATTTGGTTTTTAGAAGGAATTTTTTAAAACCGTATACAATTGGACTTATACCTAAACAAGAATATCGCTTATCAGAAAACTATTAAAACATTGCCATAAAATGGTTAATGTGGGAAGAAAAATAAAAATTCAGCATAGTGGTAATGGAAAAGAAAATGTTATTTTTGGTTTTTGTATTGACGGATATTGTACAGACACAAAACAAATATTTGAGTTTTATGGCTGTTATTACCATGGTCATCCAAAATGTTTAAAAAATAAAAATGATAAAAAATATGAAACACGTTATGAAGCTACATTACCCAAAGCCAATAAATTACGCTCTGTAGGTTATCAAGTAATTGAAAAGTGGGAATGTAAATTTCAAAACGGAATGAGGTCAAAAGGATACATAGCACTTTTCTCAAAATTTAAGAACGAAAGTTGAATGCCACTAAAACCCCGTGATGCGTTTTTTGGCGGTAGAACAGGAAATACAAGAACATATTATAAATGAGCAACTGGTGAGAAAATAATGTATATAGATGCTCACCATATCCTTGGGTGTGTAAATACGGAAAATTTCCAGTGAATCATCCAAAAGTTCATGTTGGACAAATTGAATGCAATAAATTAAATTTAAATGTTACCGAAAGATTAATAAAGGCATTGATAATTCCTCAAGCAAAACTTTACCTCCCGGTTTGGCTTATAAATCACAATAATAAGCTAATATTTTCCTGCTGTCAAATATGTAGCTTGCAAATGAATAATGATGACTGCTCTCATGACAATCGTAGTAGGTCAATTTTAGGAACATGGGTTATAGGTGAAGTAAAAGAAGCTTGAAAGAGGAGTACAAAATTGTAGAAATACACGAGGTATGGGAGTATACAGTTAAACAATTTAATCCCCTTACATTACAAAAATGGATTTTCACTGAAATGATGAGCAAGTTCCTTAAAATTAAACAAGAACCTTCTGGCTGGCCTAGCTTTTGTAGAACTCCAAAGGAAAAACGTAAATATTTAGAAAAATTTTCCAAAGTGGAAGGCATAAATTTACAGTTTAACGAAATAGAAAAAATCCTGGACTTAGATCATTAGCTAAATTAATGTTAAACTCTTTCTGTGGTAAATTTGGGCAGAGAGAAAATCAATCAAAAACTGAAACCATAAATGAGCTTTATGAAATATTTACTCTTCTTACTGATCCTTCCAAGAATGTAAATCAAATAACTCCAATAAACGAAAAAACAGTTTTGGTAAATTGGGAATATAAAGAAGAAACAGCTGAATTATTATTAACAGTTAACGTTTGTATAGCTGCTTACACTACCAACTACCAGTACTAAAAGCTCGTTTAAAATTGTATTCTTACTGATTCAATAATATATGTAACACGTGAACGAGAATATAACCCTCCAACAGGAGTTTTCATAGGAGATATGACAGATGAGCTTGAAGAATATGGAATTGGAAGTTACATTACAGAATTTGTCAGTGGAGGCACTAGGTCACATGAAAGTTTTTAGATTAAAACACTATTTAAATTATCGACAGAAACATATATAAAATTAAAGAACCATGCTTTTACTTTAACTAAAAACTACTAGGTTGTGCTTACCAAATCAATAACGCAAAAGTTCAATTTCATGATTAATATCAGCAACAACATTTAAAAGAGCAATTTCCTGAACACAACAAGCTAAGTTATCAGCAAAAGCAAATTAATTACTTTTTTAATTAAATTCAAAAGGAGAGTTGATAAGATTTAGAAACAAGATAGGTCCTAAATCGGAACCTTGTGGAACTGCAACCCAAAGAAATTTTTGATCACTCAAAATTTCAAATATTTTAACTCTCTGAACTCTATCTTTAATATATGACCTAAACCAGTCATGAATAAAACCTCTAAAACTTAAATTAAAGAGTTTACATAGTAAAATGGAGCTGCTACTTTATCTATGTCCGCACCTGTATGCACATAGTAGTAGTAAGGATATGACGATGCAAATGGCGGAGCTTTTAAGCTTACCAGGTAAAGATATGGCGGTGCAAATGGTGGAGCAAAACAATGGCGATGCCGTAGCAACGGAGTTTTTAAGCGGTAACGTATGAGTAAAAGGCTTATGTGTTTGATATTTTAAATTTATTTAAAGATTTATTTTTATTAATAAAAGTTTTATTAATTTTGGAACTTAAGTTTAAACTTGATTTAATGTTTATATAAAAAATTTAAAAAAGTTTTTAAAGCTGGATTAAAAATTGGTGAATTATTATTATCTTTGAGAAGCTTAATAATTTTTATTAATAAAAAATTTTCTTGATTATGGAACTTAAGTTTAAACTTGATTTAATGTTTATATAAAAAGTTTTTAAAGCTGATATAAATCTTTATGTAAATTTATCGATTTGTTATAAAGAACTTGGTATTTATTGAGTTGAATTGCAATTAAATTTTCAGTAAATCTAGATGAGGTAAGGTTTTGCTATTAGAGCTCGAGCACTCAAATGTCTCCCTTCACTTTCCCATGAAAGGGCTATTTTCATATCAACTCTCTTGTCAACATTCTCCATAGTTATTCCGAAAACGGCATTATTCATTAATTTAAAAAAGTCTTTCTCAAAATTATTTAAAATATTAGTTCTGTGCATGTTATTTAAATCAATGTAATTTTTCAATTGAACAGATTGCTGACATTTTAGAGCTCTATGAACTTTTTGAAGTACTATACCATTTTGAAGGCATTGTCTTAAATTTCGGTAATGAATAACATATTTATGTTTATTATTTAAATCAAGCAATAATTTTGGTATTTTGCTACCGATCGAAATTTTATTTTCTGTACAAAACGGAAAATCATTATGCAGGTCATGAAGATTCTGTGGATATTCTAAATCTACTTCTAATACATACCCTATTTCCGAATCATCTGGAATTTCCATTACATTAATACTATCGGGATTGTCAACCCACTGAAAACTTTTATATGGTATATATTGAGACATTGCCCAGTCATATAAATTATTCTCATCTAAATAAACAAAATATGTTGAATTTTCTTCTTTTTTATAATATTCCCCCATATATTTATTGTTGGCTTTTGAATGTCTTAAGGAACATTGACTAATACCACCACATATTTCTTCTTGGAAAAATTGTACATATTAATATCGGTTAATAACTCTAATTCAACACCTGTATATTTTAACATAGCAGCCTAAGTTAGACCCGGTGCAGTGTAAAAATTAGCAGGATCTAGTTCATAAATTGTTCTAAACATTTTTCGGAAATTTTCAAAAACATCTGTCAATATTAACACATCAGGTTGTATATTTTCATGTAATCCGCGAGATTTTTACAATTAAATGTGTGCCATACGGTAGTTGCGTGATTATAGTCAGTATTAGAACAAGGAGCATTTGTCATTCGGTTCTTAAATGCTCCTTGATGTGGTAAACATTCCTAATAAAGTTTTTCTATCGAATCAATGTATTTATAGGGGTAAACTCCTTTCCGCCTCATTAATTCAAATTTATCCTCAAAATCAAATGCTTTTCTGATGTGCTCTAAATTCTCTTTATTTAAATTCCTACACAATGAGTCAAGGCTTGAGGCCATAAATCTAAAACTATCAAGAAAACGTAAATAAAAATGATTATCTCTGTCAAGTCTAATTTGTTTGGTAAGTGAAATGTAAAGTTCTTTATTTAAAGGTACTACAGCAATATTACCTTTAATTTCATTCTAAGCCCTAAACAATAAATGATAATCGTATTTTGAAAAATTATTTTTCCATAAAAAGTAGGTCGTCTATATAATATGATACATGAAAAATGTGCAGGGCCTCTATATCTACCTGAAAAATGACAATGATCTCTTACTCTATCAATATAATCTAAAAACTTACTACAAATGTGACAATTCCTTTCTGTTAATTGGTAATTCTCCAATGTTAGATTTGCCATTGATTTCGGTAGCATGTGATGATTTTGAAATATATCTGTGCATTTATTTACCAATGATGTTATAAACTCCTTAGCACAATCAACTCCGACAAAGCCCTCATAACCACTAAAAGAATCATCGAAAGTGCATTTAAAATAATATGAAAATGCTATTGGTACATGTCTATGTATATTTATAGTTGATGAAATTTCTGGATTAGGGTTACATGTGGAAATTAGTGATCAAATACTTTCAGCATCAGCATAAATCACAAAAGGAGCTTCCATTTTTTGTTTGTAATTTTTATATATTAGAGTGTTGTTGTCTTCCGTAACAAGTATCGCAACAATTTTCTTACACTCCTCCTTGTGTATAATAAGCTGTTGAGGATCATAGAAATGTTGCAAACAAGAATTACATATATATATTTGAGGTTCATGATATGTAAAAGAACTCCGTAATAACTTCGAGATATGCTTTATATAAGCAAAGTGGAAGTTCTCATCTTTTTCAAGTAATAGTAGATTTACGTGATTTAGTTTTTCTTCTTTGGTTATATAAAAAGGTCCAACAATTTGATGTTCAGCATTCTTATACTCCAATCCAAAAACATTAATGCTTATATCATCATTAATTTCTTCAAAAATACGTAATTCGCTTAACTGTGCTGGAAATGATATACTCTCAAAAAGCAGTTGCCGTAAATAACCATATTCTAAATCAACAGTTCGGGATGTTTTATCACTAATTTTATACGATGATGTTTCATATTCACTAGATTGTAATGCAAGTCGTTGCATAGCTGATATTATACTCCACTTGAAACAGTATACGTCTTCATTTCTTACATTTATACAGGCTCTCCTTCGAATAATTGATATTGGGAAAGCGATATATGATGATCCACAGATTGGTTGATATTTATTTATATTTATTTCAACCCGCAAAATTTGTATTATCGCCCAGCCCCTATCTTTTTCCTGAAATTCTTCAGCTTGTTGTTGGATTTTCTATGTTATATTATCATATATAGAAGAAAGATCATCCGCACGTGTAGCAATTTTTATTTGGGTTTGAAAAGATTTGATTGATAAATTTTCTATATCGTCATCAATCGGCTTTATATAATCTACATAGAGGTTAAATTTTAAAACATTATGCTTTCTTACTGAGCATTGTAGTAACTCAATAACTTCATTTTTGATACAATCGAGAAACTCTCTGGGATTTAAAATTGCTTCATTTTCATTATTGCGCAGGTATGTTTCTAATCTACCATTAAAAGACTGGTTAATTTTTTAATTTTTAGTAACATGTTCAGCTGAATTCATTTTATGTGAATTTGTACGCAGATGTGCAGCTTGAAACTTTTTAGAGATGTATTTTCCACGGGGGGTGCAAAACAAATCTTCTTTTTCAGCGTTATGTACCAATTTCAAGTGTTTTTTCAGGCTATCAGCTCTTGTGAATTCCTTGGAATTTATTACAAATTAAATTCTATGCCACAAGTTTTAGGTGTATTTTTAAAAATAAAATGAATAATGATTAAATAAATTAAATTTAAATAAATGCAATAATGTCATGCATAAGTAAAAAATGTTTTTTTTTTTTCATTCTGTTAAAAATTAGTTGTTGCATTGAAAATTCCATGTGTTATTGAATTATTATCTACTCACGATTATTTAATCAATATTTTTTATTTTTTTATTTTACAACATTGTATTATTAATTTTTTTTATTTTTATATCAAGTTTGAGATGTGTCACGTTTTGAAGTCAATGTTGAAAACGCAACTTGTAAGTTGTTGAAAAGATTTATTGTTTTCACAAAGGAATTTATGAATAAATTTAGTTTAATTCCTGGTTGCTATAAATAATAATTCGAGGTAAATATGTGTCATGCTATTATTTAAAAAATTACATGATAATTGACATAGTTCTACTGCGTTAGATATAAACTAATAATTACTTAGTTTATGCAGTTTTTTTAATTAATTAGAATAAAGAAACTATGCATGCATTATATTGCTAAAAAAAGTAGTGGATATTTGCTTTCAAAAAGCACTATTTTGTGAGGTAAAGGATCCGCTCGATAACGAAAAAATAACGTTTAACCTGCCAATGATGTTATAAACTCCTTAGCACAATCAACTCCGACAAACCCCTCATAACCACTAAAAGAATCATCGAAAGTGCATTTAAAATAATATGAAAATGCTATTGGTAGTGTCTATGTATATTTATAGTTGATGAAATTTCTGGATTAGGGTTACATGTGGAAATTAGTGATCAAATACTTTCAGCATCAGCATAAATCACAAAAGGAGCTTCCATTTTTTGTTTGTAATTTTTAACAAAAAAGTGTCAACAGATTCTGAATTAAACTAATTAAACAAAGTAGGTTTCTATATTAAGTTCTTGGGAAGAGACGAACCCAGATGGAACATGGCTCTATTCGAGTTAATACCAATGACGAGTATCGATTCGCAAAAAAAACTATTGAAATAAAAAAAAAAACAAAGACCTTTCTATTTAATAAAAGGAAAAACATTTAATTTTAAATTGTAAACTTGTTTGTATTTTATATTTCTCGAAACAAATATTTTTCAGATTAATCCATTTATATTAACCCTTGTTTCTGGAGAGCCGATATCCGATCCCCAAAAGTCTAATATCGGTCCCCTGAGGTCCGGTCCTCTTTAAAATGAGGCCTTATTCTTGCGACCCCCTTTCTTGAGTTAGAATGGGGTCCCCAGATGTCCGAAATATAGACCCAAAGGTCTGGTGTCAGTTCTTAAGGGTTCGATCCTCAGAGGTCTTAAATATAGCCCCCAAGGGGCGATATCGGTCATCGAGGATCCTGCATCGGTCCTTGAGGGGCCGAAATCGGTTCTTGAGCGGCGAAAACGGTCCTTGAGGTTCCGAAATCGGTCCTTGAGAGTCCGGCATCGGTCCTTGAGGATCCAGCATCGGCCTATGCTACTGCTAAACGCTCCTTTCCATTAGGGACAATGGGCCAAGAGGCTGTAAGGGATCCCTCTTTTTTTCCTCTCTTTCTAAAATCGTATTAGGTATAAATTACAGGTTTTCTAGTTATTTTAATATAGTAAGGCACAAAATGAGCAGCAGGAAGGCAGTAGTTAATCTACAGTTTATTGTTGGAAATAATAAGCAATATTTCTTGAAGGAATTTGCTTTGATAGCTGAAGGGGCACTGATACCAAAGCTGTTTATGTTTAAAGCACTTTACTCGTTCGAAGAGTTAAATAGGGATGTTAAACAGCAGAATGAATTCAATAAAATGCAAATAAATGGGCTTGTCTGGAATGATGTATTTATAAAATATTTAGGGATTAAAAATATTTAAAGGAACATTTAAATTCATTCGATGTCGTTTACGTAAAGGGGTACCAGAAAAAGGAATTTTTAGATAAATTTGTGTTCCGAGTTCAGTAGAAGTTACCAATTTAGATAATGACATTAGTAGGTAATGGGGCACCTTGACGTGGGAATTTTATACGAGAAAGAGATAGCAATATCAATGTCAATGAACTCACGACAAAGGTGTTTAAACTTTTAAGGAATGTTGTTGGCGCGTGTGCATATAGATAAGTTCTTTATTGTGAATAATTGCATAATAGATTGAAATGTTTTTTTTTTTTTGCATTATGTTAGTTTGAAAGCCTTTTTAAAACAAAAATGTAGTTGTTATTTATGAGATAAATAAAATGCAGTTATTGACCTTGATATTGTTTCTTAGTTTAAAGTAATTTAAAGCAAAGGTTGTTTTTAACACCAAAATATTGATATTGTATCTTAGTTTTATGTATTATGCAAATTTGAGATATGTTATTCAAAACTATAAATGTGCAAAAAAAATTAATAATTAATTGTCAAAATAAAAAAGCAAATTATTTTCATATAATATCGTTTTTATTTACCCAAGAATTGTGATCTTTATCAAAACCTAACCATTTAACAAAAACTTGATTTCCTTTTCTTTTCTATATTTTTTCAACAAGAAAAATGTCAAGATTTTTGACTCAAGTAAGTACAGTCTCGTAAAAAGAACCTGAAATCGGTGTTTTTGTATAATCAAGTAAGTTGTAAGTAATTGGGTCTGTGCGTACTTCTTTAATTGTAAATATTTCTGTTGACCAGTTTGGTTGATAACCTTTTGCAAAGTTTCTTTTGTATTTACTTATGCGTACATAATCTCCAACTTTGTATTTTGCTTTCTGATAAAATTTCGGTTGCATGTAAATGTTCTTCAAAATATATTTCTCGTTTACTTTTGTAACTTTTTTAGGTTGAAGTTTAATTGTATGATGATATGTTGAGTTGTATTTCTCAATAAGTGAGGACAAAATATATATATAATTACCCTAAAAACTAAACTGCTTTCACATTGAATTTTTTAAAGTATGGTTAAAACGTTCTACTATGGATGCTTTCATTTCAGAATATGTATGATAATGATTAATTTTTTTTATTTCCATAAGTTTTCTAAATTCTTTGTTAAAAAACTCTTTACGTTGATCATATTGAATATTTTTAGGGAGTGTTCCAGCACGTTTGAAAATGTTTTGCATGCCAAGTAAAACGTTATTAGCATTTTTAGTTTTAATTGGCTCAGCATAAGCATATTTTGAAAAGATATCTATTACAGTTAATAAATATTTATTTGCTTTGTTATACTTTGCATATGAAATCATTTCTACTAAATCGATTTGCCATGTATCGCTTAAACCTTTTTGAATAAATTTTCTTCGACGAAAGTTTCGTTTGGCTGGTCTATGTATTTCCGATACTATTTGGCCCTTGACATTATGCCTGTACCATTTAATCAGATTTTACAATTCTATTTTATAATTTTCTATAGAGCAACAGTTACATGTATCCGGTCCATATGACGAGTTGTCGTAAGCCCAAGAACAAAGAGCAAAATGAGTTCCGTATATTGACGTAATTTTTTCTGTTGTTGAAAATTCTTTAATGTATTTATACATGTGAAAAATGCGTTGCTTATGATCATTTAATAAGATAGAGGAATATTATTTTAAAAACTCTTCCACTTCTTTCATCTCCATCTTTTAAAATGAGAATAAATTATACACTTTTATGCTTTTATATATATGAAGAACAAATCTAATTACCTTTCAATGACTTCTAAAACACGATCCGATAAAGATATATTTTAATCATCCATTTACGGGACCATCTGGATGTGGAAAAACAACATTTGTATGTAACTTAATTAAAAATATTAACAGATTGATATATCCAAAAATTGAAAAAATGAAATGGTGTAACCCAGAAATGTCTGCTATTCCAAAAAGTATAAATTTCCCTGATTTAAATTTTTATAACAGAATTCCAGAAGAGCTTGGGAAAAATAAACCTACTTTAATTGTTTTAGATGATTTAATGTTAGGTTCTGCATATAAACAGGTATGCGAACTTTTTACTAAAGGTGCGCACCATCGCAATTTATCTATTATATTATTAACGCAAAACGTTTTTCATCAGGGGAAATTCTCCCGATATATTTCATTAAATCGTAAATTTTTGGTGCTTTTTAAAAACCCTAGAGACAAATCCCAAATATTTCCTTTAGCTAGACAACTGTATCCGAAAAAAATAAAAGGTTTCCTAGGGGTATATAATGAATCAACCTCAAGTCCACACGGTTATATTGTATTAGATTTAACACAAGACGTTAACGATTGGTTTCGTATTAGAACTAATATTTTTTCAAAAAAATATTGTATATACTACTGTGACCCGAGTGATTTTAATAACAGCTGTCAAAAATATGAAACGATTAAAGAAAAACCATCATATGTTACATGTACTAGGAAATTGCAACAAGAAGAAATTTCGTGAAAATATTCTTAAATATTGTGATGATGATATTATAAAAACTATTGCTGAAATTGCAATCAATATATTAAATGGAAATAATAAAATATCACCAAAACAAAAAGCAAAATTAAAAAAATATAAAAAACAATTAAAATTTCTAACCTGTGCTAAGAAAAGTATAAAAGCTAAACGAAAAATATTAATTCAACATGGAGAATTTTTCCCTACATTAATTGCTACTATATTATCTGGTGTAATTGGAAAACTTCTCAATAAGACATAATGCAGCGAATGATTGTTATGTCACCAGAAATATTATATTAGATCAAAAAATGAAAAAAGTTTTATATGATAAAAAATTAAAACCATTGCAAAAATGGTACTTATATCGTCAAAACCTTCTCAAATATGGAATTAACAAAAGACAAGCAAAAAGATTACCAGACAAGGCTAATAATCTCACATTTAATACAGGTACTCAAACAAAATTCTTTTCTAAACTAAATGCATATACAGAAACTGAATTACCTAAATACAAATCAACATCAGCACAGACCGATTTTTTACCATTAGTTACTGATAATGTGTTTGAATATGACCCTAAAAAAGAATATTCAAATATGGATATCGATTTAACACATTACGATTTGGATGATGAAAATTTATTTAAAAAATTAGCTCGAACTGAAATGTTGAAAGATGAAAAATTAGTAGAAAGACCATCTCTAAGCTCTGATTATCGAATGTTTGAAACAACAAGTAGTGATGTAATTACCGTTGCTGTACCTTCTCCTGAAAAAAAGAAGACACTAAGATCGGCCGGTAAGATCGGTAGTTCAATTTCCTCATCTATACTTTCACAGTTTTCCGAAACAAAAAAGGAAAACTAAAACCTTTACTAAGAAGTCCAAAACTAAGAACTTCATCAACACTTGAATGGACAACATATAAATAGTTCCACATTTAATGTTTTAGCAGAAGTTAACAAAGATGAATAGTCAAGATGACTTCTATGTAACATTTTTTAGTAATGATAATTTAACACTGCTTCCAGACAACACTTTAGCTTCATTCGAAAATAAATTACCATTTTGATTTAAGAAATGAAAATTGGAAAGTTGGTTTTTCAGAAATATATCTAAACGATTTCCTACAAACAGAAGAATTTAACAAAGAGAAATGTGCATTTATCAATATTGGGCATTAAAATGTTTATGTAAGAAACATTGAAAAACCTCTCGAAAAAATTAAAGTAACCAAACTACACATATCATTCATATGACGATTCGGAATTACATTTGGATGATTGGAAGTTTATTTTTTTGTTACAAAAAATTTTTGTTTTGTTTTGTTTTGTTAATTTTTAATTACATAACTCTGATAGAGGAGATCAAATTTCAAAAGAACTTTTTTCAAAAGGTTATACAATACTAGCTTTTGATTTATCACCAGACGGCTCGGGAACTGATACATGTCAGAGTTTATTAAACCAGGGAGTAGTAAAAATTGAAGCAAGACTCAGCTCTCCATTAACTTCAACATTAACTTCTATTGTATTTGCAGAATTCGATGGCAATATTGAAATTGATAAAAATCGTAACGTATAAGTAAACATATAAAAGGAAGTTTAATGGCTATTTCTATTCATTTGAAAATGGCATGTGCTCTAGTAGATTTATTGTTCTGTACGGACCATAATAATACAATATTTGTAAAAAATATTGCTGTGGCTGGCAAAAAAGAAAAATGTAAAACAATTGTAAAAGAATTAATGTATAAATTTCCTGTCAGAGATTTAAAAAGAACAGACATTGAGAATTACTCTTTTGGACATATCGATAACGAAAAAATAACTAATAACTTAATAAATTTGCTTGAAAAATTCGATATAGTCTTTACAAATGGAAAACTTAAAGCAGAATTTTTAACAACATTTATTCGAGGAAATACTCGACTAATTGATATTTCCCGTTTGCAAGAAAAGGAATACACTTCAGATTTCAAAGGTGCTGAAATGTAATAACTTAACACATAAAATATTTAGAGGCGTTTATGCTCTTGATCAATTGCCAAAACAAGTTTTAAAACCTAGTATTCTGGTGGTAAATACTGATACTTCTAATGAAAAGGGAATACATTGGTTAGCAATATTTGTTCCAGTTCAAAGGTGTTCAGAATATTTTAATTCATTTGAACATTCGCGTTTTCACAGTGAGATTATAAAATTTCTACAAAATCAATCGACATGTTTTGTTTTCAACAACAAGCGTTTACAAAGTAATTTAACATCTGTTTGCGGACATTATTATTGTGTATATCTATGGATGCGAAATTCCCGTAAAAGCATGAAATATTTTCTTAATTTATTTGACACATCATCCCCACTTAAAAACTATAAAAAAATACAAAGAATATTTCGAAAAATTTTTAAAAATGTGGGAGAAAACCAAAAACACAAAATTCTAAAATAGAATTAATCAGTTAAACCAAAACTAAAAATGGAGCATCCAACAAAGTCAGAAGTATTTGAAACAGAAAAAGGCGAGCCAGCGCAGAACCTTTTATTAACCTATATTTGTTTTTTGGATAAAAAATAAACAATAAAAACTCAAATTGGATTTAATATTGAGAATTTTGCTGCATCAATAATTTTCCAACGGCAAAACAAAGTCATAAGCGATATGCATTATTTGGAGTGGTATACATTTTATCACGATTTTAAAAACTATCAAGCAAAATTAAATTCAAAGGGATTTTTACTAACATTTAATCATGCAGAGCGCACTAAAAAACTTACATTGCAGTTAGATGAGTATACTCGTTTTTGTCTTATGCTAGACTTTATACAAGCAGTGATGTCATATAGCAATGGAGCTGAACAAAATATAGAAGAATATGTATTCAAATATTTTGAGAGATGTATTGAAAAGAATAAACTTAGTCAATAATAAATAAAACAAATATTTTTTAAAACCAATTATTTTCTTTTATTAAATACATATACAAATTCATACAATTTTTTGCAGCACATCTTTTTAAATTTTCAGTAATGTTGTGGTGAGGGCAAATGGTTGTGAAATTTCTTAGTTTCTGAATAGATGGAATGTCATTATCTAAATTGATAACTTCTACTCAATTGCAAATAAATTTATCTAAAAATTCCTATTTCTGGTACCCCTTCACATAAACGACATCGAATGAATTTAAATGTTCGTTTAATGTATTTTTAATTGCTGAATATTAAATAAATCCATCATCCCAGTCAAGACCATTTATTTGTCTTTTATTAAATTCATTTTGCTCTTTAACATCACTATTTAACTCTTCGAACGAGTAAGGTGCTTTAAACAAAAACAGCATTGGTGTCAGTGATCCTTCAGCTATTAAAGCATATTCCTTCAAGAAATATTGCTTATTATTTCCAATAATAAACTGTAGATCAGCTACTGCTTTCCTGTTGCTCATTTTGTGTTTTACTACATTAAAATAAGCCAACTGCCTTTTATTTATATCTGATTTACCAATCATGGTGGAGCAGTTGCGCTTTGTACACAATGGGAAATTTTTTTAAATAAAAGAAAACTAAATATTATATATAAAGGGTTGTCTGATGTACAGTCAATTAAAAAACCATGAGTATAGTAACTATGGTCTGCAGGACCTCAGTTATTCTCGGCAATAAAATTAATCAATATTTAACTGAAAGAATTAACTTTTGCAGGTTCAGATTCATTAATACCAATATTGCAAGTTTTCAAATTGCCGTATTCTTTGGAAGATTTATCGGATGTCAATAAAAAATCTTTAACAGAAATAAAATTCAAGGTAATTTGAACACAATATATTATGTATGTTAAATTATTTAACTTAATAAATATTCTGTAAATATGTTATTGCAAATACAAATACAATCTTAATATTTTATTACACACCTGCAAAAATTTTAGATAATTGTTTTTAATGCAACATGGATTTAGTTAATTTATTAGTTTATTTAGTTTAATTATTCTATATTATCTAAAAATAATTTTATTAAAAATAAGTGCGTCATGTCTAAAAGTTATTCAATAGAACCTTTTGAATACCTCATTGGAAAATGTGAAGTTTTCCAATTAGAGACAGAGTTGAATTTATTCCAACCAATAAATTTAAAAAAGTTACCGTGCAACCAAGTGAAAAAAACAAGTACGCCGCCAGAGCTCTGGCCCAAACCGTCAGAACACACACAAGTGACAAGAAAACCAGACCTCAGCAGCTAGAGTTAGCTACAAGTGGCGCTGGAAAAGCTTTTATGTCTTGAGATAATAAATGACCATGTCCATGAAATTTTTAAAAATAAAATAAAAGAAAAACAATTCAATTTTTGTAATTCTATATTTATTTTTGTTCTTTTCTAAATTTTCGGAATTAGATGAAAGAGTGCCATATTCCATTTGGCGGTATCTCTCTATGTAAATTTAAATTTTTTGGAACTGAGTTCTTGCAGCTCCACCTCCGTTATTACCTTTTTCGAAAAACTTTCTGCCAAAAAGAACGTTATACATTTTTTGGTTGACGGGTCCTGCACCTTTGCCAAAAGAACTCTTTGGCATCTTTTGGTTTTTAAAAACCACCAACTTAACACATCATAATGCACTCCCACAGAAAGTGCGTCGATTGCCTGGTACACCTCTTGTTCCCCTTTTCCTGCGGCAATTAAATTGTTTAAAAAAGACTAAAAAGAAAATCATATAAAATTTATATTTTTATTAAAAATAATTTATATATTAAATTTTAATTAATAAGTTTTACTTACCATAGTAAATATATTACCAATTATTGAAAGAAGTATGAAGAAATTATAAATTTATAACCCTTATATATGATTTAAGTAATGATATTAATTTTCCCCATCTGAATTTAAAGATAAAATTACAATACTAAAATTTAAATTAAATTTTAATCATTAACAACATCAGAAATACTCGTAACTCGTAACTTTTTTTTTTTTATGAAGAATTTGCAACTTTGTAAAAATATAAATAAATCTTTTAAAATATTTTTTTTTTTTTTTATCAACTTTGTAAGAATATAAATAAACCTTTTAAAATAAAAATAAAATAATTGCAATTTGAACGATAAACGTACGATATGAACCCACCATCACTCAATAGCTAACAATAGCTAAGTGGCTGTGGTCAGGAAAATTTAAATTTAAATTGAATTATTACGAATATTTGTGCATTCGTATGGATATTCAAAATATTAAATTTTATTGCTCCTGGTTAAAAATGGATATCACTATTCACGAATTAAGGAAAAATTGTAGATGGCTAGGAAAAAAGAAAGGTCCAGATGGAAAAAATCAATTTACTGTAACCTATATGTATGAAAAAATAATTGCAAAATGAAAAACAATACAAGTTTTGCTTCGATTTCAGTAAATACTAATTAAAGGATGCTAAAAAAAAATGGGCTTTCTTTTTATATAAGATATTTAATTATAGCTCTTTAACATATTTTACATAATTTAATAGCTTCTTACTCTTTTATATCCAAAAGGTTGAGAAGAGAAATCATTAAAGAATTTACGTTTTTCTGATTTCGCCTGATATTTTTTGATTTCGGGGACCGTAACAACCTCATGTTTTTGAGTGCGTCGGATATTGTAAGAAATATGTTGATATTGGTGTCATTTGAGTTGAGTACAGCATCTTTAATTGAATTAAAATTAACCTTTTGAGAAGCTGAGTAGTTAAGATTAATTCCTTTGACTTTGCAGGTTATCTTTTCTTTTCCATCTTTAGTGCTATATATTTTGTAAGCATAATCCTTGTCCACCACTTAAAATTCTGTGATGTAACTGTGAACCGTCATATCACCAATAAAGTTCCCTATTTCTGGTTCATAATGTCTTTCTTTGCTTACATATATTACCGAATCTGTATCACAATATAGTACACGATCACCAAGTTGTTGCAGATAATTATGTAATTTAAGACGAGCCTGATAGTTGTGTAGGCGGAAATACATACATTTACGGTAGGTAAAATGTCTGCTACTTCCTCTTTATAGTGCCAGGTAATTACAATATTTTTTTCAATCACAGGTAAAATATGGCACACTTCTATATTTGGGTTTGTTACCATTTTATAAAGTTCTGATGGATCATTTATTATCTTTGTTTTTTGTTGATTTTCTCTCTGACCAAACTTTCCCCAAAAAGAGTTTAGCATTAATTTTGCAAATGATCTTAATCCAGAATTGTGACAAATTTTAGAAGACTCCAGCTTAATGTTTTCATTTTTTAGAAAATCTTCAATGTATTTTTCTTTTTCTTCTTTGGTTGAACATTTACTGGGCCAGCCAGAAGCTTCTTGTTTAATTTTTAAAAACTTATCCATCATGTTAGTGAATAATCCATCAATATTTGTTAATTCATCATATTGTACGACATTGTATTTCCACATTTCATAAATATTTAAAATTTTATAACCCAATTTAACTGCTGTATTAACTTCATCAACAACCCATGTACTTAATAAGGCTCTTTCTTCATTTGAATGTGAGCAAAATTCATTTTGATTTTTCTGAAAGCTGCAGCTTTTGCACAAGGTAAACATAAGTTTACCATTTTGTTTAAGCGGAAGCACAGGATGTAATAAATTTTCTGATGGTAATATTTTACATTTAATAAGCCCATCAGTATCTTCCAAATTTAATTTAGAACACTCTGAATTTCCTATATAAATTGTAGGATGTTCAACTGGAAATTTTCCATATTTACAAACCTAGGGATACAATGAACACACATCTATATATTTAATTTTTTCACCATCTTTGCATTTATAATAACTGCACATGTTATCTGTACGACCTCCGTAAAATGCACCTCGTGGGTTTAATGGTGTACAATTTACTAAAGGATGATTGTTTAAGCATTCTGTTTCTGACTTTCTATGAAATTCACAATTCCATATTTCAATTACTTCATACCTTTTCCTTAGTCTTTCTGATTTAGCAACAGTTTTTTCATATCTACTATTTAATGTGTCCTTGGGATCATTTAGTAGCGAAATGTCCCTATTATGCTGCAGATAAATTGGATGACAATGAAAGTAGCACCCGTGAAACTCAAAAACTTGTCTAGTCTCCTCGCAGTATCCATCTACTTTAACACTGCTTATCACAGCTTCTCGCCCTTTAGCTGCATGATGTATATTGATTCCTCTTTTTCCTCTTCGTATATCAACCAGCGTAAAGCTTCCTTTGAATGGTTGTCAGCATATCTGTTACCATTCTTGGGGATTATTCCAATTGTATTGGATTTTAAAAAAATTCGCCTATGCACAAGATTACAGGCTGATGCAATTGTTGTTGCTTCAAGGAAAGGCTCAACATTGCATACATCCAAAAATAATTTTCTAAATTTTAAACAGGCTTCTGCCAGAATGTTTACATCGCTAGTGAAGTATTCAACTATATCGCGTTGCATATCAAACTGCTCTTTTTTGTGTTCTTCATACATCTTCATTTAAGAAAAGTAAAACGTTCTTCTACCTTCATTGTATTTGGTTTGTAATATTCAACAGGCGGGAGGGGTCCAATATAATTTTCATTTTCAGTTGTATTAAAATAATGCGGAAAATATTCCTTTTTTAATACTGGTGGTAAATCAAAGGCTTTTGGCAATTTTGATAACGCCATTGGAAAATAATTTAATGAATCTAAAAACTTAATATTTTCTAATATCATCAAAATTATTTTTGTACGTCGCATTATAAGTTCTGGCTTCAACGACGTATTTTCCAAAATATGGTTCAACATGAATTGGTGATCGTACGCTTGACCGATGTGCTACTACGATTATATTTTTAAATATTTTTGTTTGTGTTAAAATATAAGCTAAGAAACCGCTTATTACATTTTTGTTTTTAATCGTAGTGCGAAATTTACATTTTTGACAAAAGAAAAGATTTTCCTCATATAAACATAAATCGCGTCGTTGTTGAAATATACATAGGTCAGCTTCATGTTGTTTAATTTGTCCTATAGATTCTTCATTTAACTTATTTTCCTGTACAATTTGTTCTTGTCGACTTTCCAAATCGTAAAATATATATAATATATCTCCTGTTTTTGCTTGCCATACATCTGGCTGTATATAACATAGATGCTCTTGGTCCACGTGTGTTTTACAAATTTTACAAAAATATTCTCTACAAAAATGTCTTCTATTTCGTAAATGTGTTTTTAAACACTGGGTACATCTTATCACCGTATTGCAAACACTTTTTCTTGAAGATCTCGAAGCTTTGTGATTATGAGGCATTGTTGCCCTCTAAAATAACGATTACAACCCTCACATAAAATATTTTTTTAATCTTTTGGACATGCCGGAGATTGTTGACACTGTGGGCATGTACCAAAGCATCTGTGATTGTTTTTGCTAACAGTACGGTATGTGACATATTTCACAATAATATGAACAACAGAATGCAGCTGTTAATGATGTCACAACGTTGTAATGACCTTCATGATATAGGGGGTTCAGTCTTTTGCCATCATCACTTCCTTCAAATAAACCATCTCTACCTTTAGTTACATATTGGTAAACGACAATTTTTTAATCTTTTAAATATCGCTGACACTGTTGAAGCTATGGTATCCCACACCCGTTTTCTGGTATATCTACTCCAGCGTTGTTGACGAGATCTGTTGTCATTTTTGATTGTAATTTACAGGTGTTTTTCTTGATCTTAGTATATTCTGAATTTCTTTCTATATGGGCTTTAGCAACTATAAGTGCTATAACTATTATAAGTATCCTTGTTTCTAATTTTGATGATGCCTTTACGTTTTGCGCATTCCTCCATAAAGGAATTATAATTCAGGCAAAAAGTATCGGTACTCAATCCTGTAAATTATAATATGCATAAATATAGTTACTAAAAATATGTATTTATACACTTACCTTCGAAATTACTTTGGAAAATTTTACTTATAATTTCCAAATATAATCAAATTAATCTTCAGTAACGTCTCTGAAATTTATCCTACCAGGACCTCGTTCTTCAAAACTTTTTCCACAAAAGGTTATACCCACTTTATCTGTGGGTAAAATGTGTTTGGTGCCATATGTTATTACTTCATTTATAGCCTTTATCCAAATCATTTCATCATCATTTTTCAATCATCATTTGCTCTGCATTCTCTGGCACCTGTTTTAGTTGAAATTCCATTTTCCTCCCTCTTACATTAAATCTTTTAATATTGGTTATTAAATCCTTAATAATATTGTAGTGGTTGTTCAATTCGCCCGAGAAAGTCGAAGCGCCGGCTATACTTTTATATTTTTGAAGTAATATTTTCTTAGACATTCTTTACTTCTTTTTAGTTTGATAGTTAGTCAACAAATTGTTATTGGAAATGAGTTTATTTTGAATATATATTCACAGGTAAAGCACAAAATTTGGAATACCAAAGTATACTTTGCAGCAATGTAATTTAAAAAAATAAATAATGAATTTTAAATGTTTAATTAATTTATAATTTATTTCAAATAAAAACATTCCATATTATTTTTAAAAGTCCCGATTCTTATTAATAAATTTTAATTGTATGCACATTCCACTTTTTAAAAATTGCGATTTTTATACTATTTAATTTCAAGATTAATTTCTATACATACATATAAGGTCAATACCTGCATTTTATTTATCTCATAAACAATATCAAGGTCAATAGCTGCATTTTATTTATCTCATAAATAACAGCTGCATAAAAATAATAAAAATGTTAAAAAAGCTTTCAAACATAATGCAAAAAAAAATACATTTCAATCTATTATGCAATTATTCACAATAAACAACTTTTCAATATGCCAACAACATTCCTTAATAACATTCCTATGCACACACGCCAACAAAATTCCTTAAAAGTTCAAACACCTTTGTCGTGACCATAAATCTTAATAACATTCCTATGCGCACGCGCCAACAACATTTCTTAAAAGTTCAAACACCTTTGTCGTGAGTTCATTGACATTGAAATTGCTATCTCTTTCTCGCACAAAATTCCCACTCCAAGGTGCCCCATTACCTACTGACATTCCATATCTTCAGAAACTAAGGAATTTCACAACCATATGCGCTCACCATAACATAACTAAAATTTTAAAAAGATGTGCTGTAAAAAATTGTATGAATTTGTATATGTATTTAATGAAAGAAAATAATTGGCTTTAAAAAATATTTGCTTTATTTATTGTTGACCAGGATAATTTTTCCGACAGAAACATAGGTATTTTATAAAATAGTCTAGAATAGTTACACTGAGCTATGTGAAAATTCATTGGAATGTAGAAATCTTCTTGTTCTAATCTTAATTTAATCTTTGCGATACATCTCGCAACATATTTGAATACATATTCTCGTATATTAACTTCAGCTCCATTGTTATATAAAGTCTAGCATGAAGCAAAAACGAATGTACTCATCTAGCTGCAATGTAAGTTTTTTAGTGTGCATGATTAAATGTTAGCGCAAATCCTTTTGAATTTAGTTTTGCTTGACTGTTTTTAAAATCATGATAAAATGTATACCATTCCAAATAATTCATTTCGCTTATAACTTTGTTTTGTAGTTGGAAAATTATTGATGCAGCAAAATTTTCAATATTAAATCCAATTTGAATTTTTATTGTTTGCTTTTTATCCAAAAAATAAATATAGCTTAATAAAAGGTTCTGCGCTGGCTCGCCTTTTTCTGTTTTAAATACTTCTGAATTTGTAGACTGCTCCATTTTGTTTCGTTTTAACTGATGAATTATATTTTAGAATTTTCTATTTATAGTTTTTCTACCACATTTTTAAAAAATTTTTCGAAATATTCTTTGTATTTTTTTATCGTTTTTAAGTGGGGGTGATGTGTCGAATAAATTACGAAAATATTTTATGCTTTTACGGGAACTTCGCATCAATAGATATACACAACAATGTCCGCAAACAGATGTTAAATTACTTTGTAAACGCTTATATGTAAACGCTTATATTACTTTGTAAACCATATATTTTTTAATATTTCAGCTTATTTAATAAAATTCATAAAATTGTACTATATACATAGTATCGTTACAAAATTATAATCAATAGTTATAATCGGTTTTTATAAAATTTTAAAAGTTAAAATTAATGATTGAATACATCGATAATTATTATAAATTTATTAAATCTGTACCGAGCTTGATGACTGCTGTATTCAGAAGAAAGAAAAAATGGAAGTTCGAAGTCAGGAAAGTTCAACTCTTCGTTAAGTATTCGTCAAGCATTCACGATGTTCGAAAATGTATGGTATAACAGTTTGTGTGTTCTGATTCTAATATAATACCACTTTTATACCAGCTAAAAGCGACGACCGCTTCTGGTTATCTTATACCCATTCCCAAATTCGGCCCTCCTGACATATCATTCGCCCCGAATAATGGCACCAACTTTTCATGAACTCCGCGATCGTACTTTTTTTTGGAGGTCCTTCTTGTTCACCGACTTTTTCGACCTCATACTTACCGTGGTTTAAAACTTTCGAAATTTTTTGCAGGGCCCAAGAAATTTTGGTTTTAGTTTTAGACCAGAGCCATATTGCGTGCGTTTAATTGCAACTAAGTCGTTTATTTTGTAAACAATTTCGGATTTTCTTTTAGCATTGAAGATTTTCCTATTTTCTGCCTGAATCCTAGATATACCGAACCGAATATTTTCGCTTGCAGAATTTAACTCGTTTATCGTAATTTCGTCAACGATGCTTTTTAGCTCTAAATTATCTGTCTTTCGCATTTCTAACCCAGTTAGGATCTTAAATGGTGAAATGTTGGTGCTTCTATGAGCTGTACTATTAATAACCTGTTGTACCCTCTGTACGCGCTTGTACTAGTTTAACGGGCTTCTATAAGATAGTTTGGACAATAAAGAAATTATTATTTTATGTATACGTTCCACCTGCCCGTTGCAGATGTAGTATATTTTTTTTCTCGCAATATTCTTTGAATAAATTAGACGTAAAAGCAATACCTCGATCTTAGATTACCCGTTTCGGATTTCCGAATAAGTGCGATTGTTTCTGTAGTATATCAACTACTGCTTCGGAAGCCGTGTTCTTCTTAGGATATAGCCAAACGAACTTTGAGAATGCATCAGCTATCACTAGGATGTAGTTGTAGGCTTTCTTGGTTAATTCCATTGGCCCCACGTGGTTTAGATGGTAAGTTTCCAAAGGATATTTTATATTTTGAAATGGGTGTTAAGAATCCTTCGCGTTTCCCGTCTTAATATCTGCGATTATGCACTCGATATAGTTCCTGGTAACCTTAGTGACCTTCGAATTTAACTGCGGATTAAAAAAGATTTTTTCGACATATTCTTGAGTCTTTTTGCTTGAGAGATGTCCCTTCCGGTGGGTCTTAAAGAAACTTAGAGATTTCATCTTCCATTGCGGATGGTACGACGATCAAATCTCTGAATCTCGCTGTAGCAGTATCACCGCCTAACCATGCATGGAGGCATCAGTAAGGACCTCTGACTGCCCTTTCGGATTATACAATTTCAGAACTGGGGCATTTATTAAGGCTGATTTCAACTGTTGGAATGATATTAATTGCTCATCGCCCATTACAAATCTATTTTCTTTGCGCAGCAGATCGGACAACGGCTTCGCGATAATGGCATCTTGTAACGTTCTTTTCTGTCGTCGGACATAGCAATAACGTTGTCCATATAAACCACGATTATCCCCTTTTGAATCAGATATTTTAGAACGGCATATATGTACCTAGAGAAAACCGCTGGTGAGTTACTTATCCCAAAAGGGACATACAAAAACTCATACTGTCCATTATGCGTCACGAAGGATGTATACTTTCTGGATTCGGGCAACAACGGAACGTGGAAGAAACCATTAGTTAAATCAAACGTAGTGAATATTTTGGCGCTTTGTAACCTCTTGAGAAAATCGTCAATTAACACCATTGGGAAACTGTCATGGATGATTTTCTCGTTCAATTTACGCAGTCGAAGCACACCCTCTTGGTCTCGTCCTTTTTCGATACTAGTACCACTAGGGATGAGTATTCGGAGGTGCTATTTTGTAACATTTTTTTATCTAACCACTTGCTGATTTGCTCCTCTATAGTACGTTGATCTGCATATGAAATTCTCCTTGGTCCTTGATACACCGGAACGTCGTCTGAAAGTAAGATTTTCATTTTAACCGAAGAGTTAACATTCCTTTCAGGTTTATAGCAATTTATATATTTTGTGATGGCCTCAGCATATTCATGATCTAGGTATTCAAGATTTGTTTTCACCTCTTTCATACAAGCTTGGTGTGAAATAAGACTAGGGTTCCGTAACTTTTCATTTTCATTTTCCACGTTTCGTGATTCTCCCTTCAAAACTTTAATGAGTTTACTCGCTTCAACATCTTGTATTTCGTCTTGCACTATTTCTTCGTTTTTAAATTCTTCATCTTTTATAATACTTTTTCGTTCACTTACTTCAGTCTTACTTCTGAATTCAGCTTCGTTATTCCGAATAACCATATCCACGTCTCTTAAAACGCTATTCCCAATAATTGCGGAATAACACAGATCTTCTGCCTACACAACATGAAATCTCACATTTAACTCTAGGTTGTCGATACTTATTGGCAATTCCAAACTCCCTAAAGTTGTAATTTCAGCTCTTTTTAGCCCAGTTAGAATTATCCGATCCCCGTCTAAACCGAAACCGCCCATCTTGTTGTGAATATCTTCACGTAAAAAGCAGACGTTGCAGCCTGTATCTACTAGAGCGTTGATGCTTTGCGAGCCTGAAAACACTCTTTTGTAGATAAAATTATTTTTCATCCCGAAATGTCTCTCGTAGCTAGAGTTGGCCATTACGTTGACATCGCCCGATTCCTTTTTGATTTTGAGTTACATTTCCTGTACATTCCTGCATTCAAAGGAACGATGACCAATCTGAATTACACTTGAAGCACCTGTAAGCTTGTTTGGTGCAATCTTTCGCTAGGTGTGATTTGCTCCCACATTTGAAGCATTTTTTCGGAGTCCTGACTTCATCCTCCCTATCATAATTTCGATTCCGGAAACTGTTTTGTGGAGCAGAATAGTTAAAAGTGCTCCTGTTTGATGACACTTGTGGTCCTTTCCCGTTCTCATACACTTTGGTTTTATCTTTTAGCTCTTGAATGGTCCTGGACTGATACAAAACTGTCTTATTGATCTTGGAGTCAGGAATCCCCTCGATGAAATATTCGATCAAACTACTTTCGTCTATATTCGCCGAGCTTGCAATCTCCATTAAAATGTACAAATATTCACCGAGTGATTCGTCTGGTTTCTTATACCGGTTCTTCAGAATCATGTGCACAAAGATGATAATTCCGAAGATGATGGTTCCGAACTCTTTGAGCAAATTTTCTTTCAGCGAGCTCTAGCTCTTAACGTTAGATTGACTACGTAGAAATAACCTAGCAGCTCCTTTCAAGAGTTGTTTTGCGTAGATGAACATTTGGGTATTATTCCACTCTAAAGTACTGGCATTATCCTCGAATTCTGATAGCCATTGGTTGATACTGAGTGAATCTGTCCCCGAAAAACTAGACAGGCTCTCCTCTACATCCTTTAACGTAAACCTACTAGCCACATGCAGTCGAACAACGCTCCCTCTTGCTGAAGCCAAGGTTTCCTCAGAACCGTCAGAAGCCGATGAATCCTGATCGTCTATCTCCCTGATAAATTCGAAATGCTGGGCTGACCTGTTTCGCAACCTAAGACTATACCGCTTGCTACAAAGACAAAATATAAATCCGATATATATATAAAAACAAAAAAATATTTTATCCAATAAAATATTACCAAAATTTAAACGGTTTAACGACGATATTATGAACTTATACACAAAATTTGAAAGGCCAACCCCAATAAATACTCTTGACCCTGAACAAAATTATTTAAATTTTTTGTATAGTGTATTTGAAAATGTATTTCATGTATATAGCCGGGAGAAAATTAATTTTACTTAAATAACCCAGTTGGTACTAGAATTAATACTTTGAAATAATAATTACTATGAATTAAAATTTTATTTTATACGGTGAAATGAAATTTATGATAACTTCGATAAGTTCGATGTTGCCTCTCGATACAAATTCAAGGACATAAACTTAGGCGAAACCGAAACGTAAGTAAAATCAGGAATAAAACTAATTATCACGATAGCCCTACTTGTATTCTGAATTATGTATAGTGTTGTGGTGTAATCGTATAATCACGTATAATGGTTTCTAACTAATTTTTTAATTTAATGAGAAATAAAAATAAGAAAAAAAATTAAGTATTTTAAGAATTAATATTTTTCTTGATTATTTTCTTAACATTTAAAATAATACGAATATAATTATATTCGAATTAAATCTCCTATGTTAGATTCTGACACTTTTTCAAATATTACTTCATCATAATTTTTTGGATTAGAGATATATGTCAAAACTTCATTAAAAAATTCTTTGAAAACATGGTTTCGAGTAAATCCAGGATTATTAGTTGTTTAATAGGACGCCTAATTATAAAGGTACGCCAAAGTTGTTCTTCCAAAAAAAATACTTAATAGTTAATAAGTACGCCAAAAAATATGTTGTTCCAAAAAGTTTTTTATTTTAATTTAATTTAATTTATAATCAAATTTTGATCCTCCTCTTTCTACTGCTTAAATACGAATGATCCTTAAAACTACTATATTAACTTAAACTAAAATTATATTACTGTATACTATTATGCTAACTTAAATTAAAATTATATTACAGTTTGAGTTCGTTAACCTTTCTTATGTACAAAAGAAAAAGTACCTATCATCATATGTTGTACGATTCTTGTATATAATGATGGCATATAACAAAAACAGTGAGTAAGTGGATTTCAATTCGATTCTCGTTTTCAATTTCTTATTACATAATTATATAATTCAATTTCTTTCTTAGAAAGCTTTTTAACAATAATTTATTATAATTCAATTATTTATTTTTTATCCAAAAGCTTTTTATTATTTTGACATTTACAGAGATTTCTAAAATAAGCACACGTAAGTTCATATTTAATTGTTATAAATTTTAAAATTAATTTTTAATATATTCAATTTCTAATACATTTCTATTATAGGTTTTAGATGAAATTCCAGATTCCAGATGTTGCTGTGATGCTCCAGTTCATTTAGATAAGTATAACTTTACAAAATGCTTAAAAGAATAAAGTTCTTTGTGTTTTTTTTTTAATTTCATTATAGGTTTATGTTGCTTGTGATTTTGGAACATACTCCCGCCCTAGGCATATATGATCATCTATGTTGCATATATGATCATCTATGTTTATTTTGGCATCTATGTTACCAAAATAAAGTTGATGTCTCGCATTTGGTTTGATATTTCATATTAAATAAAGTTGATGTCTCGCATTTGGTTTGATATTTCATATTAAATAATATATTATAATTTAATATTTATATATGAATATATTATATTATTACTGTGTACTGAATGTTATTTGAAATTTTTAGGTTATAACATTTGAACTGTAAGTGAATTAATTTATGCTGAATTGTGAAGCTGCTTGCTTAGAGATTATTTTACAATATTTGGATTGATTATTGGATTTACCATTGCTAATTGAACTGTAAGTTTTACATATTTATATATGTATACCTATTATACCCTACACCTAAAGTATAGCGTATATTAACTTTGGTATGGAGTTTGTAACCACCAAAAGGAAGCGAGTTAGATATGGACATGCATATATATTCTGAATCAGGATCACCTCCTGAGTCGATTTAACGATGTGAGTCCCTCCGTCCGTTCACACGATAACTCAAAAACTAATAAAGCTATCTTGATGAAATTTATATAGTAGGTTACTAATTACGAAAGGAAGGTTTAGTTCAAATCTGGACAAAATCGGTAAATGGGTTCGGATTCTGGAAACTTCCGAATGATTCCGGAGCAAACGAGATTATCTCCAAAACCAACAAAGATAGAAACTTTAAATTTTGTACAATGATGTTCCATCCCATTCGATTTATGTCTCTGAAATTTAAGAGGATTTGGTCCATGGGTTCGGATTTTGGAAGCTTCCGAACGAGCCCCAGAGCAAACGAGATTATCTCCAAAATCAACACAGATAGAACCTTTAAATTTCGTACAATGATGTTCCTTCCCGTTCGATTTATGTCTCTAAAATTTAAGAGGATTTCGCCCATGAGTTTGGATTTTGGAAGCTTGCGAACGAGCACCGGAGCAAATAAGATTATCTCCAAAACCAGTAAAGATATAACCTTTAAATTTTGTACAATGATGTTCCTTCCCGTTCGATTTATATCTCTAAAATTTGAGAGGATTTGGTACATGGGTTCGGATTTTGGAAGCTTCCGAACGAGCCCCGGAGCAAACGAGAGTATCTCCAAAATCAACAAAGATAGAACCTTTAAATTTTGTACAATGATGTGCCTTCCCGTTCGATTTATGTCTCTGAAATTTAAGAGGATTTGGTTCGGATCTTGGAAGCTTCCAAACGAGCCCTAGAGCAAACGAGTATATCTCCACAACCAACAAAGTCAGAGCCTTTATTTTTAGTACAAAAGTGTGCTGTTATGTTTCCTTTTCTATAAAATTGGAAACTGACATTTGAAAGAATTTGAACCATGGATTCGTATATTGGAAGCTTCCGAACGAGCCCCAGAGCAAAAGAGAATATCTGCAAAACCAACTAAGATATAACCTTTAAATTTGGCAGAGTGGTGTTCTTTCATGTTTTATTTAAGTCTCTTGTTTTTTTTTTTTTTTTTTACACGCTACCCAAACTCTAGGAAAGTTTTCCTTTTTACAAACTTATTGTAGATTTGAGCAAGAAACAGACGAGTTCAGGGGAAATATGAATTTAGAGGAGAATTGGCGGGTAAAGTGGAGACAAACCTGAATAGGTTCGTTTTGAAAAGTTGTATAATGTATAATGTATAATGCAAATTGTATAATTTTGGATTGGAATGGAAGCATATTCCACGTTGGATGGAAGCATATTCCACATTTTAGTTGTTCTCACAATAAAAGTGTTTCCATAACCAGTTTTAAACAACCTAGGAATTTCCACGGTGTAGAAATGAGCACTTGAGGCTCCTCTAGTGTTGCGTTGCAATTGTTTACGAGGAGGCATTATTGATTTCAATTCAATAGAACAAGTGTCGTTACCTACAAGATATCTATAAAAGAGCGATAAAGCTCCAATGTTTCGACGTAAGTTAAGAGGAGTAATGGTATCCTGAACAGTAGGGTCGCCAATCAGGCGTAGGGCGCGATTTTGGATTTTCTCCAGGTAACCTAATGATGTTTGAGCAGCGCCAGCGCATAAGTGAGAATTATACTCCATCTTCGGCTTTATAGATATTGGCCAGATCACTAGGAGGAAAATAAGCTTTACAGCGAAAAAGAAAACCTAAACATTTGGCAGCTTTTTTGGCTATATCAAAAATATGTTCATTCCACAACATTTTTTGATTAAGCTGCATGCCTAAAATGTTTAAATTTGCAGACCGCTGTATATTTTCCCCTTGGAACCGTAGAATTGGTATGGGTTAATCCCTTTTGCAAGAGATCTGACAGCTTTGAGTTTTGGAGGTGTTAAACTCAACTCTGTTTTTAACACCTCAATCAGCTATTTTCGCTAGGTCGTTGTTAACTGAACTAGCCATAATTTCCCTTTTTAAACTGATTGCGGTTGAAGTAGCATTCAATTTTTTTAAAAAAATCATAAGATGCCACCAGAGTGCTGTCATCGGCGAAACTATGGATTGGATTGAGGGTAGAACTGAGTAGGTCATTAATAAAAATTAAGAAGAGAGTGGGAGATAAGGCAGAGCCTTGTCGAACGCCAGCATTTATTTTATGAGTGTCAGACATGAAACTGTCGACAAGGATACGAATACGACGATTCGAAAGAACATCCTCAATCCATGCACAGAAGGTGCTTCCCAACCCAATTGCCTGACATTTGCTCAGAAGAGCAGAATGAGATACTCGATCAAAGGCCTTTGAGATATCGAGAGCTACAACCTCAGATTCACCAGAACAATGTATGCTGGTGTTCAGCTTCTCGCAAATACAAGTTGAAAGATCGCCGGTAGATCGATGGCTGCGAAAGCCGTATTGGCGATCGTTTAAAATATGCGAGCTATTCAGGTATCTTTTACAAAAATTTCCATAATTTTGGAGAGGACCGAAGTGATGGCGATTGGTCGGTAGTTTGAAGGGTCGCTTTTCTCACCTTTTTTGGGAATTGGAGAAACGTCCACAACTTTCCATTGACTGGGATATTTACCAGTCGAAAATGAGAGTGCAAAAACATTGCGCAGAGCTTTCGAAATGGGAGAGGCTATATGTTTGAGAACCATAGGTGGAATTCCATCGGGACCAGAGGACTTTCTAACATTCAGATTCGTTAGCACTTTCACTACAGCACGAGACCTGAAGTATACCCTTTGAAGAATTTTAACCTTAGTAAGATCAACAGAAGGGTATACTGGAGGTAATTGAGTTGTAGGAGGGAGTGTAGAATTTGCTTCAAAAATTTTTGCGAACAAATTAGCTTTACCAATAGAATCGGAAATGATAGAGTTGCCGGTATCAATCAACGGAGGAAACGATAATCCACAAAAGTTGTTCTTTACACTTTTTGCAAAAGTCCAAAAGGAGCGATTGCAGTGAGAGAGATTAATTATTTTCTGTCTCAACCTTTGGTTATAAAGAAACTTTTGCTGATTGATAATTCTCTTGCATTTGTTCCTAGCCGCTTTATAGCCCGCATGGAGGACTCGGATACAATGGCCTTATACCTTTAAACCATGGCTTGGAACTTGATTTAAATGGTTTAAAAGAGCTGGGTATGAAGAGTTTCATACCTAGAATAATTATTTTACTAATGGCATTTGTAGCAAAGTCAACGTTTCTGTGACGAAAGCACATCGACCAATCAAAATCAGCAAAAAAACTGTTCAGACCCCCACAGTCGGTCCTGTTGTAGTGCCAAACTAGTCTTTTAGGAATATGATTTTGGCTGGCCGATGTATTTGTTGAAAAGCTTGTTTTAACAAGGCAATGATCAGAGCCCCCAATTGGAGAGCTAACAGAAATGTTATATTTTTCTGTATTTGTGCTTAGGAACAAATCCAAAAGATGCTCGTTGTGGTTGTCACGGTCTGGAATTCTAGTAGGGCTCTTAACAATTTGAGAAAGTTGGAATAAGTTTGAAAATAGTTCAACTTGCTTGCCTTCCGGTGAGTTGTGACTAGAGAAATGGAGCCAGTTTTTGTTGTGGACATTAAAATCCCCGGCGACGGCTATCTCACATTCTGGATTTTTTTCCAAAATTTTATTGATATCGTCGGATAGTTTTTCAATGACCACAGTTGTTTCTAGCTCGCTGGCTTGGAGAGATCTGTATATAAAACAGAAAAAGATTGTAGCTTTTTCAACTCGGAGTTTAACCCAAAGATAATGGAAAATTGGGTTGGAGCTTTTGTAATCGAGAAGAGAGTTGAAAGCTAGGTCAGAACGTATATATAAAGCGACACCTCGATGAGAAATAAAAAGCGGAATTAAAGTATATGGGAAATTGGACTGGGAAAAATTAATTATAGTTAAAATTAAAAAGAATAAAAATAAAACAAAATAAAGTTCGAATATAAATTAAATTTAAAGAAAATTTACCCAAACAAAAACAAAACAAAAAAAAAAAAAAGGAACACCAAACGTTAAACTCGAACAGACGGAAGAAAAAAAAAATAACTGAACCAAATAAGTGGTGAACAAGACAAACGAAATTCGAGGTACGACACTTTTTAGTATCTTATCGTACACAAGAAATACTCTACCATATAAACCACTTAAATAGCTTAGACACAAACCTTCTTATATCATATAAATTTCTTTTTCCCACTTATATATGATAAAAATTTAGTAAGAAATAATGCAGCACGAATTAAATAAATTAAAAAAGAGCAAACGGTTTGTTTACTGAAGGCTGCTTGGAAATTATGTATGGGAGAAAAGGAAGGTTGGATAGCGTGCTTTTTTATTGACATTTAATTTGAATTTACAATGTTTGATGAAAATTTAAAATGAAAACCAATTAATTTAATTTATAATAATAATAAAAACTTAAAACAAAATTAAAGTTAATAAAAATTGAATTTAAAAGTTAACAAAATTTAAGTTAATAAAAAAAACAAAATTAAAGTTAATAAAAATTGAATTTTAAAGTTGAACTAAATCTAAATTTATAACAAGGAAATAAAAGAAAAATGTAAACAAAGCTTAAAACTAAAAACAAGTGAAATCAATAAATAATTAAAATTAAGAAGTTCCAAAATTAAAAGTTGAATTTTTTTTATAAAAAAAATATAAAATTAGCGAAAATTAAAATTAATGAGATTGAAATAGAATTAGATGATCCAGTATTTGCAACTTATCAACCAGCCGGAAAAAAAAGAAAATATGGTGGATCCTTCAGCGGCTTTTGTGTATTCATCGTCAATATATCACATTCATTCGGATTTAAAATTTATTTATGGTATAAAGTTTAAATTATATTAATAAATTAAATTTAAATTTAATTACTCAGTTTTAATGTTTAATAAAATAAAATTGATAAAATTGAATTATTTGTATTATATTATAATAATATTTATTATTTATGTATATTATAATAAATTAATTGTTAATAATTTGATATTATTAAGTTATTATTTTATAAATTCATGAATTATTATTGATATTGTTATTATTATAAATTAGAAATTATTTATTAATTTACAATTTATTAAAATTAATAATCGTTAGTTATTTTTATTTTAGTTTTATTGGTTTAACAGATTATGCCGTCAGATGGCTTAAGTATAATTTGATTCTTGAATTAGTTGATTTATTGATTGTTTAATACACTTGAGTAACATATGAGAATAGTTGTCAAAATAAACAATTGGTTTTTTTAGTTTACCGCTTAAATTCGATTTAAACAGCACCGGTTTTACTTTAATTATTAAATTATAATTTAGATAATTAATGTTTTGGTTTTTAGATTAAATTTGAATTAAAAGTGAAAAAAATATTTACAATAAATTTTAGTTTTCAGTTCATTGAGTACTTATATGGTTATATTTAAATTTATATTTTCTCTGAAATTTGAGAGGATGTGGTTCATGGGTTCTTATCTTGGAAGCTTCCGAACGAGCCCCAGAGCAAACGAGTATATCTCCACAACCAACAAAGATAGAACCTTTATTTTTAGTACAAGAGTGTGCTGTTATGTTTCCTTTTCTATAAAATTGAAACTGACATTTGAAAGAATTTGAACCATTGATTCGTATTTTGGAAGCTTCCGAACGAGCCCCAGAGCAAACGAGATTATCTCCAAAACCAACTAAGATAGAACCTTTAAATTTTTTACAATGATGTTCCTTCCCGTTTGATTTATGTCTCTGAAATTTAAGAGGATATGGTCCTTGGGTTCGGATTTTGGAAGCTTCCGAACGAACCTCAGAGCAAATGATATTATCTCCAAAAGCAATAAAGATATAACCTTTAAATTAGGCAGAATGGTGTTTCTTCATGTTTGATTTATGTTTCTGAAATTTGTGAGAATTGGTCCATGGGTTCAAATCTTGGAAGCTTCCGGAGGAGCCCCAGAGCAAACGAGTATATCTCCACAACTAACAAAGATAGAACTTTTATTTTTAGTACAAAGGTGTTCTGTTATGTTTCCTTTTCTGTAAAATTGGAAACTGACATTTGAAAGAATTTGAACCATGGGTTCGTATTTTGGAAACTTCCGGACGAGCACAAGAGCAACGAGCATATCTCCAAAACCAACAAAAGTAGACCTTTAAATTTAGTACAATGGTGTTCTGGCATGATTTCTTTATGTTCCTGAGATGGATTCGATGAATTGGAGTGGCAATTCGGGTACCTGACACACACCTCCCAAGGACTAACACTCTTCGAAATTAATAAAAATAGAAACTTAAAATTTTTTACAAAGCTTTCAAGCATATCCCAAGGGGATGCTTCTTTTACGTTCCTGAAATTCAAGTTGAATAAGACAGAAAAGGGAAGAAGTTCAAGCAGCTGCCAAAAAAACTTATGGATTTTTAATTTAATTCGAATTATTCAGGTGTAGGGTATTAATAAGTCGGTTGCATCGACTTACTGTTACATTTACTTGTTTTATGGTAGGTTTGAATGGTTATCTATAATTGTTAGTAAACAAATTTTAGAAACAGCTCTTTTATATATGGAAACTTTAGTTTTAAGTGTTACAACTCGTATTAATTCATCTGTTCCAGAATGTGTGTCCAGTATTCTTGCCAGTAATCATTTACATGGTGGTAGATTTTCATCTTTTATCAATACTATGTTTCCTATTTCCAAATTGTTTGAAGGATATTGCCATTTTGGTCTATGTTGTAATGTGTGTAAATATTCCGAGTGCCATCTTTTCCAAAATGATTGAACAAGTTGTTGCATAAATTGCCATCTTTTCAAACAATGTTCGTGATTGTCTAATATTGTAGGTTGTGGTACCAATAATAAAAGGCCTCCGATTAAGAAATAACCTGGAGTTAAAGATGTAAGATCTTGCGGATCATCTGTTAACTGGCATAGTGGACGCGAATTGATTTATGCTTTTATTTGTACTGTTGTTACAAGTTCTTCAAAAGTTAATTTATTGTTATGTAATATTCTTTTTAAATGGTATTTGGCTGATTTTACACCTGCTTCCCATAATCCACAGAAATTGGGAGACATTGGTGGTATAAAATGCCACTTTATGTTTTCGTTTGCCGCTAACTCTGGGGTTTCTTTGATTATTTGTTTTAGGTATTTTACATAACCATCTTCTAAAATATTTCTAGATCCAACGAAGTTATTGTACCATTGTCAGAGTATAAGTCAGTACACAACCCACGTCTTCCTACAAATCGTTTTAATGCTGCTAAAAAGGCATGTGATGTTAATTCTGACACTACCTCTATGTGTATCACTTTAGTGACCAGGCAGATGAAAAACTGATAAAAATGCTTTCATGCTTTTGGCATTTCAAATTTTTGATGTTTTTATTTCAATAGGGCCGCAGTAATCTACCCCAGTATTTTGGAAAGGTTTTGCCATATTTAACCGTGGTGGTGGTAGAGTGCCCATTAATTGTTGAGATTGTTGAGCCTTTTGTCTAAAACATATGACACATTTATATATGTCACGTTTGAGTTCATTTCTCGCGTTTAGCAACCAATATTTTCTTCTAATCATACCGATCATTAATTGAGTACTTCCATGTAATGTTATTTTGTGTATGTTATTTATTATTAATGAAGTTAAAGGATGTTTATCGGTTATGATAATCGGATGTTTTTCTTCCCATGGAATGTTTGCGAGATGCAACCGTCCGCCAACTCTGAGAATGTTATCTGCATCTATGAATGGATGAAGATTATTTACTCTTTCACTTTGGTATTCCAGCTCTTAAATTTTTTATTTCATATGTGAAGTTATTTTGTTGCATGTGACTAATTAGAAGTTTTTCAGCTTCTTCTAATTCCGGTATAGTCAAATGCTTTATAATGTAATTCATCTTGAATCGTGAGATGACTATGATATGTTGAAACTTCTGGTATTGCAGTTTTATTTGCTTGCTCGTAGCTTCCCCAGATACGATCCATCTAAGTACAGTATTTTGAACTATAGGGCTGCCAGGCTCGCCAAATTTGACACCGTTTAAAATAATTTTCCAATAAGTATCAGCTCCCAACATCATAGCAATCTTACCGGGTTCGTAATACTTGGGATCAGCAAACTCCAAACCCTCTAAATGTTTGCAGGACTGATTTAGATATATACGATTTGACGGTAGGATTCCAGTTAATTTTTTCAGTACCAGGGCATACATTGTATTACGAGAATAACAAAACGTTCCATTTAAAAATTATTTTGTATTCATTATGTATTCAAATCAAGTTTTAAAACCTTTTTTAAAATATTTTTCAGATAAATATTAAATCAAGTTTAAATTTTAATAATAAAAAATTGGTATTTAAACCAAACTTTAAACTTTTTTTTTACTTTAAACTTTTCATATGTTTAGTCTAATTTAGAATATTCAGCACTTTAAATAAAATATTAGATCATTTCACCAATTTAAAATATCAAAGACATACATTTTTTTTACTCATTCTTTATGATTTAAAAGCATTTTGATCATATTTATAAAAAGTTTATAAGCAATAATTTTGCATAATAAATAAAAAAAAAAAAAATTCATTTAAATTATGTTGATAAATAAAATTTATTTAAGTAACTTTTATTTGTTTTTTTATAAATATAAACAAATAATGATAAATATAAATAAAAAACAAATAAAAACAAGTAAATGTAACATTAAGTCGATGCAACCGACTTATTAATACCCTACACCTGAATAATTCGAATTAAATTAAAAATCACAAAGTTTTTTTGGCAGCTGCTTGAACTTCTTCACTTTTCTGTCTTATTCAACTTGAATTTCAGGAACGTAAAAGAAGCATCCCCTTGGGATATGCTTGAAAGCTTTGTAAAAAATTTTAAGTTTCTATTTTTATTAATTTCGAAGATTGTTAGTCCTTGGGAGGTGTGTGTCAGGTACCCGAATTGCCACTCCAATTCATCGAATCCATCTCAGGAACATAAAGAAATCATGCCAGAACACCATTGTACTAAATTTAAAGGTCTACTTTTGTTGGTTTTGGAGATATGCTCGTTGCTCTTGTGCTCGTCCGGAAGTTTCCAAAATACGAACCCATGGTTCAAATTCTTTCAAATGTCAGTTTCCAATTTTACAGAAAAGGAAACATAACAGAACACCTTTGTACTAAAAATAAAAGTTCTATCTTTGTTAGTTGTGGAGATATACTCGTTTGCTCTGGGGCTCCTCCGGAAGCTTCCAAGATTTGAACCCATGGACCAATTCTTACAAATTTCTTTTAAACCATTTAAATCAAGTTCCAAGCCATGGTTTAAAAGTATAAGGCCATTGTATCCGAGTCCTCCATGCGGGCTATAAAGCGGCTAGGAACAAATGCAAGAGAATTATCAATCAGCAAAAGTTTCTTTATAACCAAAGGTTGAGACAGAAAATAATTAATCTCCCTCACTGCAATCGCTCCTTTTGGACTTTTGCAAAAAGTGTAAAGAACAACTTTTGTGGATTATCGTTTCCTCCGTTGATTGATACCGGCAACTCTATCATTTCCGATTCTATTGGTAAAGCTAATTTGTTCGCAAAAAATTTTGAAGCAAATTCTACACTCCCTCCTACAACTCAATTACATCCAGTATACCCTTCTGTTGATCCTACTAAGGTTAAAATTCTTCAAAGGGTATACTTCAGGTCTCGTGCTGTAGTGAAAGTGCTAACGAATCTTAATGTTAGAATGTCCTCTGGTCCCGATGGAATTCCACCTATGGTTCTCAAACATATAGCCTCTCCCATTTCGAAAGCTCTGTGCAATCTTTTTGCACTCTCATTTTCGACTGGTAAATATCCCAGTCAATGGAAAGTTGTGGACGTTTCTCCAATTCCCAAAAAAGGTGAGAAAAGCGACCCTTCAAACTACCGACCAATCGCCATCACTTCGGTCCTCTCCAAAATTATGGAAATTTTTGTAAAAGATACCTGAATAGCTCGCATATTTTAAACGATCGCCAATACGGCTTTCGCAGCCATCGATCCACAGGCGATCTTTCAACTTGTTGCGAGAAGCTGAACACCAGCATACATTGTTCTGGTGAATCTGAGGTTGTAGCTCTCGATATCTCAAAGGCCTTTGATCGAGTATGTCATTCTGCTCTTCTGAGCAAATGTCAGGCAATTGGGTTGGGAAGCACCTTCTGTGCATGGATTGAGGATGTTCTTTCGAATCGTCGTATTCGTATCCTTGTCGACAGTTTCATGTCTGACACTCATAAAATAAATGCTGGCGTTCCACAAGGCTCTGCCTTATCTCCCACTCTCTTCTTAATTTTTATTAATGACCTACTCAGTTCTACCCACAATCCAATCCATAGTTTCGCCGATGACAGCACTCTGGTGGCATCTTATGATTTTTTTAAAAAAATTGAATGCTACTTCAACCGCAATCAGTTTAAAAAGGGAAATTATGGCTAGTTCAGTTAACAACGACCTAGCGAAAATAGCTGATTGAGGTGTTAAAAACAGAGTTGAGTTTAACACCTCCAAAACTCAAAGCTGTCAGATCTCTTGCAAAAGGGATTAATCCATACCAATTCTACGGTTCCAAGGGGAAAATATACAGCGGTCTGCAAATTTAAACATTTTAGGCATGCAGCTTAATCAAAAAATGTTGTGGAATGAACATATTTTTGATATAGCCAAAAAAGCTGCCAAATGTTTAGGTTTTCTTTTTCGCTGTAAAGCTTATTTTCCTCCTAGTGATCTGGCCAATATCTATAAAGCATATATTCGACCGAAGATGGAGTATAATTCTCACTTATGCGCTGGCGCTGCTCAAACATCATTAGGTTACCTGGAGAAAATCCAAAATCGCGCCCTACGCCTGATTGGCGACCCTACTGTTCAGGATACCATTACTCCTCTTAACTTACGTAGAAACATTGGAGCTTTATCTCTCTTTTATAGATGTCTTGTAGGTAACGACACTTGTTCTATTGAATTGAAATCAATAATGCCTCCTCGTAAACAATTGCAACGCAACACTAGAGGAGCCTCAAGTGCTCATTTCTACACCGTGGAAATTCCTAGGTTGTTTAAAACTGGTTATGGAAACTCTTTTATTGTGAGAACAACTAAAATGTGGAATATGCTTCCATCCAACGTGGAATATGCTTCCATTCCAATCCAAAATTATACAATTTGCATTATACATTATACAACTTTTCAAAACGAACCTATTCAGGTTTGTCTCCACTTTACCCGCCAATTCTCCTCTAAATTCATATTTCCCCTGAACTCGTCTGTTTCTTGCTCAAACCTACAATAAGTTTGTAAAAAGGAAAACTTTCCTAGAGTTTGGGTAGCGTGTAAAAAAAAAAAGAGAGACTTAAATAAAACATGAAAGAACACCACTCTGCCAAATTTAAAGGTTATATCTTAGTTGGTTTTGAAGATATTCTCTTTTGCTCTGGGGCTCGTTCGGAAGCTTCCAATATACGAATCCATGGTTCAAATTCTTTCAAATGTCAGTTTCCAATTTTATAGAAAAGGAAACATAACAGCACACTTTCGTACTAAAAATAAAGGCTCTGTCTTTGTTGGTTGTGGAGATATACTCGTTTGCTCTAGGGCTCGTTTGGAAGCTTCCAAGATCCGAACCACATCCTCTTAAATTTCAGAGACATAAATCGAACGGGAAGGAACATCATTGTACAAAATTTAAAAGTTCTATCTTTGTTGATTTTGGAGATACTCTCGTTTGCTCCGGGGCTCGTTCGGAAGCTTCCAAAATCCGAACCCATGTACCAAATTCTCTCAAATTTTAGAGATATAAATCGAACGGGAAGGAACATCATTGTACAAAATTTAAAGGTTATATCTTTACTGGTTTTGGAGATAATCTTATTTGCTCCGGTGCTCGTTCGCAAGCTTCCAAAATCCAAACTCATGGGCCAAATCCTCTTAAATTTTAGAGACATAAATCGAACGGGAAGGAACATCATTGTACAAAATTTAAAGGTTCTATCTGTGTTGATTTTGGAGATAATCTCGTTTGCTCTGGGGCTCGTTCGGAAGCTTCCAAAATCCGAACCCATTGACCAAATCCTCTCAAATTTTAGAGACATAAATCAAACGGGAAGGAACATCATTGTACAAAATTTAAAGGTTATATCTTTGTTGGTTTTGGAGATAATCTAATTTGCTCTGGTGATAGTTCGAAAGCTTCCAAAATCCAAACCCATGGACCAAATCCTCTTAAATTTCAGAGACATAAATAGAATGGGATGGAACATCATTGTACAAAATTTAAAGTTTCTATTTTTGTTGGTTTTGGAGATAATCTCGTTTGCTCCGGAATCATTCGGAAGTTTCCAGAATCCGAACCCATTTACCGATTTTGTCCAGATTTGAACTAAACCTTCCTTTTGTAATTAGTAACCTACTATATAAATTTCATCAAGATAGCTTTATTAGTTTTTGAGTTGTCGTGCGAACGGACGGAGGGACGGACATCGTTAAATCGACTCAGGAGGTGATCCTGATTCAGAATATATATGCATGTCCATATCTAACTCGCTTCCTTTTGGTGGTTACAAACACCATACCAAAGTTAATAAAGCCTATACTTTAGGTGTAGGGTACAACAAATACAAACAAGTATAAATTAATATAAATATAATATAAATATTTGTTTTTATTTGTTTTTTTATAATAATGATATTATATAAACATTAAATCAAGTTTAAACTTAAGTTCCATAATCAAAAAAATTTTGTATTAATCAAAATTATTAAGCTTCTCAAAGATAATAATAATTCAACAATTTTTAATCCAGCTTTAAAAACTTTTTTATATAAACATTTAATTAAAATTTTTATTAATAAAAATAAATTCTTAAATAAATTTATTTAAAATTAAATAACAAACACATAAGCCTTTTACCCATACTTTACCGCTTAAAAACTCCGTTGCAGCCGCAGCGCCATTGTTTTGCTCTACTCCACATGATCATGCAAAATATTTAAGACCCAAACCTTTTATTTGTACTTTACCGCTTAAAAACTTGTTTAAAAGCTGCGCCATTTGCACCGCCATATCCTTACTACTCATAGTTGCAAAACTCCAATAAGGCTCCCTCAGTCGATTTACCTTCTCTAAATCCAAATTGCCTAGGGTTCAGAAAATTATACTTATTAAGAAACTTAACAATTCTCTTTTTAATCAGTTTTCCGAAAATTTTTGAGCAAACAGATAAAATTGAAATTGTTTAATTCACTGTAATCATCTTTCTTAAACAGAGGCAATACAACAGCACGTTTTAAGGCATTAGGAAAAATTCCAGAATAAATACTCTTATTAAAATTATATTTAAGCACATCGACTATGTTAAAAGCTATATTTTTTAAAAGTGTGCTAGAAAATTCATGACTAATAGACGCCCTTGAGAATTTTAATGCATAAATACATTGAAGTATTTAAAAAAAAAGAAAAGGCATCAAAGAAGAAACTATTCCTTTCAAATCGTGCATAGCGAAGCCTATTGTCATTAAAAGAATTAAATAAGTTTTCCGATGGTATAATATCACCAGCAATTGAGGAGAAAAGATCAGATCATTAGCAATAGCACCTTGTACCTTGATAAAATTGTTTAGTATTATGATTCAGAATACTATTTACAATTCTTTATTCAGCCTTAATAACCCCAGAACTATTAGCGAAAAGATCACTTTCCGAGCATAGATTTTTAAGCTAGATATTTTAAGATATTTTAAGCTAAAATTATTAGAAAGTTTTTTTTGATTTAAAAAATAATATGTTCTTAAGGTTGATCTTTTTTAATTATCCATGCCATGGTTTCAATCTTTTAATTTTAGTGGAGTTTATTCTATCTACACTGCAATTAAATACACGTTGACTAAGAATGACAACAAAACTGTCATATGCTGCAGAAGCATTATCCGCTGACTAATATATCATATAATAAACGAAAAATAAATCAACACAATTTATGGTCTTAATTGGGTCTTTGAGACTCGCAATTGAATTATATTTGTACCTCAAAAATATACTAAATAAATATATATATTTTTGAGAATTCTGATTTTATTAAAGAAATAAAAGAAAAAAAGAATAGATATACCTTGTTGTTCTTGACTAAAATATTTTAAATTTTATTCTCTTGTATTGTACAGGTATTTCAAAAAACAATCTAGAATAATTGCATTGAACGCTGCAACGTTGTATTGGAATACATATTTCTTTGTGCAATTTCATAACATGTTTTTCTTGACACGTTTTTAATTTTTTAATAACATATTCCCGTACATTTGATTCAGCATTTTGTTTATAAAGATAAAAACTAAAAATTTAAGTATTTTAGATATATCTGAGTCTTTTGGTAAAATATTTGCAAATTACCAATAAATGATGTAAATTGATTTGTAGTTATAAGTTTTTATTATTCATAAATAATTAATATAAAATTTTAAAAATAAAAAAAGTGTAATTTTTTTAAATTAATTTCTTTATTTTTCAGATTTAGGTTTATATGGTCTTAAGAGAGTCTTTGAGACCTGCAATTTAATAATATTTGTAGCTCAAAGGTACTTCAAATGTAAACTGTAGTTATAAGTTTTTATTAGGTATTCATAAATAAACTTAAAATTTAAAAAAAAGGTATACATTTCTTTTATTTAGTTGCTTTATTTTTCAGATTCAGGTTTATATGTACCTAATATATTTAGTTACAAAATTGATTTATCTAATATTTTTTTTTTTTGTAAAAATTCGTAAAATTTAATAAAAGAGCCGAGAAAAATTACATCGCACATTAAATTTTTGAACCGGAATATAAATCTCTACTTTCAACCTTATAACATTCTTTTCTTCACAGATTTTTATGTATTTCTTTTACTATTTGAGACGTTGACATGATTTTTAAACCATTTAACTAGTTTTAAAAATCTAATTTTACATTTCTTTATTTATATACTCTAAAAACTTTTAACTTTGTCTATGGGTTCTACAGTATATAACGGTTCAATTTTATTGGTAAATCATTTTTAATTTACTTTTGGTAAGATATTTTACAAAAATGGAAGCTGATTCAACAACATTTCCATTTACTATAATATAAAATGAGATTCAAGGTGATGAAATTACATTTACTGTAGATGAGGAGGAATTAATGGAAACTGAAGAATTCATATCACCATTTCAAGTCTTATATGAAGATACAGTGGATCAACAAATTTGGGAAATAAATAACCAAGAAGGAGATCCTGACTATTTTGCAGAATTTTTGAAATATAATTTATAGCCTAAAACAATATATAAGAATATTTGTATAAATATCCGTCTGTTAACAAAAAAAAAAATGATTTGCATACACTCATCCAAAAAGTATGCAAAATGAGTAAAAAGGATTGTGTCTTTGATATTTTAAATTTAAAAAGCTATAGTGCTGAATATTTTAAATTAGGATAAAAATATGAAAAGTTTTTAAAGTTTGGTTTAAAAATTTCAAAGTTTGATTTAAATACAAAATTATTATTAAAGTTTAAACATATTTACCAAAAATCAAATTTATATTCTATTATAACAATTTGAGTTCTCCTAACCTTATGCAAAAAAATTAGTAGGATGAAGATATGAAAAGTTTTCAAAGTTTGCTTTAAAAGTTTTTAAAGCTTATTATTATTAAAGCTTATTAATTATTCTAAATTTAACTTTGTGGTTACTACATCAGTTATATTTAAATTGCAATTTAAAAAGCTTAAGCTTTAGTGCTGAATATTTTAAATTAGGATAAAAATATGAAAAGAAAGTTTGGGTTTAAAAATTTCAAAGTTTGGTTTAAATACAAAATTATTATTAAAGTTTAAACATATTTACCAAACGTCAAATTTAAATTCTATTATAACAATTTGAGTTCTCCTAACCTTATGCAAAAAATTAGTAGGGTGAAGATATGAAAAGTTTTTAAAGTTTGTTTTAAATACAAAATTATTATTACCAAAGTTTCACCATATTTACCAAAAGTCAAATTTACATTCTATTATAACAATTTGAGTCCTTCTAACCTTATACAAAAAAGTTTATTTGTCTACACTCGTCGGAAAGTATGCAAAAAAAAACGTTATGAGTAAATTTATAAAATAATTTAAAATTTAATTAAAAGTTATTGAATATTTTAAATTAAACTTAGTGGTTAGTGGTTAAAATTTAAAAAGCTTAAGCTATAGTGTTTTAAAAGCTACAAAAAGTTTTAAAACTTGATGTGAATACATTTAAGTTTTAAGTTGAACAGTTGTAATTAAATAAAATATTATAACAAAACATTCCATTTAAAAATTATTTTGTATATGTACATTTAATAAAAGCGGTTTAAATAAAACGATAAAAATTATATTGTTAATAATATAAGCCGTGGTCATGAAATACAAATTAAAAACGTGATCAAGATTAAGTTCAAGTTAAAAGTAAAAAAAATTAATAAAACCTAGGTTTAAAAAGTTGTTTTTTAATATTAAATAACAGCATTGCATTTCTTACTAAAAGTTTATAAATTATTTTTTCATTAAATAATATCTTGTTTATTTATCCATGAATCATGTTTTTTATCAAAGCCAAAGCCAAGCCACCTAACCAAAACTTGATTTCCTTTTTTTCTTATTATTTTTTCTACAAGATAAACATTAGGAAGTTTAAAAGATGTAAGTTCAGGTCCATAAAACTGCTTTTTATTGGTTTTTGTGCGTAATCAAGTAAATTGTATGTTATTGGATCAGTTCTTTTTATTTTCGCTATTGTATAAATTTCTGTTGACCAATTAGGTTGATAACTTCTTGCAAATATACCTTTAAATTTACTTATACGAACAAAATCTCCAACTTTGTATTTTGCTTTTCGGAATACTTTTAATTTATTGTAGACAGTTTTTAATAGCAATTTCTCATTTTTCTTTGTAAATTTTTTAGGTGGAAGTTTAATTGTATGATGATATGTTGAGTAATATTTTTCTATTAGCGATGGTAGAATAGGTAACCATTTATATGTGCCTTGTAAACTAAATTGTTTCCACATCGTGTTTTTTAGGGTACGATTAAAACGTTCTACAATTGATGCTTTTAGTTCTGAATATGTATGATAATGGTTAATTTTATTTTTCCTCATTAAATTTTGAAATTTTTTGTTGAAAAATTCCGTACCTTGATCAGATTGTAAATTTTTTGGTTTTTTACCAGCACGCTTAAAAATATTTTTCATTGCGGTTAAATCATTATCAGCGCTTTTGTTTTTAACCGGTTCAGCATACGCAAATTTGGAAAATGTATCAATAACTGTTAATAAATACTTATATCCCTTATTGAATTTTGCATATGGAATCATTTCAACCAAATTAATTTGCCAAGTATCATTTAAACCCTTTTGAATAAATTTTCTTCGTGTAAATTTTCTTCTAGCACCTCTATGAATTTCTGACACAACTTGTAACCTTGACATTATTCTCATACCATTTAATTAAATTTTCCAAAGTGATTCTATAATTTTCTATTGTATGACTTTCATATGTGTCTGGTCCAGAAGTAGAATTATCATATGCCCATGGACAAAGGGCAAAATGAGTACCATAAATTGAAGTGTACTTATTTACTCCAGAATAATTTTTAATGTGTTTAAATAGATGTAATATCAGTTTCTTATGATCATTTAATAAGACGGAGGAATATATATTTAAGAACTCCTCTACTTCCATAATTCAAAATGAATGTACCAAGAATATGTTCGCTGCTTTTATATTAACTTTCAATTTGTATTTTAAATTCAGTTTCTCATCAGACACAGATCAAAAATGATTAATTTTATTCATCCATTTACAATGATGATAGCAGGACCATCTGGATGTGGAAAAACAACATTTGTGTATAATTTAATTGAAAATATTAACAGATTGATTTACCCGAAAATTGAAACAATAAAATGGTGTAACCCAGAAATTTTTGCTATTCCGAACAATATAGATTTAGACTTCGGAAGACTGATATAGACTTTTACACCAGTATTCCGAAAGAGTTTAGTGGGAATGAAAATAGACCTACTTTAATTGTTTTAGATGACTTAATGTTAGATTCTGCAAATAAACAAGTATGCGAACTATTTACTAAAGGTTCGCACCATCGTAATTTATCTATTGTATTGTTAACGCAAAACGTTTTTCATCAAGGGAAATTTTCAAGAGATATTTCATTAAATTGTAAATATTTAGTGCTTTTCAAAAACCCTCAAGACAAATCGCAGATTTTTCCTCTTGCTAGACAGCTATATCCAGAAAATATAAAGGATTTCTTGAAAGTATATAATGACTCAACATCAAAACCACATGGTTATATTGTGTTGGATTTAACACAAGACATAAACGACTTATTTCGTATTAGAACTAATATTTTTTCAAAAGAATATTGTATATGCTACTGTGATACGGGTGATTTGAACAACAGTTGTCAAAAATATGAAACGATTGAAGAAAAACCAACATATATTACATGTACTAGGAAAGTGCAACAAGAAGAAATTTCGTGAAAATATTCTTAAATATTGTGTTGATGATATTATAAAAACTATTGCTGAAATTGTAATCAATATATTAAATGGAAATAATAAAATAACACCAGCACAAAAAGCAAAATTTAAAAAACATAAAAAACAATAAAGATTCCTAGCATGTGCAAAGAAGAGTAAAAAAGCCAAACGAAAAATTTTAGTTCAACATGGTGGATTTTTACCAACTTTAATAGAAACTATATTATCTGGTGTAATAGGAAAATTGCTCAGTAAGACATAATGCAGCGAATGATTGTTATGTCACCAGAAATATTTTCAAAATTTACTAAATCATTTCAAGATGATAAAAATTTGGATATATTAGATCAAAAAATGAAAAAAGTTTTATATGATAAAAAATTAAAACCATTGCAAAAATGGTACTTATACCGTTAAAATCTCCTCAAATATGTAATTAACAAAAGACAAGCAAAAAGATTACCAGACAAGGTTAATAATCTTACATTTGATACAGGTACTCAAACAAAATTCTTTTCTAAATGAAATGCATATACAGAAACTGAATTTCCTAAATACAAATCAACATCAACACAGACCAATTTTGTACCTTTAGTTACTGATGATGTGTTTGAATATGATCCTAAAAAAGAACATTCAGATATGGATATCGATTTAACACATTATGATTTGGATGATGAAAATTCATTTAAAAAATTAGCTCGAACTGAAATGTTGAAAGATGAAAAATTAGTGGAAAGACCATCTCTAAGCTCTGATTATCGAATGTTTGAAACACCGAGTGGTGATGTAATTACCGTTGCTGTATCATCTCCTGAAAAGAAGAAGACACTAAGATCGGCCGGTAGTACAATATCCTCAACTATACTCTCACAGTTTCCTGAAACAAAAAAAGGAAAACTAAAACCATTACTAAGAAGTCCAAAACTAAGAACTTCATCAACACCGGAATGGACAACATATAAATAGTGCAACATTTTATGTTTTAGAAGAATTTAACAAAGATGGATAGTCAATATGACTTCTATGTAACATTGTTTAGCAATGATAATCTAAAACTATTTCCAGACAATTCTTTAACTTCATTCGAAAATAAATTACCTATTCACTTTGATTTAAGAAATGGAAATTGGAAAGTTGGTCTTTCAGAAATATATCTGAACGATTTCCTACAAACAGAAGAATTTAACAAAGAGCAATGTGCTTTTATCAATATTGGGCAATATAATGTTTACATAAGAAACATTGAAAAACCTCTTGAAAAAATCAAAGTAACCAAATCTATAGGTTACACATATTATTCATATAACGATTCGGAATTTTATTTGGATGATTGGAAATTTAATTTTTTACCAACGCTTATTAAAAATATTACTCCTAATCCGGGGTTTACTTGCAACCAAGTTTTCAAAGAATTTTTTAATGAAGTTTTGACATATATCTCTACTCCTAAAAATTATGATGATGTAACATTTAAAAAAGTGTCAGAATCTAACCGACGCGATTTAATACGAATATCGCAGACATTTGATGAAGATAGTTTCTATATAAAAGTTAATTATATAGATATTATCACAGTTATAATATCAAAACATTATTAACTGAATTATTTCAACAAAAAAAAAATATAAAAAATTTTAAAATAAAATTACCTGAACTATTCAAATTAGCTGTTGCCAATAATAAAGATGAATTGAATGGAATGGTGATGATTTATTCAGATATCATTCAATCATCTGTTTTTGGAAGTAGCAAAGTGCGGGCGTTGAGAGCTATCAACATAGAAAATTGTAGAATACCTACAAATATTGAATTTGAAAATGTCCATTACATACCTATAAAAAAAATTGTTTTGAAACGATAGCGATTAAAATTTGCAATCAATACGGTGATGGAATAAATTTTGTTTCCGCAGTTACTATCCAACAAAAATTGTATTACATTTTAAAAAGCATTGATTGCTCCCCAATTGAAACAATATAAATACTATTACTCAAATATGATATCCTGTTAAACATGGAAAGAGCTTACGTGAGATATTATTCCTCTCAAGTAGGTGGAGGAATCAACGATATTGGGCCTTTATTACAATTTTATCCAGCTATACAAAAAGGTCGTGGTTTTGGAAATATATTCGGAAGTTTGATTCGTTACTTAAAGCCCGTTTTTACATCAGGTTGGGACTTAATTAAAAAAGAGGCTGTCAACACAGGTAAAAATATTTTTAATGATATATCATCTGGTGCAAACATAAAAGAAGCTGTAATTGATCAAAGCAAAGGCAGCATAAAAAATTTACGAAAATCAGTAGTTAAACAACTGCATTCGATGTATGGTGGAAACGAAGAGCTATAAAAAGACGAAGAACTATAAAAAGACGAAGAACTATAAAAAGACGAGCAATTTCTAAAAAGACACATTTGAAGTCGAAAAAACGACGAAAAAAGCATATTAAAACCTCTGATATATTCAATTAAAAAATGGAATGTATGAAATCTGAACTTGACCTTTTTGCGTCATTACCCGTACAAATAAGTATCTTGCGTTCAGAAGAGGTAGCATACAATCCTTTAGCTTCTTTAGAGGAATAACCGTCAACTATTGAATTTGCTTCACTTGGAAATGGAGATACATATCGGGATTTATCCTCAACCTACATCAAATTTAAAGTTCAAATATTAAAAAAAGATGGATCAGTTTGGAGTGCAAACGATAAAATAGGAACCGCAAATGAAGCAAGGGCAGCTCCGCAACCGAGTGTTGTAAATAATTTATTACACTCTTTAATTAAACAATGTAATGTAACTCTAAATGGAAAAAATATCACTCCTTCAGACTCCTTATACCATTATAAAGCATACTTAACTACTTTAAATTATGGTACAGATTCCAGTCAAACACATCTGGAAGCATCTGGTTGGGAATTGGATAAACCAAATGTAAATGATTTTAACAATTCTGGTTCTAAATCAAGACAAAAATCATACAATAATTCTGCAATAGTACAATTAATCGGAAAATTACATGTAGATTTCTTCAATACTTCTAAATTACTTTTAAATAATGTTGACATTCGAATTGCTTTATCATTAGAGAAACAAGATTTTTTTATTTTCTTTAACGATGCCGATGAAAGCTATTTAAAAATTCTCGAAGCTACGTTATACATGAAACATTTAACAATTAATCCTAGTATATTGATAGCACATAATACTGTATTGGAAAAGGCTAACGCGAAATATTTTTATACAAGCAGTGAAATCAAAACATTTACAATTCCAGCTAACACTTCCAACATATCATTGGATAATATATTTATAGGACAAATACAAAAAGCTCTAGTATTTTGTATGGTTAATAATGAAAATTTCAATGGTAAACGATCAAAAAATCCATACCATTTCGATCATCAAAATCTCACACAATTTCAATTATATGTGAATGGAGTGCCTACACCAAACTCTGCAATTGAAACAAATTTTACATTGAATAATCTTTGCAATTCTCGTGCATATTTAAAATTATTTAGCGGAACAGGTATACATCATTCTGATAGAGGACATGAAATTTCAAAAGAACTATTTTCAAAAACTTATACAATACTGGCTTTTGATTTATCAGCAGACGGCTCGGGAACAGATACATGTCAAAGTTTATTAAACCAGGGAGTAGTAAAGATTGAAGCAAGACTGAGTTCTCCATTAACTTCAACATTAACATGTATTGTGTTTGCAGAATTTGATGCTAATATAGAAATTGATAAAAATCGTAACGTTTACGTAAACATATAAAAAGGAAGTTCAGGCGACCCTTTCATCTCACTTAAAAATGGCATGTGCTATAGTAGATTTATCGTTCTGTACGGATGATGACAATACAATATTGGTAAAAAATCTTGTTGTGGTTGGAATAAAAGAAAAATGTAAAACTATTTCAAAAGAATTTAAGTATAAATTCCCAACCAGAGATTTAAAAAGAACAGAAATCAAGAATTTTTCTTTTGGGCATATGGACAACAACAAAACAACTAATAATTTAATAAATTTATTGGAAAAATTCGATATAGTGTTGACAAATGGAAAACTTAAAGTTGAATTTTTAACAGCATACATAAATGGAAATACTCAACTAATTGATATTTCTCATTTACAAAACAATAATGAATACACTTCAGATAGAGAAAGTGTTGAAATGTAATAGTGCAACCAGAAAACTATTTGAAGGTGTTTTTGCTGTTGATCAAATACCGAAAAATATTTCAAAACCTGGTATTTTAGTAATAAATACCGACACTTCTGCTAAAAAAGGAACACATTGGCTAGCAATTTTTGTATCACTTCAAGACTGTGTAGAATATTTTGATTCATTTGGAAATCCACCATTCCACAGTGAGATTGTGAAATTTCTACAAAATCAATCAAAATATTTTATTTTCAACAATAAACGTTTACAAAGTGACTTTACATCAGTCTGTGGCCAATATCGTTGTGTATATTTATGGATGAGATGTAACTGCAAGAGCATGAAGCATTTTATTAATTTATTCAATACATCATACCCACTTAAAAACGATAAAAAAATACCAAGAATGTTTCGAAGAATTTTTAAAAAAAGAAAATGAAACTATAAGAAAACAATATTTCGAACTAATATAAATATAAATTTTTTAAATATATATTCCATCAGTTTAAAAAAAAATAAAGTGGAGTCAACATCAAATATCGAAACATTTGAAAAAGAAAGCAAAGGCAACAGCAACGAATCAAAAGAAAATCTCTTATTAAGTTACATTTATTATTTGGATAAAAAACAAACAACAAAAATACAAATTGGATTTAATGTTGAAAATTTCGCTGCTACAATAATTTTCCAACGTAATCGTAAAGTTATTAGCGAAATGAATTATTTGGAGCGGTATGCATTTTATCAAGGTTTTACAAGCAACCAACTCCATAAATTAAATTCAAATAAATTTCCACTAAAATTTAATTATGCTGGAGGAACAATTAAAAAACTTACATTGGAACTAGATGAGTATACCCGATTTTGTCTTATGTTAGACTTTATTCAAGCAGTGATGTCATATAACAATGGAGCCGAATTGAATGTACGAGAATATGTATTAAAATATTTTGAGAGATGTATTGCAAAGAATAAGCTTAAACTGGAACAAAAAGATTTCTATATTCCTATGAATTTGTATATAGCTCAATGCAACTATTCCTGGCTCTTTTATGAAATACCATTATTTATGTCTGAAAAAATATGTTGGTCAACAATAAATAAAACAAATATTTTTTAAAACCAATTTTTATTATTATTTTTCATAATTCATACAATTTTTTACAGCACATCTTTGCAAATTTTCCGTATTTTGATGGTGGGGACAAATGGTGATGAAATTCCTTAGTTTTTGTAGAGGTGGAATTTTATTATCTAAATTGATAACTTCTACTATTGAATTTGAAAAAAATCTATCTAAAAATTGTTTTTTTTTAAGACCTTTTACATAAATGGTATCAAATAATGTTAAATGTTTCTCTAAGATATTTTTTAATTGTAGATATTCTATAAAACCATCATTCCAGTCCAACATATTAATTTTCTTTTTGTTATATTCATTTTGTTGTTTTGCATCAAAATTTAATTCTTCAAATGAATATGGTGCTTTAAACATAAATAGCATTGGTACAAGAGAACCATCAGATATCATAGAAATTTTTTTTAAAAAATATTCTCTATTATTTGCAATAACAAATTGTAAATCAACTATAGCCTTCCTGCTGCTGCTGCTGTTGTTGTTGTTGCTGTTAATTTTATTCTTTACTACTCGTATATATTAAAATAAACCAATAGTGTAATAGCAAACAATAGTAGCAGCAGCATTAGCATTTTATTTATACTTTTGATTTCAGCAATGATCTGGAGGAGAGGGGGGGGCTTCTAAAGATTATCGAAAAATTTTTCTCAAATCCTCCCATCAGATCTTCGGATCTTCAAAGACCGTTTCAAAAAAAAAAAAAAAAAAACAATCTGCTCTCATCTGCTTGACTATGGGAGAAAACTTGCTCCGCAGATTGTTATTATTATTATTATTTTTTTTTTTTTAATGTTTATTTGTTGTAAATCAACGCTAAAGTCTGACAACAGTTGACCCGGAGACATGGCGATGACGCCCGCCGCATCCCTGGGCCCTCAGCCCCTCCGGGCGCTCGGGCACTCGGGCGCTAGATCCCAAGAGCCGGGAACGTTGTTAGAGCTAGTCTTCCGGAAGTCCGTTGCCAGAATCGGTCTTCCAGAAGTCTGTTTCTAGAACCGGTCCTCTGGAAGTCCGATGCCGAAGCCGGTCTTCCGGAAGTCTGGTGTCGGAGCCGGTCTTCCGGAAGTTCCTTGTCGGAGCCGGTCCTGCTGAAATAAGACATTGATGCTTATGGGTAGTGATAGGGGGTAAATAAAAAAAAAAAACAAAACAAAATTACTAATATATATTTTTATTTTAATAATTTTTCTTGAGAATTTATATCTACAGCAGGAATAAGGTCAAACAATGCCATATTCCATCTGTCCTTGTCACGTCCCGTCCCGTAAATTTAAAATAAAAATAAGTACTATTTAATTCAGCCAATTGTGACTGAGTTGTTACCTTTTTAGAGAATCGCTCTGGCATGAAAAATATAGTGATTTCCTTGCTCAATGGGTCTTGCACTTCACACAGTACCACTATTTGTCCTCTTTTGGTATCTAAAAATCTCCAAGATAGCACCTCATACATTTTATCTTTCATCAAAAAATCAATGTTTCGGTATGATTCATTTTCACCCTTCCCCAACGAAATTAAGTTTTCAATAAAAGCCTGCAAAATTATATATATATATATATATATATGTAAATAGATATAGAAAATAATGTAGAATTTAATTTAAGAATAAGAAAAAAAAAAATCTTACCATTTTTATATTTTTTTGTTTTTTTTGTAGTTTTTTTCAATATGAACTGATTTTGTTTTTGAAATAAGTTAATTAACTACAGTTTATATACATTTGTAAAATATTATAGAAGAAGGAGAAATTCATGTCTCCCTACCTACTATATGTTTTTAACATGATATAATATCATTAAATTTTTTTTTTTTTTTTTTTTTGTATCCAATATCAATTTATTTGTAATTATAATGAACACACATCTAACCACCAAATATTACACATTAAATATTTATGAATTTATTATGCAATACCTGTTGTAACTTTTTCAATGTATAAATTAGTTGTTATTAAAATAAAATATAAAATGTAATGTAAACATCATTGAAAGACATTATAAAAAAAAAAAAAAAAAAAACATTGATTTGACTATTTACACATTGTTGCACATTCATTTGACTCATTAAACATATGTGTTGTATTAACATACTTTTAACACACAAAACTTTTAACACACACACACAAACACACACACACATGTCTTAGACAGCACATTTTTTATTTAGTAAATTTTTTTTTCTAATATGATGCAACATTGGTTAGTACATATTTATTATTATTATTTTATAATTTAACAGAGTATTTCTATACTAAATAAAGCATAAATTATGTATTTGTCAAGTTGTTGTTGTTTTATTAATTTATATTGATTATTGATTTTGTGAAACGTAACTACCTAAAAAAAAAAAAAAAAAGTTATTAAGCATAATCCTGCAACTTTGTTGCATTCATTAGATATTATTTACACAAATTAAATGTAAATACATATGGAAGTTAGACATACATTTTTTTTTTTTTTTTAATTTTACAGGTTTTAAATGTTTATATTTTTTTTTTTTTTTTTTATTGAAAATTAAATATTCCTTTCACTTTTTATATAGTGTTATGATAAAATAATATAAACAATTTTGTGCAATTTTCCACATCATGACTTTGTTGGTATATAGTTTGAATTTTGTAATTATTTGCAACATTGTAGTAATTCATTAAATTAACTAAAATTAACTTTAACTTAATTAACATCACTAAATTTAAGACTAAGTTAAAGTTATTTATAGACTAAATTAATATTGTTTTAATATAAGAAAAGGACACTAACAAAAAAAAATAAAAATAAAAATGAGTTCAGAAAACAAAAGAATTAAATTGCAATGTGATAAATGTGAAAAAGTGTTCGTAAGATCTGACAATTTAAAAAGACATAAATGTGAAACACAGTTAAAACATAATTGTGAAATATGTAAAAAATCATTTAATAGAAATGATAGTTTATTAAGACATAAAAAGAGACATCAAAAAAATTTGGAAAATGAAAAATTTTGCAGTAAGTGCAAATCAAACGTTACAACCACTTTGTGGAACAACCACATCCGAACAAATAAACATAAAAGCAATGCGGCAGAAGTAATTAGATCTAATGTTAGACATATTGATGAATGCTTTCAAAATAGAATAGAAACGTTTATTAGAGATAATGATGATGAAAGCATACTAAACCCATCAAACTTTCTGGAAAAGGCTCAGACCGATATAATTGAATTATTGATGCAATCATTAAAAAAGCACAACGCTGTAAAAGTAAATCTTGAGCTTTTTGGTGAATATATAAAACCAACAGAAGAAGAGTTTGAAAATATATCAATCAAATCTTTTCAAACTCGAATGTTTAGTATTACACAAGCAGATGATCTTAATGATTTTTTTGAAAAGGCTAAAGAAATTATTCAACAACAAGCAGAAGATTTCCAAGAAAAAGACAGTGGTTGGGCGTTAATCAGGATTTTACATATTGAAATAAATATCAATAAATTTGAACCAATACGTGTGTCTAGTTATATTAAACTACCGAAAAGCATAGAAGACAAAAAAGCATGCGTTAATATTCAAAATAAAGACAACTTCTGTTTCAAGTGGTGTTTAGTATCAGTTTTACAAACTTGCATTCAAAATGCTGAACGAACATCTTCATATAAACTTAATAATATTTCTCTACCCATAGTCGAGCTAGCGTTTGGTGATGTACAACAACTTAATTTTAGCACTATGCAATTTCCAGCTAAATTGAACGAGTTAAATTTATTTGAAGAACTAAATAGTGAAATAAGTATTAATTTGTTTGGACTGGAAGTTATTAATAAAAAATATGAGGTTGTAGAACCATTCTATTTAACAAAATCAGAAAAAAAATACCATGTAAATTTATTGCTATTGGAAAAGGATGATAAATTTCATTTTGTTTATATTAAAAATTTATCAAGGTTAATAAGTAGTTTTGTAACAAATCATATACATGAAATTTATATTTGTAATATGTGTTTGCAACATTTTCATACATTACAACAACGTGATTTACATAAAATTGAGTGCAATAAAGTCGTTACAAAACTTCCATCTATTGAGAAAAATACACTCGAGTTTAAAAATTATCAACAACAATGAAAAACACCTTTTGTTATTTATGCTGATGCTGAGAGTATTTTACAACCTATTGCAACATGCAGTTCTAATCCAATGATGTCTTCAACAACAAATATTCATCAACATGTTCCAGTAGCTTTCTCCTACTACATTAAATGTTCTTTTGATGATAATCAAAGCTGTTACAAAGAGTTTGTTGGAGCTAACTGTGCTAAGGAATTTGTTAACAAAAACATGAAGTGAATTATATAAAAATATATTTATGATGCCAAAGCCAATGAATCTATTAACACTTGATGAGCAGCTTCAACAATTAATTCAGGAAAATTGTCACATATGTGGTAAGCATTTAGCTTTTAATGATGAATCACTTTACTGGTAATTATAGAGGACCCGCTCATTCTAAATGTAATTTATTATATAGGCGGCCAAATTTTTTTCCTATATTTTTTCACAATTTTTTCGGTTATGATTGCCATCTTTTATTTAAAGAACTAAACAAAGTGAATGGACATATTGGTGTCATTCCTTTGAATAAAGAACGTTATATTTCATTATCTAAAAAAATTACAATAGATAAAAATTATTCATTTTGTTTACGTTTTCTCGATAGCTTTAGATTTATGGCTTCTAGCTTTGATTCTTTATGTAAAAATTTAAATGAAAACGATTTGTTTCATATAAAAAAAGAATTCAATAATAATGAAAAAATTAAACTTATGACTCGAAAGGGAGTTTTTCCCTATGAGTATTTAAATTTCATTGAACGACTTGACGAAAGAAGTTTACCTTCACAAGAAGCTTTTACCAATCATATGACAAACACATCATGTTCTGATGAAGACTACCTTCATACAATTAATGTATGGAATACGTTTGATTGTCAAAACTTATGAGACTATTTAAAACTTTACCAGATGTGCTTATTTTGACTGATGAAACAGAACGAAACAGATGTGCTTATTTTGACTGATGTTTTTGAAAACTTTCGAAAAATATGTTACAAAATCTATTCTTTAGATCCTGCAAATTTTTATACTACACCAGGTTTGTCATGGGCAGCTATGTTAAAATACACGGATATCAAATTACAATTATTAACTGATATTGATATGTATAATTTCTTTAAAAAAGGGATACGTGGTGGAATTAGTCAGTGCTCACTTAGACATTCAGTAGCAAATAATAAATTCATGGAAGAATCTTATAAAAGAAACGAACCTTCCAAATACATAGTATATGAAGACGCTAAAAATTTATATGGATGGGCAATGATCCAATATTTACCACATAAAGATTTTCAGTGGGTTGACGTTACTGAAAATATTGATGTGCTTTCAGTTGCCGATGATTCGGAAACTGGTTACGTTTTAGAAGTGGATTTAGATTACCCACAACATTTACATCATTTGCACAATGATTTTCCTTTTTGTGCTGAAAACAAAGTTCCACCAACAGGTAAAATTCCCAAACTCTTAGTTGACTTAACAAACAAACACAAATACATAATCCATTATCGAAATTTAAAACAGTGTCTTCGAAACGGTTTAATTCTTTAGAAAATTTATAGAGTGCTAAAATTCACACAAAGCAATTGGTTAAAAAAATATATTGATTTAAATAACTCACATAGATCAGTTGCTAAAAATGCTTTCGAAAAAGATTATTTTAAATTAATGAATAATGCCGTTTTCGGTAAAACCATGGAAAATGTAGATAAAAGAAAAAATGTTAAAATAGATTCCTCTTGGGAAAGTCAAAGAAAACATTTAGGTGCACGAGCATTAATAGCAAAACCAAATTATCATAGCCACTCTAGATTCACTGAAAACTTGATAGCCGTTCAGCTTAATCATACAAATGTATATTATGACAAACCTTCCAAAACCAAATGACAAACCAAATATATTTAGGATTTACAGTACTAGAACAATCTAAAATAATGTATGATTTTCATTATGATTACATTAAACCTAAATATGGCAGTAAAGTTTTTTTAAATTACACAGACATTGACAGTTTTATTTACACTATACAGACAGATGATTTTTACGCTGACATATACAGTGATATACCACAACGTTTTGATACATCCGATTATCCATCTGACAATTTATTTAATTTCCCTCTATTGAATAAAAATGTTCTTGGTCTTTTTAAAGATGAATTTAATGGAAAAATTGTTTCTGAATTTATAGGATTAAAATCTAAAATGTATTTTCTTCAAACATAAAAATGGTTTGTTAAAAAATGAAGTTTGTTTAAGAGAAATGAAAATATTTAGATCACATTTACATACAATTTATAGACAGAATTTAAATAAAGTAGCTTTAAGTTCATTAGATAATAAAAGATATGTAATCGCAGATAAAATAAACACATATGCTTGGGGGCATTATGCCATTGAGCAATAATTGTGAAAAAAAAAAAAAAAAATCAAGTTTTTGTTAGTTTAGTTTTAATAAAAAAAAATATAATTTAAAGATGAATAAAAAAGAAAAAAAAATATATTATTTACACCAACAGGAACAAACTTGGTTTTTATTATTACAAAAAAAATCGAATCTTAAGTGTGTTCAATCATTTTTAGCTTAGCGAAGTTTTTAAGCTGTTGAAAACTTTAAATAAAACCAGAGACAAATAAAACTTCTCAAAGTTCATAATATTTCATTATATTTCAACCGTTTAACTCAAAACTTTTATTATTTATTTTATAAATAATATATTTATTATAACAAAACATTTAATTTAAAATTATTTTGTATACATTTCTTTATGTACCTATTCAAATCAAACTTTGTTTTCAAGTAAATATTAAAGTTTAAACTTTAATAATAATGAATTTTGAAAACTTTTCATATCTTTACCTTACTAATTTTTTTGCATAAGGTTAGGAGGATTTAAATTGTTATAATAGAATATAAATTTCACTTTTGGTAAATATATTTAACTTTTGTTATAAATAATTTTGTATTAAACCAAACTTTGAAATTTTCAAACCCAAACTTTAAAAACTTTTCACATTTTCAATTTAATTTAGAATATTCAGCACTATAGCTTAAGCCTTTTAAATTACAAATTAAAACATAACTGATGTAGTAACCACAAAGTTAAATTTAGAATAATTAATAAACTTTAATAATAATAAGCTTTAAAAACTTTTGAACCAAACTTTGAAAACTTTTCATATCTTCATCCTACTAATTTTTTGGCATAAGGTTAGGAGAACTCAAATTGTTATAATAGAATATAAATTTGATTTTTGGTAAATATGTTTAAACTTTAATAATAATTTTGTATTTAAATCAAACTTTGAAATTTTTAAAACAAACTTTAAAAATTTTTCATTTAAAATATCAAAGACACAATTCTTTTTACTCATTTTGCATACTTTTTGGACGAGCGTATGCAAATAATTTTTTTTGCATACTTTTAGGAGGACTAAAAGCTTTAAAAAGCTCCTCCTGCACCGGAACCGGCATATCCATACTACTTACACGCGTATATTTTATGTTCAGCTTAATATTTTTTCAATCTGAAAACGCCATTCGCCATTCGCCATTAATTTTGATATAAATCAATATCAATATTATATATAGTTTTTAAATTTAGTATTTAAATTTACGATTATGTGAGAATTTCGCATGATTTTTCTACCTTCATAACTCCGGCACAGTTTGAGATAGGGGCTTGAAATATTTTTCGAAGTAGTATAGAAAATTTGTTTGTACCAGTCCCTGTTTAGGAGCTATTAGGCCTCAAAAATTGAAAATTCGCTATTTTTAGAGACCTGTACACACTTTTCTTCGGCAAGACATGAAAGTTAAAGGTTCAATAATATATTTTTACGTGTGTTATCGTTTTTTTTAGTTATATAGGCTTCCGGACTTACTCCAGAAAAGTCCTATTTTTTTATTACATGAAATTTTCAAATTTTTGTGCAAATCATAATTCTAAACAGTTTGTATTGTCTTTTGGAAATGTGCGCTTTTAAAAACCGTTGGTTTACATTCTACCTTGTTATTGTGTAAAATTTTAGCTTGAAGAAAATCAATTAAGTTGTATAATGTGTCAGCCTCCTTTTTGTTAAGACAACGGCCAATAACTATTCTTAACCCATATTGTAAATATAATTTGCTATGCTTTATTGATTGTTTCGGGTACCTTTCGTAAAATTTCTAATAGAATTTACACCAATCATGATATTTTAAAATAGCTGGCCTTTTTCCAACACGGTGAAAAATGCAAGTCAATACAAGAGATTCTGTAGCAAAACCAACAAGAACTTTTAATGACAGATTTTCGTTGAGAAAATATGTATAACTCAACATCAAATTTGTGTTTGAACCTTGATCTTTCATTACTACGTTTGAAATAAAGCTTTTTAGTATTAATTATATTGCTTAGGTACACAAGATTGTGAAAAATTTAAATTTCCAAATAAGTTGTAAAACATATTAATAATCAGTCGTTTTCTATATGATTACCTTTGCTAAATTCATTCAAAAAAGTTTTTATACTTAAACGAAAACATCTATACCAGCCATAAACGTAACAGTATTGTCCATGTACATTCGACACCCTGTATCTGCCAATTATTATAATCTATACACTGATTTTCTTAATCTTTTCAAACTCGAATGTTTAGTATTACACAAGCAGATGATCTTAATGATTTTTTTGAAAAGGCTAAAGAAATTATTCAACAACAAGCAGAAGATTTCCAAGAAAAAGACAGTGGTTGGGCGTTAATCAGGATTTTACATATTGAAATAAATATCAATAAATTTGAACCAATACGTGTGTCTAGTTATATTAAACTACCGAAAAGCATAGAAGACAAAAAAGCATGCGTTAATATTCAAAATAAAGACAACTTCTGTTTCAAGTGGTGTTTAGTATCAGTTTTACAAACTTGCATTCAAAATGCTGAACGAACATCTTCATATAAACTTAATAATATTTCTCTACCCATAGTCGAGCTAGCGTTTGGTGATGTACAACAACTTAATTTTAGCACTATGCAATTTCCAGCTAAATTGAACGAGTTAAATTTATTTGAAGAACTAAATAGTGAAATAAGTATTAATTTGTTTGGACTGGAAGTTATTAATAAAAAATATGAGGTTGTAGGACCATTCTATTTAACAAAATCAGAAAAAAAATACCATGTAAATTTATTGCTATTGGAAAAGGATGATAAATTTCATTTTGTTTATATTAAAAATTTATCAAGGTTAATAAGTAGTTTTGTAACAAATCATATACATGAAATTTATATTTGTAATATGTGTTTGCAACATTTTCATACATTACAACAACGTGATTTACATTAAATTGAGTGCAATAAAGTCGTTACAAAACTTCCATCTATTGAGAAAAATACACTCGAGTTTAAAAATTATCAACAACAATTAAAAACACCTTTTGTTATTTATGCTGATGCTGAGAGTATTTTACAACCTATTGCAACATGCAGTTCTAATCCAATGATGTCTTCAACAACAAATATTCATCAACATGTTCCAGTAGCTTTCTCCTACTACATTAAATGTTCTTTTGATGATAATCAAAGCTGTTACAAAGAGTTTGTTGGAGCTAACTGTGCTAAGGAATTTGTTAACAAAAACATGTAGTGAATTATATAAAAATATATTTATGATGCCAAAGCCAATGAATCTACTAACACTTGATGAGCAGCTTCAACAATTAATTCAGGAAAATTGTCACATATGTGGTAAGCATTTAGCTTTTAATGATGAATCACTTTACTGGTAATTATAGAGGACCCGCTCATTCTAAATGTAATTTATTATACAGGCGGCCAAATTTTTTTCCTATATTTTTTCACAATTTTTTCGGTTATGATTGTCATCTTTTATTTAAAGAACTAAACGAAGTGAATGGACATATTGGTGTCATTCCTTTGAATAAAGAACGTTATATTTCATTATCTAAAAAAATTACAATAGATAAAAATTATTCATTTTATTTACGTTTTCTCGATAGCTTTAGATTTATGGCTTCTAGCCTTGATTCTTTATGTAAAAATTTAAATGAAAACGATTTGTTTCATATAAAAAAAGAATTCAATAATAATGAAAAAATTAAACTTATGACTCGAAAGGGAGTTTTTCCCTATGAGTATTTAAATTTCATTGAACGACTTGACGAAAGAAGTTTACCTTCACAAGAAGCTTTTACCAATCATATGACAAACACATCATGTTCTGATGAAGACTACCTTCATACAATTAATGTATGGAATACGTTTGATTGTCAAAACTTATGGGACTATTTAAAACTTTACCTTAAAACAGATGTGCTTATTTTGACTGATGTTTTTGAAAACTTTCGAAAAATATGTTACAAAATCTATTCTTTAGATCCTGCAAATTTTTATACTACACCAGGTTTGTCATGGGCAGCTATGTTAAAATACACGGATATCAAATTACAATTATTAACTGATATTGATATGTATAATTTCTTTAAAAAAGGGATACGTGGTGGAATTAGTCAGTGCTCACTTAGACATTCAGTAGCAAATAATAAATTCATGGAAGAATCTTATAAAAGAAACGAACCTTCCAAATACATAGTATATGAAGACGCTAAAAATTTATATGGATGGGCAATGATCCAATATTTACCACATAAAGATTTTCAGTGGGTTGACGTTACCGAAAATATTGATGTGCTTTCAGTTGCCGATGATTCGGAAACTGGTTACGTTTTAGAAGTGGATTTAGATTACCCACAACATTTACATCATTTGCACAATGATTTTCCTTTTTGTGCTGAAAACAAAGTTCCACCAACAGGTAAAATTCCCAAACTCTTAGTTGACTTAACAAACAAACACAAATACATAATCCATTATCGAAATTTAAAACAGTGTCTTCGAAACGGTTTAATTCTTTAGAAAATTTATAGAGTGCTAAAATTCACACAAAGCAATTGGTTAAAAAAATATATTGATTTAAATAACTCACATAGATCAGTTGCTAAAAATGCTTTCGAAAAAGATTATTTTAAATTAATGAATAATGCCGTTTTCGGTAAAACCATGGAAAATGTAGATAAAAGAAAAAATGTTAAAATAGATTCCTCTTGGGAAAGTCAAAGAAAACATTTAGGTGCACGAGCATTAATAGCAAAACCAAATTATCATAGCCACTCTAGATTCACTGAAAACTTGATAGCCGTTCAGCTTAATCATACAAATGTATATTATGACAAACCTTCCAAAACCAAATGACAAACCAAATATATTTAGGATTTACAGTACTAGAACAATCTAAAATAATGTATGATTTTCATTATGATTACATTAAACCTAAATATGGCAGTAAAGTTTTTTTAAATTACACAGACATTGACAGTTTTATTTACACTATACAGACAGATGATTTTTACGCTGACATATACAGTGATATACCACAACGTTTTGATACATCCGATTATCCATCTGACAATTTATTTAATTTCCCTCTATTGAATAAAAATGTTCTTGGTCTTTTTAAAGATGAATTTAATGGAAAAATTGTTTCTGAATTTATAGGATTAAAATCTAAAATGTATTTTCTTCAAACATAAAAATGGTTTGTTAAAAAATGAAGTTTGTTTAAGAGAAATGAAAATATTTAGATCACATTTACATACAATTTATAGACAGAATTTAAATAAAGTAGCTTTAAGTTCATTAGATAATAAAAGATATGTAATCGCAGATAAAATAAACACATATGCTTGGGGGCATTATGCCATTGAGCAATAATTGTGAAAAAAAAAAAAAAAAATCAAGTTTTTGTTAGTTTAGTTTTAATAAAAAAAAATATAATTTAAAGATGAATAAAAAAGAAAAAAAAATATATTATTTACACCAACAGGAACAAACTTGGTTTTTATTATTACAAAAAAAATCGAATCTTAAGTGTGTTCAATCATTTTTAGCTTAGCGAAGTTTTTAAGCTGTTGAAAACTTTAAATAAAACCAGACACAAATAAAACTTCTCAAAGTTCATAATATTTCATTATATTTCAACAGTTTAACTCAAAACTTTTATTATTTATTTTATAAATAATATATTTATTATAACAAAACATTTAATTTAAAATTATTTTGTATACATTTCTTTATGTACCTATTCAAATCAAACTTTGTTTTCAAGTAAATATTAAAGTTTAAACTTTAATAATAATGAATTTTGAAAACTTTTCATATCTTTACCTTACTAATTTTTTTGCATAAGGTTAGGAGGATTTAAATTGTTATAATAGAATATAAATTTCACTTTTGGTAAATATATTTAACTTTTGTTATAAATAATTTTGTATTAAACCAAACTTTGAAATTTTCAAACCCAAACTTTAAAAACTTTTCACATTTTCAATTTAATTTAGAATATTCAGCACTATAGCTTAAGCCTTTTAAATTACAAATTAAAACATAACTGATGTAGTAACCACAAAGTTAAATTTAGAATAATTAATAAACTTTAATAATAATAAGCTTTAAAAACTTTTGAACCAAACTTTGAAAACTTTTCATATCTTCATCCTACTAATTTTTTGGCATAAGGTTAGGAGAACTCAAATTGTTATAATAGAATATAAATTTGATTTTTGGTAAATATGTTTAAACTTTAATAATAATTTTGTATTTAAATCAAACTTTGAAATTTTTAAAACAAACTTTAAAAATTTTTCATTTAAAATATCAAAGACACAATTCTTTTTACTCATTTTGCATACTTTTTGGACGAGCGTATGCAAATAATTTTTTTTGCATACTTTTAGGAGGACTAAAAGCTTTAAAAAGCTCCTCCTGCACCGGAACCGGCATAATCATACTACTTACACGCGTATATTTCATGTTCAGCTTAATATTTTTTCAATCTGAAAACGCCATTCGCCATTCGCCATTAATTTTGATATAAATCAATATCAATATTATATATAGTTTTTAAATTTAGTATTTAAATTTACGATTATGTGAGAATTTCGCATGATTTTTCTACCTTCATAACTCCGGCACAGTTTGAGATAGGGGCTTGAAATATTTTTCGAAGTAGTATAGAAAATTTGTTTGTACCAGTCCCTGTTTAGGAGCTATTAGGCCTCAAAAATTGAAAATTTGCTATTTTTAGAGACCTGTACACACTTTTCTTCGGCAAGACATGAAAGTTAAAGGTTCAATAATATATTTTTACGTGTGTTATCGTTTTTTTTAGTTATATAGGCTTCCGGACTTACTCCAGAAAAGTCCTATTTTTTTATTACATGAAATTTTCAAATTTTTGTGCAAATCATAATTCTAAACAGTTTGTATTGTCTTTTGGAAATGTGCGCTTTTAAAAACCGTTGGTTTACATTCTACCTTGTTATTGTGTAAAATTTTAGCTTGAAGAAAATCAATTAAGTTGTATAATGTGTCAGCCTCCTTTTTGTTAAGACAACGGCCAATAACTATTCTTAACCCATATTGTAAATATAATTTGCTATGCTTTATTGATTGTTTCGAGTACCTTTCGTAAAATTTCTAATAGAATTTACACCAATCATGATATTTTAAAATAGCTGGCCTTTTTCCAACACGGTGAAAAATGCAAGTCAATACAAGAGATTCTGTAGCAAAACCAACAAGAACTTTTAATGACAGATTTTCGTTGAGAAAATATGTATAACTCAACATCAAATTTGTGTTTGAACCTTGATCTTTCATTACTACGTTTGAAATAAAGCTTTTTAGTATTAATTATATTGCTTAAACATATTAATAATCAGTCGTTTTCTATATGATTACCTTTGCTAAATTCATTCAAAAAAGTTTTTATACTTAAACGAAAACATCTATACCAGCCATAAACGTAACAGTATGTACATTCGACACCCTGTATCTGCCAATTATTATAATCTATACACTGATTTTCTTAATCTTTTCAAACTCGAATGTTTAGTATTACACAAGCAGATGATCTTAATGATTTTTTTGAAAAGGCTAAAGAAATTATTCAACAACAAGCAGAAGATTTCCAAGAAAAAGACAGTGGTTGGGCGTTAATCAGGATTTTACATATTGAAATAAATATCAATAAATTTGAACCAATACGTGTGTCTAGTTATATTAAACTACCGAAAAGCATAGAAGACAAAAAAGCATGCGTTAATATTCAAAATAAAGACAACTTCTGTTTCAAGTGGTGTTTAGTATCAGCTTTACAAACTTGCATTCAAAATGCTGAACGAACATCTTCATATAAACTTAATAATATTTCTCTACCCATAGTCGAGCTAGCGTTTGGTGATGTACAACAACTTAATTTTAGCACTATGCAATTTCCAGCTAAATTGAACGAGTTAAATTTATTTGAAGAACTAAATAGTGAAATAAGTATTAATTTGTTTGGACTGGAAGTTATTAATAAAAAATATGAGGTTGTAGGACCATTCTATTTAACAAAATCAGAAAAAAAATACCATGTAAATTTATTGCTATTGGAAAAGGATGATAAATTTCATTTTGTTTATATTAAAAATTTATCAAGGTTAATAAGTAGTTTTGTAACAAATCATATACATGAAATTTATATTTGTAATATGTGTTTGCAACATTTTCATACATTACAACAACGTGATTTACATTAAATTGAGTGCAATAAAGTCGTTACAAAACTTCCATCTATTGAGAAAAATACACTCGAGTTTAAAAATTATCAACAACAATTAAAAACACCTTTTGTTATTTATGCTGATGCTGAGAGTATTTTACAACCTATTGCAACATGCAGTTCTAATCCAATGATGTCTTCAACAACAAATATTCATCAACATGTTCCAGTAGCTTTCTCCTACTACATTAAATGTTCTTTTGATGATAATCAAAGCTGTTACAAAGAGTTTGTTGGAGCTAACTGTGCTAAGGAATTTGTTAACAAAAACATGTAGTGAATTATATAAAAATATATTTATGATGCCAAAGCCAATGAATCTACTAACACTTGATGAGCAGCTTCAACAATTAATTCAGGAAAATTGTCACATATGTGGTAAGCATTTAGCTTTTAATGATGAATCACTTTACTGGTAATTATAGAGGACCCGCTCATTCTAAATGTAATTTATTATACAGGCGGCCAAATTTTTTTCCTATATTTTTTCACAATTTTTTCGGTTATGATTGTCATCTTTTATTTAAAGAACTAAACGAAGTGAATGGACATATTGGTGTCATTCCTTTGAATAAAGAACGTTATATTTCATTATCTAAAAAAATTACAATAGATAAAAATTATTCATTTTATTTACGTTTTCTCGATAGCTTTAGATTTATGGCTTCTAGCCTTGATTCTTTATGTAAAAATTTAAATGAAAACGATTTGTTTCATATAAAAAAAGAATTCAATAATAATGAAAAAATTAAACTTATGACTCGAAAGGGAGTTTTTCCCTATGAGTATTTAAATTTCATTGAACGACTTGACGAAAGAAGTTTACCTTCACAAGAAGCTTTTACCAATCATATGACAAACACATCATGTTCTGATGAAGACTACCTTCATACAATTAATGTATGGAATACGTTTGATTGTCAAAACTTATGGGACTATTTAAAACTTTACCTTAAAACAGATGTGCTTATTTTGACTGATGTTTTTGAAAACTTTCGAAAAATATGTTACAAAATCTATTCTTTAGATCCTGCAAATTTTTATACTACACCAGGTTTGTCATGGGCAGCTATGTTAAAATACACGGATATCAAATTACAATTATTAACTGATATTGATATGTATAATTTCTTTAAAAAAGGGATACGTGGTGGAATTAGTCAGTGCTCACTTAGACATTCAGTAGCAAATAATAAATTCATGGACGAATCTTATAAAAGAAACGAACCTTCCAAATACATAGTATATGAAGACGCTAAAAATTTATATGGATGGGCAATGATCCAATATTTACCACATAAAGATTTTCAGTGGGTTGACGTTACCGAAAATATTGATGTGCTTTCAGTTGCCGATGATTCGGAAACTGGTTACGTTTTAGAAGTGGATTTAGATTACCCACAACATTTACATCATTTGCACAATGATTTTCCTTTTTGTGCTGAAAACAAAGTTCCACCAACAGGTAAAATTCCCAAACTCTTAGTTGACTTAACAAACAAACACAAATACATAATCCATTATCGAAATTTAAAACAGTGTCTTCGAAACGGTTTAATTCTTTAGAAAATTTATAGAGTGCTAAAATTCACACAAAGCAATTGGTTAAAAAAATATATTGATTTAAATAACTCACATAGATCAGTTGCTAAAAATGCTTTCGAAAAAGATTATTTTAAATTAATGAATAATGCCGTTTTCGGTAAAACCATGGAAAATGTAGATAAAAGAAAAAATGTTAAAATAACTTCCTCTTGGGAAAGTCAAAGAAAACATTTAGGTGCACGAGCATTAATAGCAAAACCAAATTATCATAGCCACTCTAGATTCACTGAAAACTTGATAGCCGTTCAGCTTAATCATACAAATGTATATTATGACAAACCTTCCAAAACCAAATGACAAACCAAATATATTTAGGATTTACAGTACTAGAACAATCTAAAATAATGTATGATTTTCATTATGATTACATTAAACCTAAATATGGCAGTAAAGTTTTTTTAAATTACACAGACATTGACAGTTTTATTTACACTATACAGACAGATGATTTTTACGCTGACATATACAGTGATATACCACAACGTTTTGATACATCCGATTATCCATCTGACAATTTATTTAATTTCCCTCTATTGAATAAAAATGTTCTTGGTCTTTTTAAAGATGAATTTAATGGAAAAATTGTTTCTGAATTTATAGGATTAAAATCTAAAATGTATTTTCTTCAAACATAAAAATGGTTTGTTAAAAAATGAAGTTTGTTTAAGAGAAATGAAAATATTTAGATCACATTTACATACAATTTATAGACAGAATTTAAATAAAGTAGCTTTAAGTTCATTAGATAATAAAAGATATGTAATCGCAGATAAAATAAACACATATGCTTGGGGGCATTATGCCATTGAGCAATAATTGTGAAAAAAAAAAAAAAAATCAAGTTTTTGTTAGTTTAGTTTTAATAAAAAAAAATATAATTTAAAGATGAATAAAAAAGAAAAAAAAATATATTATTTACACCAACAGGAACAAACTTGGTTTTTATTATTACAAAAAAAATCGAATCTTAAGTGTGTTCAATCATTTTTAGCTTAGCGAAGTTTTTAAGCTGTTGAAAACTTTAAATAAAACCAGAGACAAATAAAACTTCTCAAAGTTCATAATATTTCATTATATTTCAACCGTTTAACTCAAAACTTTTATTATTTATTTTATAAATAATATATTTATTATAACAAAACATTTAATTTAAAATTATTTTGTATACATTTCTTTATGTACCTATTCAAATCAAACTTTGTTTTCAAGTAAATATTAAAGTTTAAACTTTAATAATAATGAATTTTGAAAACTTTTCATATCTTTACCTTACTAATTTTTTTTTTGCATAAGGTTAGGAGGACTTAAATTGTTATAATAGAATATAAATTTCACTTTTGGTAAATATATTTAACTTTTGTTTAAAACTTTAAAAACTTTGCATATTCTTATCCTAATTTAAAATATTCAGCACTATAGCTTAAGCTTTTTAAATTGCAAATTAACACATAACTGATGTAGTAACCACAAAGTTAAATTTAGAATAATTAATAAACTTTAATAATAATAAGCTTTAAAAACTTTTGAACCAAACTTTGAAAACTTTTCATATCTTCATCCTACTAATTTTTTGGCATAAGGTTAGGAGAACTCAAATTGTTATAATAGAATGTAAATTTAATTTTTGGTAAATGTGTTTAAACTTTAATAATAATTTTGTATTTAAATCAAACTTTGAAATTTTTAAACCAAACTTTAAAAATTTTTCATTTAAAATATCAAAGACACAATTCTTTTTACTCATTTTGCATACTTTTTGGACGAGCGTATGCAAATAATTTTTTTTGCATACTTTTAGGAGGACTAAAAGCTTTAAAAAGCTGCTCCTGCACCAGAACCGGCATATCCATACTACTTACACGCGTATATTTCATGTTCAGCTTAATATTTTTTCAATCTGAAAACGCCATTCGACATTGATATAAATCAATATCAAAATTATGTATAGTTTTTAAATTTAGTATTTAAATTTACCATTATGTGAAAACCAAATTTCGCATGATTTTTCTACCTTCATAAGTCCGGCACAGTTTGAGATAGGGGCTTGAAATATTTTTCGAAGTATTATAGAAAATTTGTTTGTACCAGTCCCTGTTTAGGAGCTATTAGGCCTCAAAAATTGAAAATTTGCTATTTTTAGACACCTGTACCTTAGACACCTGTACCTTAGACACCTCTACACACTTTTCTTCGGCAAGACATGAAAGTTAAAGGTTCAATAATATATTTTTACGTTTGTTATCGTTTTTTTTAGTTATATAGGCTTCCGGACTTACTCCAGAAAAGTCCTATTTTTTTATTACATGAAATTTTCAAATTTTTGTGCAAATCATAATTCTAAACAGTTTGTATTGTCTTTTGGAAATGTGCGCCTTTAAAAACCGTTGGTTTACATTCTACCTTGTTATTGTGTATCATTTTAGCTTGAAGAAAATCAATTAAGTTGTATAATGTGTCAGCCTCCTCTTTGTTAAGACAACGGCCAATAACTATTCTTAACCCATATTGTAAATATAATTTGCTATGCTTTATTGATTGTTTCGAGTACCTTTCGTAAAATTTCTAATAGAATTTACATCAATCATGATATTTTAAAATAGCTGGCCTTTTTCCAACACGGTAAAAAATGCAAGTCAATACAAGAGATTCTGTAGAAAAACCAACAAGAACTTTTAATGACAGATTTTCGTTGAGAAAATATGTATAACTCAACATCAAATTTGTGTTTGAACCTTGATCTTTCATTACTACGTTTGAAATAAAGCTTTTTAGTATTAATTATATTGCTTAGGTACACAAGATTGTGAAAAATTTAAATTTCCAACCAATGTGTTCCTGGATCTTTTATCTTGTCAGTGTTTACAATTAAAAAAGTTGGTTTTCCTACTACTTTTGGAATTTTGTCTAAAGCAAAAACTCGCTTAATTGTATAAAATATTTGTTTGTAAATTTGTTACATTTTAAAACACTAGTTATTTCTAAAGTGTTCATGACTCAAACTGACTCAAATCATATACTCTATTTATTTCATTAACGTAGTTCATTAAAAACTCCTTTTTTATTTTATATTTGTTATAATAACAACAAATTTTTCTAGCGCCTGTATTAGTTTTTTGTTAATTTTATCATTATATACAGTTCCAAAAGAGTAATTTTCAAAATTTACATTTATAATTTCTTTGGTTGAAAATTTGTAAGTAAACTCTTTTTCAAGTTTTTTACAAGGTTATTTAATTCCAACTAAACAAATATATTTTACAAATAAAGTATTTTTATCATTACAACAAAACTTCACGTCCACAAGTGCACAGGACGATGACATCTTTTTGAATATTCAAATACATGTTTCAATATTCTATTTATAGAGTTGTGAATATATTTCGATTTTTACCAATTTGTATGCTTGCATCAAATTCTCTGTAAAGAATAGCTGTTAAAGTAGAAGGAAGTGGTTTTATTAATCTTCCCTCAATTCTAATTGGACCCTGATTAATTAGAACTTGCCATACTTAAATACATTCTTCCTAATGCACCTGGAGTTAAATCAAAGGCTAGTACAAAAAATCCATTAGCTACTAAACATGGTTGTCGTCAACTGATGACCTTTATCCTTGTGATATATTCCTGTACCTGAAAAAAGTGTGTGACACACATGAGTATGAAAATTATTCTCCTCTATGAAAATAGTTTCAGTTGCAGTGTTAGGAATTTGCACTCCATTTACATAAAGCATAAATTGTGAAATATCAAAATGTTTAAAATTATATGGGTTTTTTGACCTCTTTCCAGAGTAGCCCACATTTTTTGTCATGCAAAAAATTATTGTATTTAGCAACTGCCCAATGAAAACATTGTCAAGTAAAATTGATGAGCTATTCATTGGAATTGTTAAACTTTTTACTTCAACGCGTTTATAATTATATTTAGCATTGGATTTCACAAGTACTGCATTGTGTGCTAACAGTACGCTTGGTAACATGCGTCATAAATAGCGTGGCTTCTAAACTTTTTTTTTTGTGATTCATCAGAATCGTCTGCAAAAAGATAATAATCTGGTTTTCCAAGTGTTAAAACTATACGAATGTCAACATTACTTATAAGTAGAGTAGGTTGATTAAACATATCTACGTGTAGTTTACCCATACGTTCCACTACACTGCTTTTATGGTACAATTAAGCAGTGTACCATAAAAGTTATTTCTAAAGTGTTCATGACTCAAACTGACTCAAATCATATACTCTCTTTATTTCATTAACGTAGTTCATTAAAAACTCCTTTTTTATTTTATATTTGTTATAATAACAACACATTTTTCTAGCACCTGTATTAGTTTTTTGTTAATTTTATCATTATGTACAGTTCCAAAAGAGTAATTTTCAAAATTTACATTTATAATTTCTTTGGTTGAAAATTTGTAAGTAAACTCTTTTTCAAGTTTTTTACAAGGTTATTTAATTCCAACTAAACAAATATATTTTACAAATAAAGTATTTTTATCATTACAACAAAACTTCACGTCCACAAGTGCACAGGACGATGACATCTTTTTGAATATTCATTAGTTTCAATTGCAGTGTTAGGAATTTGCACTCCATTATGGAATTTACTCCATTTGCACATAAAGCATAAATTGTGAAATATCAAAATGTTTAAAATTATATGGGTTTTTTGACCTCTTTCCAGAGTAGCCCACATTTTTTGTCATGCAAAAAATTATTGTATTTAGCAACTGCCCAATGAAAACATTGTCAAGTAAAATTGATGAGCTATTCATTGGAATTGTTAAACTTTTTACTTCAACGCGTTTATAATTATATTTAGCATTGGATTTCACAAGTACTGCATTGTGTGCTAACAGTACGCTTGGTAACATACGTCATAAATAGCGTGGCTTCTATAATTTTTGTTTTGTGATTCATCAGAATCGTCTGCAAAAAGATAATAATCTGGTTTTTCAAGTGTCAAAACTATACGAATGTCAACATTACTTATAAGTAAAGTAGGTTGATTAAACATATCTACGTTTACCCATACGTTCCACTACACTGCTTTTATGGTACAATTTTTCGCAATCTTTTGATCCATTATTATCAGATTTTGCTATATTTGCTTTATCTAAAATCCATCCTGCACATTCAAAATGAGTTGTAGCAGCATCTGTACCATAATTTAATAATGATTATATAAGCTCTATATTGACAATATAAGCTCTATAGTGATAATTTCCATCAGATGGTGTTATATTTTTGCCATTTAATTGAACATTACATTGTTCATTAATTGAACATTAACTACACTTGGTTGTATTATTATTTTATTTTATTGTATTATATTCCATCAGCATTATTCCAATGTGTTCCATCTTTCTTTAAGATCTGTACTTTTAATCTAATTAATCTAATTTAATCTAATTTAAAATTTTAATATGTAGAAGGCAAATCTCTATATGTATCGCAATGACCCAGTGAAACAAATTCAATAGTTGGAGGGTTGTCTAAAGAAGCAAAAGGATTGTAGAGACTTCTTCAGATCGTAAAATGCTAGACTAAATGGGTTGGGTTTCAAAATATCCAACTCAGATTTCATACACTCAATCATAATTAATCAAAAATATCTCTTTGTTTCTTTTTGTTATTATCTTTGCGTCTTTTTGACGTAAAATAATTTAAATTTTTAATGAATGGTCTATTTATAGCTTTTCGTTTTCTTTTCCCAGAACTATACATTTCATTTACGATCTTGCATAACTTCTTTTACATTTGCACAGGATGCAATATCAGATAAAGCATTGATACCAGATTAATAACTTCCTTTTTCAAAATACCAGCCTGAAGCCTGAATAATAATACCAGCCTGAGGTAAATAATTTGTTTCAAATATCTAAAAAGTCCTGCAAAAAAGCTTTCCAATCCACGACCTCTTTGAAAAGATACGGTTGATTGTAATAAAGAACCAATACCATCAAGTCCTCTACCAGATTGAATTAAATAATATTTATAGTATACTTTCTCCATTATGAATCAAAATATAATAATATAATATATAGTTCTGTAAAGTCGGTTTTATTTATACTTTTTTAAAATGTAATACAACTTTTGTTGGAATTGAACTATTGGAAATGTTTGTTTTGTATCCATATTTATTACATAAAAGTAATGAAATGTTATTAAATGATTTCTTCACATTGCAATATTGAATATTACTGACTTCTTTTACAGTATCAGTGAAAGCATTTTGTATGTTAACAGATCTTAAACACCTTACATCTTTATCACCTATTTTTTGCGGTTCAATTATATCTGTGTATATAAAAAACATATCTGGTTTAATAATTAGAATCAAGTAAATCTATCTATAAAAGTTTTGAAAGCTTCTATTACACGTGATTTATATTTTTTAAGATCTGTAACTTTCGAAGATACTTGATTGAAACATGTTGTCAAAAGTCCTTCCTGGGTGTAAGCGTAATTTGCTCTTATTTTTATATATATTTTAGGCCTAGTAACACATATTGTAGTGTAACTTATACTTTTAGGCAATTCCTTAGCTTTTGCTGATTGTGTATAATGAACTTCATCGTTTATAAAATTAAAAATTCCCCAAATCAACTGTTGTTCAACTTCTTTTCTTGTAAACCTATTAAGTGGGCGTATATTTTGAATTAGTGTTGGTAGTAGACAAACTTTCCAGTCGAATATCATTTGTTTTTCTATGTATGGAATATATGACGCAAACCTTTTTCAAATATACCACTTTTAATCGAAATATATCATTAACGTCTTGAGTAAGATCTATTAATATATAGCCGTATGGGGCTAACGTCACGTTATTATATACTTTTTGGAAAGCTTTGATTTGATTGGGATATATTTGGTGAGCTAGAGGTAATTTCTGCGATTTATCTCTTTTTGAAAAGTATTAGATATTTATGGTTAAGTGAAATATCTCTTGAAAATTTATCTTGGTGAAAACATTTTGTGTTACAAATATTACAGATAAATTTCTATGTTGTGGTCCTCTAGTAAATAAATCACATATATACTTATCATGAGAATTTACCATCATATCATCGATAATAATTAACAAAGGTTTTTGATTATCATAAAAACTGGAATAGTGTTTTCTTACATCTTTAAACACTATATTCTACATCTTTAATATATTTTGAAACGGCATTTTTATCTGGTTTACAATATAATTCTATTAATATCTGGTTGTATATTTTATTAAATTATGAAGAAAAGTGGTTTTACCTCAGCATAATAGGTGAAACAGCATAGTTATAGTAGTTAAAAACTAACACTGGTAAGCTATATTTATAGGAAAAGCTCTTTTTCCGAAGTAAATATTAATGTAAATTTAGTTATTCTAGTGAACATTGTTCCATAAACCTTCAACATGGATAATTAAATTTTCATAGTTAACTTACAATTCCTTTTAAAAATTGTAAGTCAACTATGAAAAGCATTATTTCCTAAAAGAACTGGCTATACCAGAAAAAGCAAGTTTAATTCCTACTGTATATCACTTCAAACCACCATACCCTGCAGAAAAACTTAGTCCAGAGGGAAATTATAATAACCAGTATTGCGAAAATAAAGTAAATATACTAAAATACTATTTAGAACCAGCTGAAAAAATGTGTGTTAAAGGAGAGCAAAAAAACATTTTCTTGAAAAGTACATTGGCAGCGTTAAAATAGAAGATATAAGCAGAGACTTACCGTCATTACCAAAGATTGAAAATTTTAAATCAACATGTCCTATACACTATAAAAACACCAGTTTCTGATGTGCTGTAAAAAATTGTTTTAATGTCTATATGTCTATATCTTTTAAAAAAAAAATATTAAATTAGGATTTTTCAAAATTATATACAGAATTAAATTTCAAAGACGTATAGAAAAATTGGATTTCACTATTTTTGCAATCTTAACATTTTGATCATCGTAACAAATTTTCCAACTCAGATTTCTATAAAATTGTAAAATATTACTAATAATTCTCTAATCTAATAATATTTTAAAATATTTCTAAAAATACTTCTAGTTCAAATAATCATTTTTTGGAGCATGTTTAATAAATCTGTTTTATTTTTATATTCTTGTTTTCAAATTAATAGGTACTAAATGCAATTAACCTGACTTGGATTTTTTTCCTGTTTTTATTTTTTTCCTGTCTTTGATTTTTTTCCTGCGGATTATGCAACATACTAATGCATCTAAGCAACATGTTAATCGTTAAGTACTTCCATAGCTTTAATTCCCTGTTTGTCTTCTTTTCATTCATATTTTTTCAACATTCTTACAAAGAAAAAATTTCTTACATGTCTTATATCTTGTATCTTACAAATATCTTTTTTCAATGGTTTGATCATTATGTAGATAGAAAAACAGGTTCGCACTTTTTCTTTATGAATTTTAAAAATGCATTGTACCTTTTTGAATTTTAACAAGTAAATGTAACAGTAAGTCGATGCAACCGACTTATTAATACCCTACACCTAAATAATTCGAATTAAATTAAAAATCCATAAGTTTTTTTGGCAGCTGCTTGAACTTCTTTCCTTTTCTGTCTTATTCAACTCGAATTTCAGGAACGTAAAAGAGGCATCCTCTTAGGATATGCTTGACACATTTGTAAAAAATTTTAAGTTTCTATTTTTATTAATTTCGAAGATTGTTAGTCCTTGGGAGGTGTGTGTCAGGTACCCGAATTGCCACTCCATTTCATCGAATCCATCTCAGGGACATAAAGAAAACATGCCAGAACACCATTGTACTAAATTTAAAGGTTCTACTTTTGTTGGTTTTGGAGATATGCTCGTTGCTCTTGTGCTCGTCCTGAAGTATCCAAAATACGAACCCATGGTTCAAATTCTTTCAAATGTCAGTTTCTAATTTTACAGAAAAGGAAACATAACAGAACACCTTTGTACTAAAAATAAAAGTTCTATCTTTGTTGGTTGTGGAGATATACTCGTTTGCTCCGGGGCTCGTCCGGAAGCTTCAAAGATTTGAACCCATGGACCAAATCCTCACAAATTTCAGAAACATAAATCAAACATGAAGGAACACCATTCTGCCTAATTTAAGGGTTATATCTTTGTTGCTTTTGGAGATAATATCATTTTCTCTGAGGCTCGTTCGGAAGCTTCCAAAATCCAAACCCATGGACCAAATTCTCTCAAATTTCAGAGACCTAAATCAAACATGAAAGAACACCATTCTGCCAAATTTAAAGGTTATATCTTTGTTGTTTTTGGAGATAATCTCATATGCTCTGGGGCTCGTTCGGAATCTTCTAAAATCTAAACCTATGGACTATATCCTCTTAAATTTCGGAGACATAAGTCAAACGGGAAGAAACATCATTGTACTAAATTTATAGGTTCTATCTTTGTTGATTTTGGAGATAATCTCGTTTGCTCTGGGGCTCGTTCGGAAGCTTCCAAAATCCGAACCCATGGACCAAATCCTCTCAAATTTTAGGAATTTAAATAAAACATGAAAGAACACCACTCAGTCAAATTTGAAGGTTGTACCTTTATTGGTTTTGGAGATAATCTCATTTGCTCTGGTACTCGTTCGGAAGCTTCCAAAATCCAAACCAATGGACCAAATCTTCTTAAATTTCAGAGACATAAATCGAATGGGAAGGAACATCATTGTACAAAATTTAAAGGTTCTATCTCTCTTGGTTTTGGTGATAATCTCGTTTGCTCCGGAATCATTCGGAAGCTTCCAGAATCCAAACCCATGAATCCAAATTTGGACTTAGCGTTTCTTTCGTTATTAGTAACCTAGTATATAAATTTCATCAAGATAGCTTCATTAGTTTTTGAGTTATCGTGCGAACGGACGGACGGACGGACGGACATCGTTAAATCGACTCAGGAGATGATCCTGATTCAGAATATATATACATGTCCATATCTAACTCCCTTCCTTTTGGTGGCTACAAATACCATACCAAAGGTAATATACCCTATATTTTAGGTGTAGGGTATAAAAATGCATTGTAAATTGTAAAAATGCATTGTTTTTTTTTGCTTTTTACATTTATCAACCAGTTTTAGCACATTTCCAAAAAAAATTTGAAAAAATGTGCTTATTAGTTTCACTCTGTCCGTCCGTCCGTCCGTCTGTTTACAAAACTTCTACACCGTTAAAGATAGAGAAAAAACCATGGGTAGGTCTCATAAAAAAAATAATTTTATGGAACAACTTTTTCATGTAGCCCCATCCATTACGGAGCTACAGCCCCTTAAACTTTGAAAAAGCTCTATTTTTAAATGCATATATCTTATGTTCTGCTTAAGATTTTTTCAATCTGAAAACGTCATTCGACAGGTATTTTTTTGAACTTTGTAAATTAATATCAAAATTATACAATTTTTTAAATTTAGTATTTAAATTTACCGTTATGTGAAAACCAAATTTTGCATGATGTTTTACTTTCATAACTCCGGCATGCTTATAGATAGAGGCTTGAAATTTTGAGACAAGAAAAATCTTTTAGAATTAGTATAAGTTTGCTCAGAAAATTTTTTTGGACCACCCCCTGTTTATGAACTATTAGGAAATTATACGGAAAATTTGCTATTTTTAAACAAATGTAACTTAGGAACCTGTCCACATTTTACTTCTGCAAGATATAAAAATTGAAGCTACAGTAATATATTTTTACGTGTGTTAAAGGTTTATTTTAGTTGTAAAGGGTTCCAAAGTTGCAGCTCTTCAAAATTGCGAAAAAGCCCCATTTTCAGATGTATATATGGCTCTGGCTCTGCGTGATAGTTTTGCAAAAAAAAAGAAATATAAAACAATATCAAAATTATGTAATATTTTGTAATTTACTATTTAAATTTACCGTTATGTGAAAACCTGATTTTCACGTTTTTTCTTATAACATGAAATTTTAAAATTTTTGTGCAAGTTACAATTCTAAACAGTTTGTATTGAGTTTTGGAAATGTGCGCTTTTAAAAACCGTTGGTTTACATTCTACCTTGTTTATTTCTACTTTTCATATGCGCCTATTACTTAAGCCAGGTATAAGAATAAGAAGTGAACCGTTTTTTTCAACATTCTTACATAACAATTAATTAATGGTTTTTCTTTCCTCTTCTTTAAATATTTGTCATAAAAGATCTTTTTATTCATTTTTTTTTCAACATTCTTATGTAACAATTAATTAATTGTTTTTCTTTCGTCTTCTTTAAATACTTCATAAAGAAATAATATTTCCTAAATCAAAAAAAAAATAGAAATAAATTTATCTCAAAATTGCAAGCATAAAAAAAAACATTTTTCTTACTATTTCCATGCTTACCTATTACTTAAAACAAGTATACAATCTTTATAAACAACTAGACTTGTCTGATGTTGCCCGCCGCCAGTCTGACCTACTTTTATGACGTTAACCTACTTCCTATCTGACTTAATTACGGTTTCCTTGACCGGGTGACCTTGGCTTCCGAGTGACCTTTACCTACTAACCTATCTGGCCCAAGTGCCTACCTATCTACTTACATTTTTTTAAATTTATTTATTAAATTTTTTTATAAAAATTTATATTTTTTAAACAAAAAATAGTGCTAAAATCAAAAATGTACTTAAATCTATAAAATTCCTTTTTAGTATTATGTGGGGTGATAAAATTACAATTACTTTAAAGAGAAAGAAATAAAAAGAAAATTTTTATTTTACTATTATAAAAAAAAAAAAAAATTACCTAAATATTTAAAAACAAAATTTCAAAATTCAAAATTTGAAAACAAAATAATTTATATTAATTATTAATTATTTAAATCCAACAAAAAAAAAGTGTAATAAAAATAAATGTTTACAAAAAATTCAATTTGGCTGACGTCTTTATCTAGAAACCAGACCTAGTTTTTTGTTAAAAAGATTAAAAACTCTAAGTTTTCAGACATACAGACATACAGACGTATTGAAATTTTAAACAAACAACTATCACTACATGTACAATACATATTTTGTTTTAAGTTAAATTTGTTACACTCTGGTACCTAATTTTTGTTACACTATGATAACTAAATTGCACTTCATAACTTTTTAACAAGAGAGGTTGAAAAACACCATTTTTGGTTTTGTTACTACTTACTAATTTATAACGTGAGAACCAATTTCGCAATAAGTTCAAGTCGTAGTTAATATTACAAATTAAGTTAAGAAGATCATTTACTTCATACTTACAACCTAAATTGTATGTAAAAGCAGTACGAAAATAGTAAAAAGAAAAGAAAAGAAAGCAGTAAAAGCAGTAAAAGCATTCCTTTAAATTCTAACTTAAGTAACGGGGTAATATAAATCAAAAAAAATGATAAGGATCTAAATACAAATATTGGGGTACTACTTGTTTAATATATTTAGAGTTTGACAATTTTTCTCCATTTTTCACTTTTATACATCTTAACTCTATGTAACTCGAAAACCATTCTAGCATGAAACGCTTAAATCCAATATTTTCAATTTTACGAAGCAAAATCTTATAGTCAACCATATCGAATGCTTTCGTAATATCTACAAATAGTTCAGCAGTATATTTCCTCTTACCCAAGTTAACATAAACTTCTGAACACAGTTTAAATCGGTAAACGGTAGACCGATTATTTCTAAATCCAAATTGGACAGAACTGAAAAAATTAGCATTATTTAAAAAACTTAAAATTTTATTTCTCATAATTTTTTCAAAAATCTTTGCTACCGAAGGAAGTAGTGGCAAAAGCCTATAGTTGTTCATGTCTTTGCAATTCACTTTAAAAATGTATGCAAATACGTCACAAATCATGAATTTTACTTTTTTTAAAAGAATATTAGAAAAACCATCATTATTATTATACGAATTGGAAGTTTTTAGAGAATTAATCGCCCTAACTACTTTCAAAAATTATATTGGTCCAAAACCATAGCTGTTTCTCAGATTAGTTTCTTCTTGAAAACTTAAGCTGTTTTCATATATATAGCTATAGTGCATGAGTGACTTTGTGGACACAAATTGACAGTCAGATTAGCAAAATAATCACTAAAAAGATTAGCTATTTCAAGTTCATCACAAATTTTAATATTATCTTTTTGCAATATAATAAATTGCCTAGTATAATTGTTTTTGTTTAGTGCATTATTATTAACGCGCCATTCTGCCTTTAAATTTTCAGCCTGCTAACAAATTCATTTTTATAAAAATTGTCTTTTTGTTCTTTAAGTTCTTTTTTAACTCCTTTGCAAATTTTTTATAGGGGATTCTAAGACAGTGGTATATAGAAAGATTTAAACATTTTTTTCCTAATTTATTTTTAAGATTAATTTTATTTACTAAATAATTATTGATACATGGCTTTAATCTTCTATTTTTTTTAGTTATATTATAGTTATATTATATTATATTGAAACAGTTTTATTAATGCGTCATAGGCTCTATTTGTATCATTTTCAATAACAACTTCTTCCCAAAATTCATACTTTAAACACGGTTGGTTGATAATTTACAAGAGATGCTAAGCCATGTAATGTAATGTTAATACATTTAAAAAATTCGAAACATCATAATTTTCTATTAAAAGTTCTAAATTGAAATCAGTCATCGGCTTACCTTCGTAACGATCAGACGTATATTATATAGTGACTTATTTTCTTCTCTTTCTTATTTTTCATTTTTATTTCTGTTTTCTTTTTCTAAATTAAATTAACTATCCTTTTCTATCCTTATAAACACACTCTTAAATAACCTAAAAAAAAAAAGTTGTTTTATAAAAAACAAAATATTAATAAATAAATTAATTAATTAACAAGGCGCAATACCCTAGACATAGTAAGGTGAGTAAAAAAAAAATACAACATAATGAAAATCAGTTTAAAAAGCTAGAAGAAAAAATTAACATCTTGGAATTCAAGGCTGATGAAATGGAAAGATATATAATGGAAAAATAAAAAAAACATTATTGTGTTAGGCTTACCATCCACATTGGATAATATTGTAATGTTTTTTTCCAAATATTGGAAAAAATTTATGCAAATGTGAAACAAGACGACATCGATAACATTTCAATAATTAAAATTAACCCAAATGGCAACACAAATCAAAAAGTTCAAAGAAAGCTTTTCATCGTCAAGTTCAAAACAGAAGAAATAAAAAATAAAATTTTAGAAAAAAAAAACGTCATCACTTGTATACAACAGAGTTTAACTTGCTTCAAGATTCAAAGAGATATTTTTTCAGCAACAACTTTCAACACTGCAAAAGAAGATTTATTATGAAGCGAAGCAAATCAAAATTTTATATAAATTCAAATATCTCTGGTTTAAAAATGACTCAATTAATCTTCGTAAAGATGATGGTGTCGAAATTTTCCGATTCAAGAATCTCAATGATTTCAACAAATTCAAAATTAGACACAACTATTAAAAGTATTTTTAGGTATATTAGACTTAGATTTTTAATTTTTTTCTTTTTAAACAACTTAAATTTAATAATATATTTAATTTTTTTTCAAAAGTTTTATTTATTTATTTTATATTTTAACTACAAAAGCTTTTCTCTTTTTTTAAATATTTACTTTTATTTTCTTTCAAATTTCACATAACTTTTACAAAAATTACAATACTTAAATTTATTTATATTTTCACATTTCATAATTTTTATTATTCTACGTAACTTTTATTCTAATTTTACTTTTACTTTTACATTTTTATTAAAATTCTATAATTTAAACTTATTTCTACTTTCATATTTCACAGTTTCTGTTTTCTTTTGTTTTTTTTTGTTTTACATAATTTTTATTCTAATTTTTCAAATTTTGTTTGTTTAATTTTCTTTCAAATTTTAAAATATTTTTTAATAAAATTCCAAATCTTAAATTTACTTATATTCTCACATTTAATAACTGTTAGTTTTTTTTATTTTTGTGTTTTTTACTAATTTTTAATTCAACAAAATTTTTACTAAAATTTCTAAATTTAAATTTACATATTATATCTTATATAATAATATCTATATTATTCATATTATATCTTCAAATATATTTTTTAATTTTTTCTTTTTTAACTTTTATTCTAATTTCCAACATTTTTACAAAATTTTATGAACTTAATATTACTTGTAATCAATCACACATTTGATAATCCTTGTTTTGATTTGGTCAGTGTTCCCCGCACGTGTTCTGATACTACTAATAATATACTCTACTTTTCATTATTATTAATATTAATTATTTTAATTTCATTCACATGATGTATTGCATTTACCGTATTAATAATCTTGAAAACAAATGATTGATATTAGTAGTAGTGTGAAAATAAATTACTCTACAAGTATTAGGACACAAAATAGGGAAAAATTAAATATTATTTACCTTAACATTTACAGAAATAGGAATAAAATTTAGAAGCTTTTGTTAATTCTCTCAGCAATAGAATCGACATTATAGTGCTTATGGAAATTTGGATAAATAAGAGCGAAAACAAATTTTTCAATATTCCTGGCTTTACCGCTTATTTTTCAAATAGAGAAAACTCATACGGAGATGCTGCTCTCTACGTGGTGAATTTCCTATCTTCTACGCAAACTTTTGAAGAAGAATTCGATCAATCCCATGTATTAATAGTGAAACTCCTTAACATCGTATCAATATATATAAACAAAAATAGATGTTTTTATAGAAAAATTAGATCATATACTGTACTCTGTACAAACATTCACTGATACGTGGTGATTTTAATAAACCTATTAGATTAAAAAAAATAATGACGTCATAAATTATTCAAATACAATTATGAGTAATGGATTTGTAATAGGGAACAAAATAAATGAAGAGTTCGCAACAAGAATAGGTAAAACATTAAAAACGGTAATAGCCCATTTTATTTCTGATATATTGCATTACGAATATGACCTCTCAGTAACTGATACATCCTTGTCACATCATCAGATGCTAATGATCAGCGCGTACGTGCAGCCAATAATAGAAAAGTTTAGTGATACTAAAACTGTTCTTAACTATGATGCTCTTTGCTATGATCCATTCTGGCATGATATTAATTCCATCAGTAATGTAGATAGAAGTTTAACAATTTTAATTAATAAATATTCCATTCGTCAGTCATTTCGTCAAAGAATAAAAAAAAAACATATCTGGATGACTAACGAAATACTTGATCCCATTAAAATCAGTGATTCGCTTCTTAAATTTAAACGTAAGTATCCAAATAATGCACACACAACAGAATTATATAGTATGTATAGCAAAAAAATCAAGTCCTTGATTCTTGAAGCGAAAACAAAATTCTGCTCCGCGGAGATAGAAAAATATCCAAATGATGGGAAGAAATTTTGGGAATTATACAAAAATATAATGTTTAATACAGGGAAAAATCATCCAAATAGCCCAATTAAAAAGATTTAATACAAAAGTCGAGTAGTCACAGAAGAAGAAGAAATATCTGAGTGTATGAACGATTTCTTTACAAATGTGACAAATGACCTTAATATTTCAGCAGACCCTATTGATCTGAGTTACTTTAAAAATTTCAAGCGGAATATATACAATTCCTTTGATTTGACCCCAACTACAATTGAAGAAGTAATAACATCGGTATCATCCCTAAAATCGTGTTCCGCTACCGGATATGACAATGTCTCAACAAAATTTTTTTAAAGATTTGCTGACAAAATTGTACCACTGTTGACCAAATTTGTTAATGATTTTTTCGAGTCATATGTTTTTCCGGACTCTTTGAAGATTGATGTTGTAACGCCAATTTTCAAAAAAGATGATGCAACTGATCCAACAAACTACAGGCCGATATCAGCTCTGAGTACTTTTTCTAAAATTTATGAAAAAATTATTAAAAATAGATTATCCAGATTTTTAACTGAGAGTGAAATATTATATTCGGAACAGTTCGGCTTCGAGAGAAATTCTAACACAACTGTCTCTTGCATTTCTCTAACCGACTCTATTTCTAAAAGTTTGGACCATGGTAACTTTAGCGCGTGCGTATTTATCGATCTTCAAAAACCTTTTGATTGCGTGGATCATGAAATAACATTACTAAAATTACAGAACATTCATCTTACTCACCAGCAATTCGCTTTTTTCAATAGCTATTTGGTTAACCGTATTCAAAAAATAAAAATAGGTAATATCTATAACAAAAAGGGCGTACCCCAAGGTTCGATACTAGGACCTGACTTATTTAAAATTTACATTAACGATATAGCGAGTCTTAAACTAAACTTCAACTATTTGCCGATGATTTAGCAATAAAATATATAGCTAATAATGAAGTTGAGCTTAAATCATTAATAATGCATGATTTGTTTTTGATAGATGAGTGGTTGGTAAAAAACAGACTAGTTATAAACTTAAAAAAAACTAAAATATTCCTTTTTGATAACAAAATTTTTACTGATCCCTCTTTCTTATTTAAAAATAATGAAATTGGTGTTGTTAAGAGCTTCATTTACTTAGGAATGGTTATTGACTTTTATCTGAAATGGATGGAACACATAGATTTTATATGTAAAACAATCGCACCATACATTTTTGTATTAATAAGATTAAAACTATTTTTAGACAAAAAAAACGCTCTTTGTTATTTATTCGTCGTATATTAATTCGAATATTACGTACTTAAACCCAATCTGGAGTAGAGCATCCAAGGTTCACATAAATAAACTAAATATTCTTCATAAGAAACCTCTTAAAATTATCCATAATTCCCCATTAGTACATTCAACAAACTTCCTGTATTTACCTCAATTTCCAAGCTTCGATTTTATTTGCAATAGAGAATTATACATTTTAGCTTTCAAAATAATAAATAATTATATCAAACACAATTTTATTCTAAATCAAAATATCGACTTTCATAATTATAATACAAGAAACAAAGCAAATTATTATCTTTCGTTATTCCGAACGGAAAAACAGAAAACGAATTGTCTTTACAATTGCCTAAAGACATATAATGATTTGCCTTCACATATTAAAGAAATAAACAGTTTCTCTCTCTTCAAAAAGAGAATAACTTGCTTTTTGTTACATACCCACAACTTATCATAAACCAAATATGTAAATTATTAGAAAACAATTTTTAATATGCATAGCTAACATACATACCTACATACATATTAAATTAAATTAATTTAAATTAATTTACTCATGGTCTTCTTGAATTTCAATAATAAAATAATAAGTGAGTAAATAATGAGAACAGTAAAACAGTTAAGATGAGAATCAAATTATAAAACTTAAATTTATTAGTAAGATTAGATTAATTAGTTAATTAGTAAGATTAGATTATTTAGTAAGTAAAATATATGTAGTGATCATATGCTCTTTTGTGAGTATATATATTTATGAACCATAACTAACTCTAACTCGTATTAGGAAACATATAATCAATGTATATTAACCTAATTCGACCAGATAGGTCACTTAACTTTGAAGTATTTTATAAATTAGGCTATAGTATTATAATTAAACTTAATTTTGTTTCTTTTTGATAAATTTAAAATTTTTTTACAAAATATCAATTTATGTAAAGAAAAAAATAAAAGGAATAATATTGGGATTAATGTAATTATATTGAATTCAACTGAAATAAAGAAACCAAAAAATGATGGATTGATATACTGGCCTTATAATTCTTACCTTTAACAAATATAAAATTCCAAGTAAAATTGATATTGCCTGGTATAAAGTTAAGGTAAAAGAATACTTTCCAAACCCCATGAGGTGCAAAACCAACCAACTTCTTGGTCACACAGCCAAACATTGCAAGAACCCCGCAAACTGTGCGAACTGTAACCTTCCACCACACCAACCTTTAGATTGCACTAGAACTATGTGTTCAAATTGCCTTGGAGAGCATCCATCTTCCTCCAATAATTGCCCAAAGTATGTTCAACAAAAAGAAATACTAAAAATTAAAACACAAAATAAGTGTAGCTTTGGTGAAGCCCGCAGGACTTACAACCAAAAAAATATAGCTCCAACTATAAATTTGTATAGCTCGCACAGTTTTTCCTCTATACCAAAAAATACTTCACCACAAAAAAATACTGATAAACAACAAAACAAACTTCAAATAATAATAATCCAACACTACGTGATTCGTATTCAACCAAAAAAAAACCAAATTAATAATCTAATTGAACAAAACAAAATTAACTTTTCTCGCTTTTCAAAACAAAATCAACATAATAATAAATTAATTGAACAAAATAATAGTAATTTAATTGAACAAAATAATAACTAACCTTAAATACTCCAACAATACATGAAATAGAAAATAATAAAGAAATACTATTTCAAAACAAAAACAATAGCACAGAAAGAGAAAAAAACATACTTAAAAATAATAACTCTACAATTATGAACGAAGATAATCTCCTAGTAAACTAACTTGTCTCAGCACAATCCACACGAATAAACTTAGCCGAACGCAAAGAAAACCTATTAACCAACTCTTTAAAAGATATACAAGAAGAGCTCATTGAACTGTCAGGTGCTTCAGACATATAGATTTAATATAAAAAAGAAAAGAAACAAATTGTAAAAAGTTAATTTTATAAAATACAATAAAGAACAGTAAACTTTTAAAAGTTATAAGTTGTAACGAATATATACCCTTTACTATTTAAATATAGTGATAATGGTGTACATAGCAAAAAATTCATCAGCTTTATTAATTATTTTTCATTTTTTGCTCTTATAACTTCCAGTTAAATATTTTTGCACTTTACATTAGTTATAATGCTTGATATTCTTAAATTGAAATATTTTAATTTTTTTTTATTTTTTTAAATATGTTTATGTTTATTATAAATTATTGTAAATAATCATAAAAATTTATTTTTACAAGTTTTGTAAAACTAGATTAAGTAAAATACTGAAATAAATAAATAAAAATAAATAAATAAATAAAATAAAATAAATATCAAAGACTATTATAAGAAAGATAAAAAATATCTAAAAATTATTAACAAAATACAAAATGCAAAAAATTATCTAAAAATTCAAAGTTTCTTATTTTTCATATTTTTGCCTTTTCAAAATTAACTCTTTTTACAATGCTTTATATTCATAAACCGAGAACTAAATAATATCATAGAAACATCATGGAATCAATAATCAAGAAAAAAACAAATACTACAAAACACTTTAAAAAAATTCAAATATCTTCTCAAAAATCCAAAAAACAGTTGAAACTTTCGAATGTTCCAGAGTACTACATCTCCTAAAAAAATATTATGTATCAAAATAAAAAACAAATAATTCAAAAACTCAATAATAGTTCAAAAAATAAAATAATTAGTAGTATATCAAACGACATAGAATAATGGAATATTCAAGGATTCTATAATAATAAATCTTTCTTAGAACTATTAATTCAGAAATATAACCCATTAATTATAGCATTGCAAGAAACTAATATAACTTAGACCAATCATTAAAAATGACTATAAACATTACAAATGCCTACTGCCGATAACGAAACGCAGATGCGGAGGAGTAAGTTTCTTGATCGACTCAAGTATAAAATTCGAACATATTAAAATAAACACACCGCTTCAAGCTATTGCTATCAAAACTTCATTGCCAAATTTACAAGAAAATATCACTATTGTTAACGTCTACCTAGAAAACGAACTTAAGCTCGAAAACGCGCACCTAGATCAATTAACGTCACAAATATCCGCTCCATACATAATGTTAGGTGACATGAATGCTAGAAGCGAAACCTGCGGAGATAGAATAACAAACCAGAGAGGAGCAGTTATAGATGGCTGGACGATAATGGTAAAGTTTGCATAATATACAATGGCTCCCCAACACTCTTAAACACCAGAGGAACTCTAACATGCCCCGATCTCACAATAGCCCATACATCCATAGCATATCAACTATATTGAAAAACGGGAGAAAATCTAAAAGGATACGATCGCTACCCTATAATTATTAACAAGATAAACAAAATAATTATAAAATACAAAAGCAAGCCCAGCTTCAACTCAAAAGAAGCAAATTGGGAACTATATCGAACATATGTAGATCAATTCCCTCAAAAGCAAGAATCTCCGAAAACATCAACAAAGAAGCAACCTTCCTCGCTGAAACTATAAGACATGCAGCTACCAAATCCATGCCAATAATCTCATCCGAAAAAAAAATAAAAAAAACAGCATGGATAAATAAAAAAATAGCAAGGCTTTCTAAAAGAACACCTACACAGCATACAATAATCATGCTCAAAAAGAGAAGTACCGAGTTAAGAAGAGAAATAGAGCAGTCGAGAAGGAAATCATGGGAAAATTATGCTAATGGAATAAACAACAGTAACTCAAACGAAACATGGTGCAGGGCCAGAGGAATTCTTGGTAAAAAAAACACCAATGTCTACAAATTAGAGATAGACCCAATAAAAATGTGTAGTTCCTAGCTGATTGCTGCGTATCCTATGCAACAAACACAGTACAAGATAAAGAGCAAGAGTACAACCTCCCAATTTCAAACATCCAACCAAATTAAACGATGGACTTTCCAATAACAAGTGAGGAATTAATATGGATAATTCAAAACTTTCAAGGGACAACACCTGGTACGGACAAAATAACGTACACTACGCTAAAAACACAACAAAAGTTTATATACAAAGACTAACAAAATTGTACAACAAAGTATACTCACTCACCGTTATCTGTTCAACTCTTCAATTATTACATCGAAGATTTAAGCAAAAAACTTCTGGAAATTAAAGAGATAGATCACCTCATTTATGCAGATAACGTAATAATCACTGCAAAAGGAGACAAAACAAAAAAAGAAAACGCTTTACAGAAAGCACTGAACCTAATCGACTGCTGGGCCTCAACTACAGGAGCATACTTTTCGCCTAAAAAAAGCGAATCCTTACATATTTGCAGAAAGCTAATCTGTCAAAAGTCAAGTATTAATCATCAAAATGAACCTATTCAATTTACAAATGATCTAAAAATATTTGATCTTTCATAGGTGAACTTCCCAACAATCGAACAACGAAGGGACCAATTGGCGCTAAGACTAATTACAAAAGCCGCCTATAACAACGCACACTCTTTACATAAGTTTACTAATGCTGTTTTTAAAGAAGAAGTACAAGCTCCAAAAAACTTGGCTTTCGGAAAAGCAATGAAAACAGCAAAAGATATAGAATTAGACATAGTAGTTCTGCGCGAGACACCAGAAAGAAATCAGCATTTATGGACATACTACAGTCAATGGGTATATTATAAAATAGCAGAAAACAAAAAATCAGAAACAAATGAAGAAACATACAGGAAACTCTACAAAGAACATCGAGAACCTTTAGAAAGTAGATCTTCCCCAATATAAAAATAACTAAAATTATAGACAAAGGAAGCAGAGAAACCTGAATAAAGATGTCAAGGATTAGAATGGGCTGTACCCTATACACACACATAAACATCTATTTACCGGAGAAAGTCCTCCCACTTGCCGATTCTGTAACAACATTGCCACAATAAACCTCGTAATATTGGAATATCCAGAAACTAATAGAATTTCGGTAAATGAACCTGCACGCTTAAAAGAAACAATAACGGAAAACAACAAAACTGGCATCAACAAAATAGGAAAACTCCTACAACACCACGAAATTTGGAAACTATAAATTAAAAAACAAAAAAAAATAGATATAGATAGATAAATAAATAAATAGATATATAGGTTAAGTTTATATTATATAGATTTAAGATTAAGTTTTTAAGCTGGCCCACATGCCCATTACGGCAACCGGTCCCAAGAAATTAATAAATTAGTTTAAATTATACTTGTTATTAATAATAATAAATTGAAATCACCTAATAGTAAAAATATTTTTGCCCTTTTGTTTTGTAATACACAAAATTCATTAAAGAATAAACTAAAGTTATGCATATGAAATTTATTCACACTCAAACACGTAGAATCAATATTTTTAATATTAAAATTAATTTTAATAATATCCGCACTAGTAAGTTTATAACTCATAGCTACATTATTTAAAGTATTTCTAACAAAACAACCTACGCCACCTGCAGCATAACCTCATTAGCCCAAGCATTAAAACAATGCCCTGGAATTTCATATTCAGTAATTTCATCATTGTATATCCATATTTCCGAAACAAAAAAAAAATCAGGAACTGTTACAAGTGCTTCAAAATTAGATATCAGTAAATCAAAGTTTTGTCTTAAGCACCTCATGTTTTGGTACACTAAAATAAATTTAACATTAAATATTATTGGTGAGTTTGGTGAGTTCATTGTTTATAAGATCATCCGTATCTAAATTATTATTATTATCTACTTAATAATAATAAAGACATCATTTTTAATTATAATTACAAATGTATATTATATTTTAACTAAATCTTCAAATGATCTGATAACAAGCCCCTTAATTCATATTTATTTTCTTTTTTAATTTTTTAGTAGACAAATATAAAGTTCTAGTATTTGTTGTTTACTGTGTTACTAAGAACGTCATTATTTAACTTCAATATAGATTTGAATAGTAGATTTGAAATTAATGCATAAAATCTCAGTTTGTTTCTTTCTACCTCTTTTTGATGTTTTTTTTAGATAGCAGTTTTTTATTTCGTCATCACCAACATTTATTTCCATTCATCTAAAAAAAAATGTTTTTTGCTGTTTGAATAGAGTTTTATTTCTTTACATTTGAAACACCATATATATCTATCTCATAACATTTCTCTTTCTGTAGTAGGGTATTCACTTTGTATTCCAGTGTGATAACTTTTTTTTCAATAAAGCATTCTCTTCTCTTGATTCTTTTAATTCTCTCAGGAATTCCGCATTATCCGCTTTCAAATTTAATTCTTTAATTCTTGTTGTAATGTTTGAATTAATGTTATTATCTTTTTATCGTTGTGGTTTAGTGTTGATGGTGCTACAAGTGTGGGTATTGTTATTGTTTTAATTGTCGATGCGATTAGCATTATTAAAACGATAAATTTTTAAATTACATACACGAAATGCAATTCATTTTTTGAGATTAACAGATCATCAATTTACACTCTAATATATTTAAATATTTAATTCCCAGAATAATTAACCCTCTAATGTAATTTATAATTTTAAAATAATTTGGGTGAATTTTATAATTTCTAGAAGTATGGATCGTAGATAATATATTCAAACTATATGTTTACACAATCTTCAAAAGTAGATTCTAACCTTCCATATAACGATTACCAATTTAAAACTTTTCCAAATATGCTATAGTACCATTTAATACTAAGCGGCAAATGTATAATAATTTATACTATACAAATGTATGTATATATCATTCATTCATCAGTGACATATACGATATGTAAAATGTAAATAAACATGAGTTATATAAGTATCTACACTAATATCATATAAATATAAATTCTTCAAGCAACCGTTATATTTTTTATTTATTTAATTATTTTGTACTACGCATCATCCTCAACAATTTCAAATTATCGAGTAAAAAAAAAATGCAAAACATTAAATAAAATTTGTTAGAAAAATTTAGAAAAATGAAGTCACACTTTCGTCAATTTTAAGGCAACCCTATATTACTCTATATTAACCCTATATTAAAATTTTGAACAGGTGTTCAAGTTACAGGTGTTTAAAAATAAGGAAGTTTTTAGTTTTGGACCCCATACAGCTCCGAAACGGGAGGCGATACAAAAATATTTTCTGAAATGACTCATACTTATTTTTAAAGACCTAACTTTTCTCGAAATTTAAAGTTTCTAACTTAAACAGTTTAGAAGATAGAAGGAATCAAGAATGTTGCAAAATTTGAGTTTCACATAACGGCAAATTAAGACACCGTATGCCAAAAGTATATATTTATTGTAATAAAAGCAGTAATTGTTTCGCGTTAAATTCAAATTTAAGATATATCTTATACAACCTGTGTTATAATAATTTAAATATAGAGCTCTATGTGATCTAAAAGTTAGGTGTTCGAGAGCTACCCGAATTTTTGGTCGGATTTCAACCAAAAAAAATAGGGAACCTATAAATTGTTGTAAGTGTTAATTTTGTGTGAATTTCAAGACTCTAGCTTTCTTAGATTTTGAATTATCTTGCTGACGGACTGACGGACGGACGGACGGGCGGGCAAAGCTTAGTCGACTTAGAATTTGATTCTGATCCGATCTATACCTTTGAAGGTATATCTAGCTAGCTTTTTTCTAAGTGTTAAAAACGGAGGAGCAATTTTAATATACTCGATCTTTATCGTACGGGTATAAATATTGGAAGTAAAAAATAATAAAAACTAAGAATAGAATAAGAATAAGGAAGTAAAACAAATACAAAACAAACATAAGATTCATGAATCTGCTAACAAAAATTTATTATAAATATTAGATTATTGTAAATGTACATGATTTTTTTTCATTTAAAAATATTGAAAGTAAAAAATAATAAAAACTGTAAACAAATTTTTAGTTATAGAAAAAAAAAACAAAAAAAATTGTTTTCATATAAATTCATTTAGCGTATTATACAAATTTGACTTAGAAAAAAAATTAAAAAAAGCTGAAAGTTGGTCGGCAGAGTTATTTCTTTTTACCTGTATAACAACTTTTTCTTTATAATTTTTCTCTTCATATTTTTCTGTTTACAAACATTGTTTACTATGTGTTTATTTTACTACAAAAAAAAACAAAAATCAGTGATTGAAGCAATTGAAATCAGTGCAATAATAATATTAAAATAGGCTTAAATCTAGAGATTATATTTTAATCTTGTAATTAACAAAAAACAAAAGCAAAAAAAAACAAAACAGAAAATAAAACAAAAAAAGAAAGAACGAGAAAGTTAAGTTTAAGTTATATACATTATAAAATTATTTAGTACTTTAAGTTCAAAGTTAAAAAACAAATAAAAAAAATAGGAAAACAGAACAAACTAATTTGTTAATATTTTGAAATATATAACTGTTTGCATTGTTTTTTAAATTGATGTCTGTATAAGTTTTGTATACTTAATGGTATGTTGTTAAATAGCCTGATACCTGAATTTAAGATAGGTTCAATCCCACTCAAATTTGTATCCGTCTCATTTCTCAGTTGATTGTTTCCTCTTGTATTATATACTAGTAAAAAAGCCCGTCATACGACGGGTATAAGTAAAAAAATATAGCTTTTGTGAAAGTCTCCTCAGTTTTATGAACAATTTAATTTTAGTAAATTTATTCAAATACTTATATGTATTATATTTAGATATTGATAAATGTAAAATTTATTGCTAAAGTGTTTTAAATAATGAAAAACCTCTATGATGCTGTGAAGTAGTTTCTTTCAAAAATGTAATAAAAATGATTATTTAATAAATCTCATCTCTTGTAAATTTCCTTATCAAGCTTTGGATTAAAAAACCAAAGGTTGGATTAAAAACCAATGGTAAATAAATTTTTGCCAATAGTAACAAAAATTTTCGCTTCGAAAAAAATACAGTATCAAACTTTATAATTTTGAAACTAAACTATACTGATCTGATGCATTTACCTAATTATAATATATAGTACACTTGTTATATTTTTCTATGGTTGCCATAGCAAATGCTTCAAAACTTTTTTTGTTATATTTTTCAAACAAATTTTTACTCTATCCGTAATAATATTCTGCCTCTTTATCTGTAGCTTTCGTTACAAAATCTTCACACCGTAAGTTCTGCGCACCTTTTATGTAAAACAATAAAAATTGGCTGTGCATATAAGGTTTAAGATTTAGAAAATAAAAATCATAAAAGAAGCATAAAATTAAGAAAATGTTACACATTCAAAATTTCATTGAAAATTGCGATTTTATAATTTAAATTGCGCTCCTTTAAAAGCTTTGGTTTTAGGCACTGCTTTATTTTTTTATAATTAACTACATAATATATGTATATACCCATATTTTTATTCATATATCTATATTATGAGCTAAACTTCTGATTTTTAAATTGTACTATATTATGGCAAAATTTTTAAAAAATTAAGAAAATGTTACTTAGCAAAATTTAAATAAAAATATTATTGCAATTTTATAATGTTCTACTTAAAAATCCGAACCTTTAAAAACTTTGATTTATACACTGCCTTGTTTTTTCTTTCTTTTCATAGCATAACATTTTGATATTTCTTTTTTTCTATCTGTTATGTACCTCAATATCAGATGGACTTTTCGTTCTTTTCATAGCATAACATTTTTTTTTTTCCTTTTTCTATCTGTTATGTAGGTACGTAAATATCAGACGTATGTTTTTTTCTTTTAAAATCATAACATTTTAATAGTTCTTTTTTTCTTTAAAAATATTTAAAAACAATCAAAGTAACATTTTTGTTCTCTTTTTTATACCCGTACGATAGGATCGGGTATAATAAAATTACTCCTCCGTTTGTAACACCTCGAAATAAGCGAGCTAGAATACCTTCAAAGGTATGGATCGGATCAGAAAAAAATTCTAAGACTTTTGAGCCATGTCCGTCCGTCCGTCCGTCAGCAAGCTAACTCAAAAACTAAGAAAGCTAGAATCTTGAAATTTACACAAAATATTTTGGGAGTAATTTGTAGGTTCCCTATTTTTTTTGGTTGAGTTTGGACCAAGCCTTAGGGTAGCTCTCGAACACCTAACTTTTAGATCCCCACATTTTTTTTGCAATAGAGCTATGAAATTTTAACTACTGATAGACCTCACAAAAATATTAATTTTATTTTTAATAACTTTTTTTGTAGCCCCACCCGTTACGGAGCTACAGCTCCCCAAAGGTTCAAAAAAGCTCTATATTTAAAGTGTTATAGCACAAGTTGTATATGGTATATCTTCATTTTGAAAACGCCAAACGATTACTACTTTTATTAGCTTTAAAAGTATATATACAATAAATATATACTTGTGGCATACGGTGTCTTAATTTACCGTTATGCGAAACTCAAATTTTGAAAAATGCTTTAACCCTTCTATCTTCTAAACGGTTTAAGTTGGAAACTTGAAATTTTGACAAAAGTTAGATCTTTGAAAATAAGTATGAGTCATCTCAGAAATTTTTTTTGTATCACCCCCCGTTTAGGAGCTGTAAGGGGTCAAAAACTGAAAATTTCCTATTTTTAAACACCTGTAACTTGAACACCTGTTAAAATTTTTTTGAAGTAATACACAAAAATTAAAGCTTCAACATTATACTCTTATTTCTGTTAACAACTTTTTTTAATAATATAGGGTTACTTTATAATTGGTGAAAGAGTTACTTGATTTTTTTGAATTTTCTAACAAATTTCTTTAACTAATTTTTTGCATTTTGTTTTACTCGATAATTTGAAATTGTTGAGGATATAATGCGTAGTACAAAAAAATGTAAATAAATAAACAACATAACGGTTGCTTGAAGAATTTTTATTTATATGATATTGATATACATACATACTCATGTTTATTTACATATCGTATATGTCACTGATGAATGAATGATAAGAGTATAGATGTATATTACATAGCGCCGTATTTAAATACATATATGCATTTTATTGTACTTATAAGAAATTATTCTGTCAATGAAATATTTAAATATCTATAATATAATACACAAGATGTTGGCGAGACCTTGCCAACATGTAAAAAAATATATTTTATATCTATAATAAAACACTCACACTGAATGTAAACTAAACTGGCAATGATATTTCTGTATATTTATTTAATAATTTAAAATTTTATTACCAGAGACACAAAACTTTGACACAAAGTATTATCAAGAGACACAAACCGTTCATTAAAAATATAAATAAATTTAGTAAATATTATTACCAGTCAAAAAAGGAAAAGTACATACTAAAAAAAAAATAAATTCAGCAAATTTTTAATTTTTAAATTTGACTGCCACGTCCGTTATGAACTGGTCGCAGCGGTAAATTAAAAATAAGTTATTGTTATTAATCTTCTGTTGGCGTTTTCAATCTTTGTTTTGGAAAAAAAAAATTAAAATAGGTACTCTTAATAAAATTAAAAGACCTGAAAGTGAAAAGAGCAAAGTTTGTAGTAAGCCTTATATTTATAAGAAAAAAATAATAGGCCAATTTTATTCTTGATTTTGTTTTCACTATTATAAAAGCTGGTAAAAGCTTCGCAACAGACTTTAAAGTAGTTTTGTTTATTTAGGTTGGAATTTTGATTTTTTAAGCTGAATTTTTGATATAACATAAAATATTCGAATTTTTTTTATTAATATAAAATTCGGCAGACTTAGCTAATTATATTTCATAATAGAAATCAGAAACTTACTAAATATTATAGAAATGGATATTTTGCTTAAAAAAATAAGAAAAAAATAACATAGAAAATATCATTTTAGAAGCCTTCTCTCACAATAGATTCATAATTTTGTACTAATTTATTATTAGACCATTAAATAAATTAAAAAGCAGTCGAAAACGACCGTCACAAAAAAAAAGTCCCCGAAAATTTATGAAATTACATTATCAGAGACATGAATCTTTTATTAAATATACCAAAGACCTCTTCCAAAGTACATTTAAATAAAATAAATTCAGCAAATTTTTTTCAAGCAATAAAAAAATAAACGCAAAAGACTTGAAAGTAGTTTTGGTAATTAAAGTAATTTCGCGGCGAAAACAACTGTTTTTCATCGACATAAAAATTTTTTTTTAAAACTAAAGAAAAATAGAGAGTCTGGTAAAATTTTAACAAATATTAAAATTATTTCGATTATTGGTATTGTTTTAAATGTAACAAAAAAAAAAAAAAATGTCGTAGCGGTTGGTGTTGGTTGGTTTTTCGCCGCTTTTATTGTGCACTTTATACATGTGTTTCAAACAATTTTTGAGATATCGGCACGAACTTTTACCCTGAATGTGTTTTTAGCTTGGACCATTTTTTCTCAATAATTAAAAAACTGTAAAAAATTATCGCCACGAAAAAACGGCGAGAATAAATTAATAAACTGTACCTAACATTTTTAATTTTATGTGTTTAGATTTGTTTTATGTTTTTTTCTATTACAAGTAAGTAAGTGATTTCAACATTTTTTTAATGGTGTTGATGTAAAAATGAAATTTTTAGGTAATTTATTAAGGGAGTCAGTATGATACCGCAAATGTTTTTGTATCTATAGAAATTGTGCAATTGCACAGGGGATTTTCTAGTAATATAATATAATATTTAAAATTATATTTACTATTTTGTACTAAGTAAATTTAATATACATTAACCGCTTAGTATTAAATGGTACTATAGAATATTTGAAAAAGTTTTGGGTTGATAATCGTTATGTGGAAGGTTAGAATCTGCTTTTGAAGAATGTACATATAAACATATAGTTTGAATATATGTACAACACATAGTTCTAGAAATTATAAAATTCACCCAAATTATTTTAAAATACTAAAATATTAAAAAAATAATATTGTAAGCAGAGTGACAGGCTGTGACAGGCTGTGTATGTAAGAGTTGACAAAGGCAACTGTATTCTTCCTCGTTTTCTATTCGTTTTTATTTTTCTTCGCAGTATTACATTTTACTTTTTTTTTTTGTTTTCTGTTATTTTTTTTAAATATTAAATTTATACATCAGTCTATTTAAAAAATATAAATTATAACCTATAGAACATTCTGAATTTTTTTTTTGTTCGTTTATGTTTACCGTCCATTCATTCATATAAATAACTGTTGCCTATATAAAAAATAATAAATCTATAATAAATCTAATATAATATGTATACCCACATTTTTATTCATATATCTATATTATGGGCTAAACTTCTGATTCTAAAATTGTACTATATTATGGCAAAATTTTTAAAAAATTAAGAAAATGTTACTTAGCAAAATTTAAATAAAAATATTATTGCAATTTTATAATGTTCTACTTAAAAATACGACCCTCTAAAAACTTTTATTTATACACTGCCTTGTTATACCCTACACCTAAAGTATAGGGTATATTAACTTTGGTATGGTGTTTGTAACCACCAAAAGGAAGCGAGTTAGGTATAGACATGTATATATATTCTGAATCAGGATCACCGCCGGAGTCGATTTAGCGATGTCCGTCCGTCCATCCGTACGCACGATAACTCAAAAAATAATGATGCTATCTTGATGAAATTCATAAAGTAGGTTACTAATTACGAAAGAAAAGCTAAGTTCGAATCTGGACAAAATCCGTCCATGGGTTCGGATTCTGGAAGCTTCCGAATGATTCCGGAGCAAACGAGATTATCTCCAAAAGCAACAAAGATAGAACCTTCAAATTTTGTACAATGATGTTTCTTCCCGTTCGATTTATGTCTCTGAAATTTAAGAGGATTTGGTCCATGGGTTTGGGTTTTGGAAGCTTCCGAACGAGCACCAGAGCAAATGAGATTATCTCCAAAACCAACAAAGATAGAACCTTTAAATTTTTGTACAATGATGTTCCTTCCCGTTCGATTTATGTCTCTAAAATTTAAGAGGATTTGGTCCATGGGTTTGGATTTGGAAGCTTCCGAACGAGCCCCAGAGCAAATGAGATTATCTCCAAAACCAATAAAGATATAACCTTTACTTTTGGCAGAATGGTGTTCTTTCATGTATGATTTAGGCCTCTGAAATTTAAGAGGATTTGGTCCATGGGTTTGGATTTGGAAGCTTTCGAACGAGCACCAGAGCAAATGAGATTATCTCCAAAACCAACAAAGATATAACCTTTAAATTTGGCAGGGTGGTGTTCTTTCATGTTTTGTTTAAGTCTCTGAAATGTGGGAAGATTTGGTCCATGGGTTCGGGTTTTGGAAGCTTCCGAACGAGCCCAAGAGCAAACGAGATTATCTCCAAAACCAATAAAGATAGAACCTTTAAATTTTTTATAATGATGTTTCTTCCAGTTTGATTTATGTCTCTAAAATTTAAGAGGATGTGGTCCATGGGTTTGGATTTTGGAAGCTTCCGAACGAGCCCCAGAGCAAATGAGATTATCTCCAAAAACAACTAATATATAACCTTTAAATTTGGCCGAATGGTGTTTTTTCATGTTTGATTTAGGTCTCTGAAATTTGAGAGGATTTGGCCATGGGTTTAAATTTGAAAGAATTTGAACCGTGGATTCGAATTTTGGAAGCTTCCGAACGAGCCGCAGAGCAAATGAGATTATATCCAATACGAACAAAGGTAGAACCTTTGAATTTGGTACAATGGTGTTCTTTCGTGTTTGATTTTGGCCTCTGAAATTTGAGAGGATTTGGTCCTTGGGTTCGGATTTTGAAAGCTTCCGAACGAGCCTCAGAGCAAATGATATTATTTCCAAATGCAACAAAGATATAACCTTTAAATTAGGCAGAATGGTGTTCCTTCATGTTTGATTTATGTTTCTGAAATTTGTGAGGATTTGGTCCATGGGTTCAAATCTTGGAAGCTTCCGGACGAGCCCCAGAGCGAACGAGTATATCTCCACAACCAACAAAGATAGAACTTTTATTTTTAGTACAAAGGTGTTCTGTTATGTTTCCTTTTCTGTAAAATTGGAAACTGACATTTGAAAGAATTTGAACCATGGGTTCGTATTTTGGAAACTTCCGGACGAGCACAAGAGCAACGAGCATATCTCCAAAACCAACAAAAGTAGAACCTTTAAATTTAATAGAATGGTGTTCTGGCAAGTTTTCTTTATGTTCCTGAGATGGATTCGATGAATTGGAGTGGCAATTCGGGTAGCTGACACAAACCTCCCAAGGACTACCAATCTTCGAAAATAATTAAGATAGAAACTTAAAATTTTATACATGGGTGTCAAGCATATCCCAAGCGGATGCCTCTTTTACGTTCTTGAAATTCGAATTGAATAAGACAGAAAAGGGAAGAAGTTCAAGCAGCTGCCAAAAACACTTATGGATTTTTAATTTAATTCGAATTATTCAGGTGTAGGGTATTAATAAGTCGGTTGCATCGACTTACTGTTACATTTACTTGTTTTTTCTTTCATTTCATAGCATAACATTATAATATTTATTGTTTTCTATCTGTTATATGGGTAAATATCAGATGTACGTTTCTTTCTTTTCATAGTATAACATTTGTTAAATTAACATTTAACATAACAGTAGGGCACGCTACTCAGCAGCAGCAACTTGTCTTTTATTATATTTAGATGTGTACTTCATTGTTTGGAACTATTTTGGTATTTGTTTTGATATTCTGGATTATGATATTGTGAATGTGCATAATTTGGCTTAGTTCTTTAAAATCTTTTACTTTTAATATATTGCAGCTTTTATGGATATAGTTGGAGGATGTTCTAGTTTCGAGTTCAAAAAGATTTTTAATTGCTTTATTTTGTATTATTTGTAGACTATTGATATTTTTAATGAACGTGTTACCCCATATACCTATTCCATACGTTAACGTGCTATGAAACATACTATAGTATATTGACATTTTAATTTTCTGCGGTAGTCTTTTTCCTAATTTTCTGAAGGGCCCTTCTTGTTTGACGAATAAGTTCATTTACGTAGTGATTCCAGTTTAGCTCAGAATCTACCAAAATTTCTATAAAAAGACTTATATTTTTGCGTCTTTTCGTTTTGAGCTTTATTGTAATAAATATGTACGTTAACATCTTTACATTTAACTAACATGTATTTGGCCTTATTTACATTAACTGTTAGTTTGTGCATCGACATCCAGTTATATATTATTTGCATGTCCAAGTTTATTTTCAACTCCAGTTCCTAATGGTTGTTTTCTGCATAAACTACAACAAGATCATCCGCATACATGACGGCTTTACCTACCAGATTCAGACTCGAGAAACTGCTTACATAACAAGAAAACAAAGCTGGCCCCAAAGAGCTTCCCTGAATTACTCCATAATCAACATGACCTATTTCATTTTTAACATCATCACACGTTGCATATTGTTGTCTTTCAATAAGGTAGCTTTTGAACCACTTATATTCTTTATTCCTTACGCCGCATTCGAATAGTATTCTTAGCATGATTTTTCTATCAATTGAGTCAAACGCTTTACTTAGGTCAAAAAATACTAGTGCTACTTTTCTTCCTTTGCAAACTGTGTTCTGGAATAAGATATGACATCAAACAATGCGGTGCAAGTGTTCGCATTTTTCGTATATATATTTCGTAATTATAAGTATTCTTTTTCAGCACTTTTCAAAAAAAAATTTGAAAAAATGTGTCTATTAGTTTCACTCTGTCCGTTTGTCCGTGCGTCTGTTTACAAAACTTCGGCCATTACTACAGCCCCCCAACCTTTGAAAAAGCTCCATTTTTAAATGCGTATATCTCATGTTCTGTTTAACATTTTTTCAATCTGAAAACGCCATTTGCCAGAGGAATTTTTTTTACCTTTGTAAATAGCTGTAACTTAGAAACCCGTACATATTTTTCTTCTGTCATAAGAATTAAAGCTCCAGTAATATATTTTTAAATGTGTTAATGGTTTCTTTCAATTGTATAGAGTTACAAAGTTGCAGCTCCTCAAAATTGCAAAAAGGCCTATTTTCAAATGTATAGAAATCAGGCTCAGATTTTTTTTACCGCCCCCTGTTTTCCTACCTGTCCTCCATAATCCAAATTTCCCAATTCCCATTTCCCCAATTAACCTTCCCACATCCCTATCCCTAAAGCCAAACTGTACATTTGTTTTAAAGGTTCCATCCTAAAGTTTGGTTTTAAAATGTGGACAGGAAATTACACAGCCTTTCCTGTTCAGGAGTGACCATACATGTCGTAAGGGGGAATAACTCTTACGACGTATGCGGGATTCGAACCGATACTCCCCCAGTGTTTACAGCGTATTTTATACGCTCTTACCCACTAGGCCACCGAGGCTCCTTATATTTTTTTTTTTAAATTTTATTCTATGGATAAAACTTAAATTCACAAGATTTTACTATATATATTTTTTTTATTTTATTCTGTAGAAGAATACAAATTAAAGTCACAAGAGTTTGCTATATATTTTTTTAAAATTTTATTCTGTGGAAGAATACAAATTAAAGTCACAAGATTTTTATACCCGTACGATAGGATCGGGTATAATAAAATTACTCCTCCGTTTGTAACAAATCGAAATAAGCGAGCTAGATATACCTTCAAAGGTATGGATCGGATCAGAAAAAAATTCTAAGACTTTTGAGCCATTTCCGTCCGTCCGTCCGTCAGCACGCTAACTCAAAAATTAAGAAAGCTAGAATCTTGAAATTTACACAAAATATATTGGGAGTAATTTGTAGGTTCCCTATTTTGAGTTTGGACCAAGCCTTAGGGTAGCTCTCGAACACCAAACTTTTAGATCCCCACATTTTTTTTGCAATAGAGCTATGAAATTTTAACTACTGATAGATCTCACAAAAATATTAATTTTATTTTTAATAACTTTTTTTTGTAGCCCCACCCGTTACGGAGCTACAGCTCCCCAAAGGTTCAAAAAAGCTCTATATTTAAAGTGTTATAGCACAAGTTGTAAAGGTATATCTTCATTTTGAAAACGCCAAACGATTACTATTTTTATTAGCTTTAAAAGTATATATACAATAAATATATAGTTGTGGCATACGGTGTCTTAATTTACCGTTATGCGAAACTCAAATTTTGCAAACCCTTCTATCTTCTAAACGGTTTAAGTTGGAAACTTGAAATTTTGACAAAAGTTAGATCTTTGAAAATAAGTATGAGTCATTTCAGAAATTTTTTTTGTATCACCCCCCGTTTAGGAGCTGTAAGGGGTCAAAAACTGAAAATTTCCTATTTTTAAACACCTGTAACTTGAACATCTGTTAAAATTTTTTTGAAGTAATACACAAAAATTAAAGCTTCAACATTATACTCTTATTTCTGTTAACAACTTTTTTTAATAATATAGGGTTACTTTATAATTGGTGAAAGAGTTACTTAATTTTTTCAAATTTTCTAACAAATTTCTTTAACTAATTTTTTGCATTTTGTTTTACTCGATAATTTGAAATTGTTGAGCATATAATGCGTAGTACAAAAAAATGTAAATAAATAAACAACATAACGGTTGCTTGAACAATTTGTATTTATATGATATTGATATACATACATACTCATGTTTATTTACATATCGTATATGTCACTGATGAATGAATGATAAGAGTATAGATGTATATTATATAGCGCCGTATTTAAATACATATATGTATTTTATTGTACTTATAAGAAATTATTCTGTCAATGGAATATTTAAATATAATATAATATAATATTTAAAATTATATTTACTATTTTGTACTAAGTAAATTTAATATACATTAACCGCTTAGTATTAAATGGTACTATAGAATATTTGAAAAAGTTTTGGGTTGATAATCGTTATGTGGAAGGTTAGAATCTGCTTTTGAAGAATGTACATATAAACATATAGTTTGAATATATGTACAACACATAGTTCTAGAAATTATAAAATTTACCCAAATTATTTTAAAATACTAAAATATTAAAAAAATAATATTGTAAGCAGAGTGACAGGCTGTGAACATACTAACGGTTCGTACGGGTATGTAAGAGTTGACAAAGGCAACTGTATTCTTCCTCGTACTATATATTTTTTTTAATACAGTATTTAGAAATCTGGCTCGAATGACCAAATGTTAGCCAGTAATCTAACGTTTGAGATTTTTTCCCTCATTTCTAAATGTAAAATAAAACGCACTGATTTTTAATTCACCTTTCTTTTATTTAATTAATTCGCTTTCGTATTTTACTTTATCGAAGGCTAATCAAAGATAGAATTTTATTTCTTAAAAATTCTAACATTAAAACTGCATTAAAATCATTTAATATTATAACAGTTTGAATTCAATGACTTTCTTTAAATTAAAATTAATTTCAAAGTATATAATAAATTAAGTACATAATATAAAGGAAAGTTGTACCTTTTAATATTAACATTTTAAATTTTACAGAAATTCAAATTGAATTTCTAGAAAACTAGAAATTCAAATTGAAGTTTACAGAAATAAAAATAAGTAACATTAGATTTTTATATATTCTATGATCAGAGAACGGAACCATGTATTAGATTTTCATGTAAATATAAATTTTATAATTAGTTTTTAATCATTTCTAATTTTTAATAAGTGAAACAATCAATACAAAATGAAACATAATTAAATGAATTAATAATTAAAAAAAAAAAAAATTAAAAAAAACCTAGATGAATTGACATTATTTTGACAATTAGATTAAATATAATAAGATGGTCATATTGCAAACAAAAGTTGACAATATTTAATATTTAAAGTTGATAAATTTCCATAATATCAAAAAAATTGTGTGTTGGAGCATGCTTCAGATAAGTATAAAATTCTTTGAAATAATTGAAGTAATTCCTTGTGTTTGTTTTTATTTAAAACTTCGTTTTACGAATGGTTCAATTGTCATATTCGCCAAGAATGAAACTGGCCTGACCGCACACATTTTTATGCATTTACGGCAAAAATTGTTTTATTTGTAAGATTACTGCGTCTTCTGTGTGTAGGTTGGCTAGTTACTCCTACATGAAATTGCTTGTGTATGTGTTCAACATATAGCACAGGTAAAAAAGGTAGGGAGCTGAAAGGTGATTTATGATCAAAAAACAGCTTTTTGTTTCGATTAATTTTTATATTAAACTTATTAAATTTTTATACATTATTTTTAATACTTAATAAATTCAAATTGTGTTGTGGAATTGTTAATGCACCTGAAACAAAAGTAGTCAACCTTTAAGTATTGTTGGTTCGATTCCTACGTGCTACACAAAAAAAGTAGTTTTTAGCCAAATTTTCATTTAAAAAATTAATTATGTCACGTAAATCTGCAGACAGTTTGTAGGGGATAATCGTGTGAGTTACATATTTGTCAAACTCTCTTGCTACAAAAATAGCAGACACTACATCAGCATTTCCTGTTATTGGTAAATAAATTAAAATAGTTTCATATTTAAATATGTTAAAATAAAATTAATTACTATCCCAAAATTAAGCAATTTATTGATAGAGGTACTAATTTTAATATTATAGACGATAACATAGAATGTTTTAAAAAAATAAAAATAAAACCAATATCTTTTTCAACAATAAATAGTAAAGATCAAATCAGATCATTTTGAAAGGCATACTGTAGCACCACTAGAATTTAATTATCCATCCAATGCATTAATACGATGGAAAGTAAAAAAATGACCTAATCGAAAATATCTAATTATAATAGGTAAAGACCTATTAAGAAGTTTAGACAGTGTAGCAGATTTCGAACAAGGAATAATTAATTCAAATGGACAAAATATAAAATTTATTAACACACCGTACCAATTAAATGAAATATGAACTTTAGAGACAGTAGATCCTTCAGCTCAAAAGAAATTTAGGATCGCGATAGATTATAGACGACTGAACGACATAACAGTGAACGACAAATTCCCATTACCGAATATTGACTCTATTCTAGACAAACTCGGATAGCCCAATACTTTACAATATTAGATTTGATAAAGGGTTATCATCAAATTCCTATTAGGGAAGAACACAGAAAAAAGACAGGTTTCGTGACACCATATGAACTGTGTGAATTTAATAAATGCCGTTTGGTTTAAAAACGCACCAGCGACATTCCAGGTTAATGAATGAAATATAGAGAGAATATGCAAACAAGGTCTGTGTATTATATTTAGATGATATTAATATTCAGTACCCTTCTCAAAAAACATACGAATGCAATCTATAATATTTTCAAGGTTTTAGAACAAAAAAATTTGAAAATTCAAATAGATAAATGTAATTTCATAAAAAAAGAGACTGAGTTCTTAGGGCACATATTAACAAAAGATGATGTAAAGCCTAACCCCAATAAAATAAAACAATAGAATATTTAGAACTAACAAAAACTTAAAAATAGATTAAAAGTTTTTTAGAAATGACAAAGTATTACAGGAAATTTGTGAAGGATTATGCCAATGTTGCTCAACCTATCACAAAATATTTGAAGAAAGATACAAAAATTAATACCAAAGATCCAAACTATATCGAAGCATTTGAAAAATTAAAGTATCTGATAATAAGTCATCCAGTTATAAAATATCCAAATTTTGAAAAACCATTTGTTTTGACAACAGACGCATCAAACTATGCAACCGGCGCTTTTTTGTCGCAGGAAGGGCATCCTGAATGTTTTGCTTCGCGAACCTTAAATAGTCATGAACGTGACTATTCTGCTACACACAACAACGATGGTTGTTAAAATTAGGCGAATACCAGTTTGATATTGACTATCTCAAGGGAAGGGAAAATCATGTCGCAAAAATTTCAAGAAAAATTAAAAAAATTCAATTAGAAATTATCATTTTAGTTCCGAATAAAGAAAATAAAGAAATCAATTATCCAAATGAAATTATTTTTACATGTAATAATAAAACTTAGAAATACGAAAAATTACAAACATTAAATGAATTATCTTTAAGTAAAAATTGCATTTTTAAAAATAATTGTGAACTATTAATAAATTTAATTTAATTAACTAACCGAAATAATATAAATAAATTAAGAAACTATTGTAATTAAAAATGCTAAAAATATAAAAGTAAATCAATCTTATGACAATAGAAATATTATTATAAGAGATCATGCTTTGATCTATTTCAATAATTGCACTTTAAAAATACTAGATCATAATTTTTCAAATGTAAAAGAAAGTATCCAACAAAGATTTTATTACCCATTCAATTAAACTTTTATTTTAAGAATAAGATTACTTTCAATGATATTGTAATATATAGAAACAGAAAATAATATAGAAAAAATTAAAGAACTAAAATTTCATAAAAAATTTTCTTATGTACTAGATTTAATATTCTTTGTAATTGGAATAATTGGGACAATCATGTTATTTAAAAAAATCGGTTACTTTAAAATTAATAAAGGAATTCAGGAGAATTATTATCAAAAGTAGGGAGAAGTTACATATTTGTTAAACTCTTTTGCTACAAAAATAGCAGACAGTACATCAACACTTCCTGTTATTGCTAAATAAATTAAAATAGTTTCATATTTCAATATGCGAAAATAAAATTAATTACTTACCCATAATAACAAAATTACGCAATTGTTCAAATTGCACTAAAATTATTAACTTTAAATTATTAAAATAAAAATGTATAAATTGCCGAATTTGCAATTCTAATATATAAATACCTGTACATTTTCTAATTAGAATTAAGTCTCGCTTAAGTCTTAAACATATTAATGCGTAATAAAGAATAAATTTTGTAAACTTAAATAAATTGTGGTTTTAATTAAAACGAAAATAAGTTTTTATATTTTTTATTTTTTATCATAGCATAAAAGCAAATAGTAAATACAAAAGTCTTGTGCGTCTATCATCAAAACAAATATTTCGTGTCATGAAAGAAATCGATGATAAGACATAGCTGGTCTGAATATTGGAATATTTTCTGTTTGCCTCAAAACAGATGCCTTTTCAATATTATTGTGTGAAACTGCCAAAACTATTCCTATAAATGCATCTAATTCAGTTTCAGTTAGAATCTCTCAGGTTTTCGGTGCTTTATTATTGAAATTCCATTTTTGAACAAAATCTTTTGCATAGTGATTTGTTTCAGAAATGATAATAAAACAATATTAGCTGAAAAAAAAATTTTAAATACTTCTATTAGAACTGAATTTTTTTCTTTGGGTACACCTCGGCAACGCAAAACATTGTGTTGTTGTAATCCACCAGCAGTAATTGATTCTTTTTTTTTTCATTAAGCACCATTTTTTCTATAAAAATATTTTTCATTAGCACTTTGCGTGCGTTGTTGAATTTCAGACATTTGTAGCACAAAATCATCGTCATAGTCATTGTCACTGTCTAATTTAGTTCAACTAAGTTCTCATTTTCAATATCAGATAAAATACAAAGGGGTCTGGCTG